>OX235272.1:113271206-113557213 GCA_944472155.2 Trichobilharzia szidati | reverse complement strand
TTGATCTTCCTGAATTATTGTTTTATTATTATAAGAAGGCTTCTGAGGGGAAGTGTTATTTTACCATCAGTCTAAGTTGTGTTTTTTGAAATTCCGACCACTTGAAAAATTCAGTATTCTCACCATTGAGTTAATTCATTTCAAAAGACTGATTATTGAGCAGAGAATAAAGTTTTTTACGAACTTCATCGCTAGGTTCTGCAGCTACAGGTTTGATCGTAAGCTGATATTAGCTAGACAACTATTGGAAACCCGGAGAAGTCATAACCAGTAGGTAGAGTCCACCAAGTCTACCAAGAACCGCCACTCTCCTATGACATTGGCTGGTGACTGTGCCGTATATATTGCGAACCGGTGGGAGTTGGAACTAATGGGTTCCATTGACTGAATGGTCTTGTAAATGAAAGTTCCTGAATTCAAACCTCAGTGGGTGCTTACTGTTAAAGAGTTCCAAGCTAGGACGAAACAGCTGTTCAGTAATTAATTTAATTTTAGATATCCCTGTTGATTGATCTGACGAGAAGTGCTTGCTTGGTCTCAGAGTGACATGTCGGCATCTTGTGCAGATGCTGCGACGATGTATAGGGATGTAATTAGAAGTTAATCGGTGGATGGTGACTGCCAGTGGAATCTAGAATGCGCAGGAGTGTACCTGAGGTGTGCGGGTACATCTAGATAACAAAACACCCAAGCAGAGGACGAAATGTGCGTTATCCTGGATTCCACTGCTAGCCACCGTCCATCAGTCAGCTGTTCAATACTCCTAGGTTTCCCAAGGTTCCCAAACTGAGCATCTTTAATCAGTTAATTAATTTCATTTGAAATTTCTTATCACTGAATAATTTTCAGATTAAGAAATGATGGAGAAGATTTCTAGCTCAAGTGGACGGTATCCATGTAGTTGCATGTTTCTAGGCTCTCATTGCCTTCCAGCGCCGTATCACTTAGTAACCTTTAACTTAGTCGGTTATTTCTGAAGATGATTTTACCACCTAGTCCACTTCTATGTGTATGGATTATACAATAAAAGTGCACTAATGGATGGCCTTTTCATCCTTGCTTGTGGCTCTTCAGTGGTATGTACACATGAATCCATTAGGGGTTATTATTATTATTGTTTCCTTTAATTCCTAGAGGAACATAGGGCTTCAGCCGTGTGTCTCCACTGCGTTCGGTTCTCTGCTAGAGTCTTCACTTGAATCCAAGTCTGCCCACACGCTTTCATCTCCTCTTCACATGACCTCCTCCAAGTCACCCTTGCACTCACGACCAACTCGCTGCTTCCCTTTCGGGTTCCACTCGAGCGATGGCTTGTCTAGTGATGTCACTTGATGGTTTCCTCAGAGTATGGCCAATCCATCTCCATTTCTCCTTGCGTATTTGTTTCACAATCGGTTCCTGGTTGGTTCACTCATTGCCAGAGATCTCTGTTGCTGATCTTTTCTGACCGGCCATCTGATCATGAGTACTGAGCGAAGACAACTGTAAATGAAGGTCTGTAGTTTGTTGGAGATGGTTTTTATGACGCGCAGTGCAAGTCTCTGATCCGTATAGTAGCACTGACTTCACATTGGAGTTGAAAATCCGGAGCTTATTTTCATTTTCATGCTGAGTGCTGTTGACCTCCACTCAGACTTGAGAGTAGTGAAAGCTTGTCTTGCTTTTCCGATCCTTGCTGCTTTGATATCCTCGTCAGTTCCGTTGGCCTGTAGTTGAAACGATGCTTCCCAGGTAGGTGAAAGAGGTTGTTTCTTTCAGGTTCCTTCCATTTATGCTGATTGTTGTCTGTTGTTGTTGCTGTTGGAAGTGTTGCTCAGGAATCTTCATCACCTCTGTTTTCTCTATGTTCACTTGATGTCCTATCTTTTATGCTTCTTCTGCCAACTTGTTGCTTTTCGCTTGCATACCTTCCAGTTTGTGGGAAATCAGACATATATCATCGGCGAAATCCAGATCCAGGGGTTGAATACAGGATATTAACATTTCTGAGTAAGTGAATGGTCAGCTGGTTCATCTTATCATCTGTAGGAAGACCCTGGCTGGATTAAATGCCCAGTGAAGTCATGATTAGATAATACTGAGAAAAACTTAAGCTATCCAGTACCCTCCTGCCATCAATGGTTCTTAAACTGATAACAGTTTATTATCTAACTTAATGTTCTTAAACTGTGTTTATCTACATCAAGTAAATGTGTCTACACAAGCAAGTTGGAGAGAAATTACTGATGAAGAGATTTTATCATTTTGATTGGCATACGTTTTTTAGATTCAATGAATCAAGGCTTTTTCTAATTAATCAATTCAATAATCTTTTTAAAAAAAGGCCTTCTAACTTAGCGTTAAAAAAAACGTTTGGTGAATAATGTACTGTTACCTCAGAAGTGTAATGGACGGAATGGCTGTTAGGGCAAACCACATTTATGATTATTATCATTATTATTATTATTAAGAAAACTTTTCACAGTCTTAGTTTTTTTGGAGCACAAAATTCAGAACACCCCTTTTTTTAATGGTTCATAAAATGGAGGAAAAAAAGGATAAAATTAAGTTTATTTCCTTTAAGGATGATTAGAAAAAAATCAGATTTAAATCTGATCTCTTTTTCTGCTAGCCATTCATTACAGTATGCACTATACGAATTACTACCAGTGAGGATTTTATACTGCTGTGTTAAATAAAAAGGAAGTTCAGGCAGACTTCATTCCTTATGTTCAGAGTGGAATGTGGGGCTACAGCGTCGTCATTTTAGCTCCACTGGCTTCTCAATCATCACAACTCCTCGCCTACTAGATGTCTTCTGCAACCAACCAGCAAGACTCTTCATTTCAAGAAGGGATGATGACAGCGGTGTCTGAAAGACTTCAAGAACTCATTTGGATGTTGGATGTCTTCTTGTGTTGGAAGAAAACGTAAGGATAGCAACCAGTGAACTTTTAGAATCCAATAAGAATTTAATTACCATCGACCCTTAAAAGCTTTGGTTAATAATTAGTTATTTCTAGAGATTCTTTTCTTTCACCGAAGACATTGGCTAGCGGTTGCGCTATATCGTGAATTGGCAGATGTTAGAATTCAGGGGCCATTGGATCGGGTCACAGTGGCTTAATGGTATACGAACTCGCCTTGTAACCAGAAGGTCCTTGGTTCGAACCCCTGTGAGTAGCTACCGTAGAAGGGCCCCAAAATAAGACGAAACAGCTGTCCAGTACTTCCAGCTGGTTTTCCAATGGTTCTCTAACCAATGTCAGCTCATGTTGAGATCCTATAATCAATTCTTTTCTTTGTTGACTAATAAACTCGATTAGTGAAGCTTGTCTGTTTAGTTCAAACTGCCCAAATTATCAGTATTCTAAGAATCTTGTGCTTCTTTTCGTGATTTCTCTGTTTATGATTTCACATAATCCAGTCGAGAATAGTGTTAATAGTTGCCGATGTACACTACTACGAAGCAATAAAGATTAAATATCATGACCTCTAGTTTCCTCTCATGGTTGTGAATATTTCGAAGGCTTCAGCATTGAGCCATAAGCTTCGTTTTTTTCAATTAGTGCAATTTTTGTGATAAACGATATGGTTATTATTATCATTATAATTATTCTCTTTGGATCCGATCGGAATATAGGAATTCAACAACGCATCTCTGTATTTTTCTCTGAATTCATTTGTAGTTGGTTCCATAGCTGTTCACGAGCTGTCATTTCATCGCCTATATCACCGTCGGATGCCAAAATTGTTGTTATCCACATGGGTTCCATTTGATAAACTTCTTGACGAGTGGTGTCACCCAACGCTTTCCTTAGCATGTATTCCATATTTGTTGAGCAGCATTTCCTTGATCGGCTCACTATTCGACTTATTCTGTTGCTGATTATTTCTGATCATTTGATCTTCAGCATGGAACGAAGTTGGAGACTGTCGATGAAAACCTGCGACAGTCTCCTAGAAATGCTTTTGATGACGTGCCAAGCCTCTGAACCATGTGGACGTTTTTCGTGCATAAATCACCTAGTTTTGGGTATTTGACATGATAGCCTTTCTTCCGGCCTATTATTATTAGTATTGTTCTCTTGGGTTCCTAGTGGAACATAGGGCTTCAACTGCACGCCTTCACTTGCTTCTGTCTTCTGCTGTACTTTTCAATTGCATACTGTTTCAACTCTTCTTCACACGATCTCCTCCATGTCACCCTTGCACTGACGTCCCACTCGCCGCTTCCCTTCCGGGTTCCACTCGAGCAATGGCCTGACGCGCGATGTCACCCAATGGCCTTCTCAGCGAGTGTCCAATCTATCTCCACTTTCTACTGCATATTTGTTGAGCGATTGGTTCTTGTTTCGTTTGTCCCCATAGTTTCTTGTTGGTGATTCTTTCTGGCGGCCATCTGATCTTGAGCATATAACGAAGAAAGCTATTGATAAAGGTCTGCAACAGGCTGTTGGAAATATTCTTTGTGACACACTCGCCAAGTTTCTGATCCATCCGTATAGAAGAACTGACTGACTTGACGTTTGTATTGAAAATCCGAATTTTGTTGTTGATGCAGGCTGAGTGACGGAGATTTCTAGATTGGTTTCCGGTTAGTGAATGTGCTTCTCGCCTTCCCGATTCCCGATTTGACATCCTCGTCCGTTCCTCGTGTAGTTGAGACAATGCTCCCTAGATAAGAGAATGAAGTAACCTCTTTAAAATCCCTCCCGTTGATGGTAATTGGCGTTGGATGTTGCTGTTGTTGTTGTTGGTTGGTTATTTTCATAACCTCCGTCTTGTCTATATTCACCTGGAGTCCTATCTTTGCTGCTTCTTCGACCAGTTTGTCGGTTTTCGCTTGTAAGTCCTCGATTTTGTGTGACATCAAACATAAATCTTCCGGCCTATAGGTATCTTCTTTTCTTGCTGAACGTTTTGCAGCCGTGGCCTGATTATATCCTCTTGGTGCTTCTTGTGGAATTCCGTCTAGTCCTGCGCTTTTTCCCATTTTTAGAAACTTACAGAATTTTAGAATTTTTCATATGCTGGAGGATTAGTTTTCAAATGCAGTTTTTTGGTTGATGGTAGTATTTCTGGAAGAGTTACAGTTGGTTGTGGGTTCAAGAGTCTTTCGAAGTGACCGACCCATAGGTTTTTTGCTTCTGCTTTTTGTTCACCTGGTTCCCTTCGTTATCTTTCGCTGGTTTCATCCGTGCTGATCTCTACCTCTTTAACGATCTGGTTGTCCAATATAATGTTCTAAGGTTTCTCTTACCTGCGACCTATTCTTCTTTAGCTACTAGTGTGTCATAGAATCGTATTTTGTCTTTCCTAGCACTGTGCTTCACTCGATTCAGGGCGATGTACATTAAGAAAACAGCTTATCTCTCTCTGGTTCATCGTTGTATTAGTTCACCTTCAGGTTCACCATCCCTCTTTCCTTATTAGTTTGCAGCTTTCCATAGAGAGCCATTCCTTGTCTTACCCCTTCGTTCTCCCTAAAACGGTTGTACTCCAACATCAAATTCTGGATTCCGCTATTTTTCTATCCTGATTTCCTCTGTGACCCTACCCAGTATCTCTGACGTCACTTCTATGACTTCAGTGAAGTTGTTCCTGCAAATTCTTGTATCCCAGGTTGCTTTGAGTGCTTTCAAATTGACCTTGATGGTGTCTGAGACCCCATCTACTTTTTCCCCAATTTTGTGTGCAGCGACCTGCCCATCCGCTTGCATGAGATCAGATTGGAATATAGCATGTTTGGATTTTGGTATTTCCATCCATTTTGATTTTTTTGTCCCTGTGATAATCAAGTCACTGAAGGAGCAGAGATCTACGGAGAGATCACCGTTTACGTTCATCACGCCGAGAGTTCCCCGCTCTATTATGAGTTCTCTTCTTGTGTTCCCAGTTCAGTTTGCCTTCATTTCATCTATAGGAATTCTGATGTCTCCATTTGGTATGAGACTTATCTGTTACCGTTTGCAATTGTCTATAGAAATTCCTTCTCTTTTTCTGAGTTTTTTGTGGAAGCGCAAAACTGGATAAGTGTAACCTTCCTTCCTATTGAGTTACATCTTGCTGTCCTAATCTTGAAAAAAGAGTCGATCCCATTGTATCAGAGCTCTGGCTTTAACTGGTAACATCATGATAGAGATTCACCGCCTAAGCATGTTTGTGGTTGTCGTCTGGATGACCAGAGTAGATTGCTTACTCTCCATTTAGAAATTTCGATAGTGTACATCCATAATTATACTTTATTTGATATAATGCACAACGCTCAAACTTTTTACTGATATTAATACATCCATTCCATCTACTCTCACGGCTTCCGAACACAGCTGTGCCATACCTTCTAATCTCATTGGCAATCTGAACAGCTTCTCAAGCTTTTAACGTAGTGAGGAAATTCCACATCCCCATCCTACATTTCGTTTTTACAAAAAGAAAGCACATTGGTTGACTGACTTTCCTAAGGCTTTCACCAGCCCTCAATATTTTGTCTATTAGATTCCAGAAAAGAATAGGTCCAAATTTTATATTTTTCTGTGCTCTTCCATTTCCATAGGAATTAAGTTATTTTTCCGAGCTTGGGACTGGCTGTTAAACAAGGTGAGGTTTTATGCAACAGTCTACATGCAATCACTCACTAAGATAGGACAAGGTGACTGACATAATGTAACAAAGCAAGAACAGCAATAATACCAGGATCATATGTGCTCATCTTTTATTATTTCGAGGATTCTTCTCAACTGGTGACAACCTGAACGATAAAAAAAATATGAATTACATTACACTAAAGATTTGAACATACTTTTCCACGATCACAAGGAGTAATTGGTTGGTAGAAAGTAAAAGTAACATTAGTCCGGAATGATTTAACTGATTAAGAGTTACAAACACTGACTATTTATAGAATAATTAGACAATTAGGCTTGGAAACAAAAACAGAGAGGAGATGAAAGCATGTGGGCAGACCTGGAGCCAAGTGAAACTCTAGCAGAGAACCGAACGCAATGGAGACGCATGGCTGAAGCCCTATGTTCCTCTAGGAACTAAAGGAAATAATAATATAGAAACAAGGTTTAGCTAGAAATAGCATAACAAAAAAGAAGATTACGCAACTAAAGAAAATGTTTTATCTAATAGCCAATAGAAAAAATAAGAGCAAGAACAAGGTAGGGTGAGTCATGTTTAGATGAGAGAGTAGAGTTTTCTAAACAAGAAAAAAGTGACTCAATAAAGTTGTATATTTGTTATCACCAGGGCAGTGCAAGATTCACCACTGTCTCTTTCTGCGTACATAGATCTGGTTTAAGTCGTTTGATAGCAACTGCTTCAGCAGAGCGTAGCAAGTTAGGCTTCTTTTGCTTGTTGATTATTTTGAATGACTTCAAGTTGCCTACATTATGACCAGTGTCTAATAGATGACGCGCAATTACACTGTTTAATACTTGTGGACCTTTCAGTCTCAGGTTCTTTGGTATGTGTTCAGAAATGTGAACAATAACCCTTCTCTCTGTTCTTCCGATGTATGTGCTTTGGCAGTTGGAGGTAACATGAGGTGGGTACTTGTCCACTTTTGATTGTCTCAAACAACTAGTTGTTTGATAAACACATACAAGCTTGGCGGCTGGATATGTTCTTTTCAGGGCGGCGTTCAGTCAGCATCTTATTCTACTAGCAGTAACATCACCTTTGAATGCAATCTGCAGAAAGATGGACTGTGCTGTCTTTCACTTTTTCAATATGACGTCTCCCATACTTGTCGATGAACTTTTCTGGGTAACCTTTGTCTCGTAGGCATTTCTACACAATGGACAGCTCTTCCTCAATCTTTCCTTCTGAACACAGCTTCTTTACAAGGTCAAATAATGTTATCACCAATCCTTTTTTGTAACTTATAGGGCAGAAGCTTCTGAAGTTAAGATAAACCGCCCTCCAGATCTCTTTTCTGTGTATATATTTTGTGGATTTGCCGTCTATATCTCGTTGGATACTCAGGTCAAGAAAATAGAGCTTCTCCTCTTTTTCATGCTCCATTGTAAACTTTATGTTAGGATGGGCGCCGTTCACGACTTTTGGAACTTGAGATGCATCATTAAAAGAATTACAAATAACGAAAGTGTTATCGACACACCTGGTATAGAAGTTAGTCTGACGGATTGCGGATTTCAACCTCGTTTGTTCCAGACAACCCATAAAAATATCTGCCAGAATCGGACCCAGGGGGCTTCCCATGGCGATTACGTCAATTTGGCGGAAAAGAATGTTGTTGAACTGGAACTGTACGTCTTTGGTGCACATAACTAAAAGTTGTTTGAGTTCGTTCTCGGGCAGAGGAAGAAGTTCGGCATGTTGGCTATTAGATAAAACACTTTCTTTAGTTACGTAATCTACCTTTTTGTTATGCTCTTTGTAGCTAAACCTTGTTTCTATGCACACACATATATATACGCAACTCTGTTTTTGTTTCCAAGCCTAATTGTCTTAATATACTATGAAGTCAGTGTTTGTAACTCTTAATTAGTTAAATCCTTCCAGACTAATGTTACTTTTACTTCCTACCAATTACTCCTTGTGATCGTGGAAAAGTATGTTCAAATCTTTAGTGTAATGTAATTCATATTTTTTTTATCGTTCAGGTTGTCACCAGTTGAGAAGAATCCTCGAAATAATAAAAGATGAGCTCATATTATCCTGGTATTATTGTTGTTTTTGCTTTGTTCAAGTTTATTAACGGGAAGAATTGCATGAAGTTAATGTAACAAGTTGGAAGCAGAGACTGATAACTGAAGGTTTGTTTGTTGAAAGATCGGGGAGTCAAAGGTGTCGCACACCAGAAGAACAAGAATAGCCCTTTTCAATGCTTAAGAAATTCATTAGCAATTTATTTACTAAATTTACCACACACACACATACACACAGACGGAGAAATAGTATTATTCACTGGATGACGATATTTCGAACACAAATAATTACTGTTCATCATCATATCAATATTGATTCTCTGTATATATACTAAGCCGCATCATCCTGGAGAAAATCAAACATGCCCTGGATGAAACACTTCGACCGATACAGGTTGGATTCAGGAGAAACAAGTCATGCATTGATCAGATCGCCACATTACTGATCATCATTCAACAAAGCTTGGAGTGGCAGTCACCTCTCTATCTCAACTGCATTGACTTTGAAAAGGCCTTCGACAGCGCAGCGTTGATCGAGAGGTGATTTCGCAACTACTTTGCTACTACGAGGTGCCACCGACAATTATACATCTCATCCAACAGCTATACGACAATGCTGCATGCCAAGTAATTCACAACGGGAAACTCACCGAATCGTTCGAAGTAAGGACAGGAGTAGAACAAGCTGGCTGCCTACTATCGCCAATGATTTTCCTGATTGCAGTAGACTGGATAATGCGACAAACAGCGGGCAATGGGGAAACAGGCGTAAAATGGACACACACAAAAAACCTGGAGGATCTGGACTTCGCCGATGATATATGTCTGATTTCCCACGAACTGGATGATATGCAAGCGAAAAGCAACAAGTTGACAGAAGAAGCCTCAAAGATAGGACTTCAGGTGAACATAGAGAAAACAGAGGTGATGAAAATTCCTGGACAACACCACCAACAGCAACAACAACAACAGACAACAATCAGCATAAATGGGAGGAACCTGAAAGAAACTACCTCCTTTTACCTATCTACCTGGAAGCATCGTTTCAACTACAGGCAGACAGAATTGACGAGGATATCAAAGCAAGAATCGGAAAAGCAAGACAAGCTTTCACTACTCTCAAGTCTGTGTGGAGGTCAACAGCACTCAGCATCAAAACGAAGATAAAATCCGGATTTTCAACTCTAATGTGTAGTCAGTGCTACTTGCTGTATGGATCAGAGACTTGGCCAGCGCGTCATAAAGAGCATCTCAAACAAACTACAGACCTTCATTAACAGGTGTCTTCGCTCAATACTACTCAAGATCAGATAACCGGTCAGAAAAGATCAGCAACAGAGATCTCTGGTTATGAGCGAACCAACTCAGCAGGAACCGATTGTGAAACAAATAAGCAGGAAGAAATGGAGATGGATTGAAGGCCATACTCTGAGGAAACCATCAAGTGACATCACTAGACAAGCCATTGCTCGAGTGGAACCCGCCGAATGGGAAGCGGCGAGTTGGTCGTCAGCGCAAGGGTGACTTGGAGGAGGTCATGTGAAGAAGAAATGAAAGCAAGTGGGCAGACTTGGAGCCAGGTGAAGACTCTAGCAGAGAAATGAATGCAATGAAGACGCACGGCTGAAACCCTATGCTCCTCTAGGAATTAAAGGAAACAATAATAATAATATAGCAGAGTCATTATCTTCACACCATTCACTGTCTAATGCTGCTGTAATAGATATCCAAAACACTTAAGGCTGAACAATATCCGGCTAACTCGACTTTCTACATAATGATTTCATTTACTTATGCAAAAATGTTTACGTAACCATAACAAGAAATATCACTGACTGTTATTTTGTTTCATTTCTGTAAATATTTCTAATGTCTGGTTTAATCATACATATATATATATATAGAAAAGATGAAAATAGATACAGGTACAAAAACAAATGCGATAAAGCATAAATAATCAGAATAAGTTTTGTTATTTTAACTTTTTATTTTTGTCTTCCTCCAGTTGAATAACTCGTAAACATGTACTTTACTCTGTTATGCTGTTCTGACGGCTTACATTGCACAACTTGAGTTCATCTCAGTGACAAGGACTGCTGTTTATTCAGGTAGAATAAATGTGAAGTGATTGTACTTTGATTCTCTATCACACTCGTTGTAAGTGGTAATTATGTACGCATCGGAGAGGAGAAAGCAATACCGCCTACACATTGAAATCGTCATACAAGAAATGTTATGACCGAAGCTCAGAATTGTTTACGCTGCAAGTGTTTGTGAATACAAAAGTGCAGTGTATATCTATTCTTCTACATCACTTTTTGCAGATAAGAACTATGTCCCCATAAACTCAGGAAATTTTTTATTGAAACTTGTATGTATGCGTCTATGTACTTTAGAAGCCACTTCAACACTATGGAGTTTCCTGAACCATTATGAGCCTCATTCAACAGCTATATTATGAAGCCACATGTCGAACGATACACAGCGAAAAACTCAGTGAAATGTTTGAAATGAAGACAGGAGTAAGACAAAGCTGTCCACTATCAGCCACGATAATATTGTTCAACTATGGCGAACTAGATTATGAAACAGACAATGGGGAGCAAGAAAATAGGAATATAATAATAATAATAATAAATATTTGCTTTATTCCAGAAACAGTACTAGTGGTACAGTGTGGAGTTTTCAGCACATATCTACAATATTTGCATCTAATTTTATCAGACATTTAAAAGGAGTATTTCAGAAAAATAAATATTAAGACACCAACAGCAAGAAAACAGGAAAGACACAAAATAATTATTAAAAAATGCGAAAAAATACCATGAAGTAGAAAAGAAAATAAACAGCATATAATAATATCTCAGCATTGGGTAGTAGAAGCTATGATATGATTATGCATGGTGACAGTAAAGCTATAGTCATACAAGAAGTTATGAAATGATATTTAAGAATGTTTATCGCTAAGGTGATCAGTTGATTTAGGTTGAAACAACACTAAACACTCATAAAATAACATTTCAGGGTTGTTTTTTTGTTTTTTATTGTCAGGTCTAATGCAGTGTTTGCAGTGGTAGTGTGAGTAATCCTGCATAATACAAAATTTTAAGATGGTGACAATGGCGTTCACAACCAATGATTGTCAGTTAATATTGACGAAAAAATAATTAGAAAAAAAACCACAAAACTAATAATTACATGATTGTTAATGACAGGAAAATTTTGTACTACTCATAGTGCTAACATAGTCGGAACCAGTAGATACACAAAAGAAGGAATACAGTAAAGTAAAAAAGTAAGCCAATGTTAATAATTTAGGTAGCTAAGTATGTTTGAGAAGGAGTTCACTATAGAATACAAAATAAGAGAGAAATAAAAGAGCCTAAAATTATGTTATTAACAACAAAGCAAGTCATAAGTTTCGCGCTTAACATTGTCTCTTTCACTTGAAACACGGGCCAAGTATGGTATCGTTGAGTTCCTGTACTAGGTTGTACGAGCATAGATTATTTTCTACGTCGCGACATTAAGAAGATTCTAGAAGATTTAAACTTTGTTAGCTTTACACGAGCTTGTAGACCCACAGGCGATAACGAGCAAGTTGGAGGAAGTGGCAAGGGGCACGGGTGAGAACATCAAAGATGAGATAAGACAATCAAGACAGACATTCATGAATCCGAAATGAGTGTGGAAATCTGTCGAACTAATGTGAAAGAATAAGATTCGAATTTTTTTATTAACGTCAAATCAGTGCTTCTTCGTGGTTCAGAGACTTAGGGAATGTGTCCCGAAACGCCTTTCTAACATGCTGCCACATACCTGCATTATCGGTTGTCCTCACTCGATACTAGAAATCAGGTTACTGGAATGAAGGCATCAACAATATGGAACTCTAGGAATGAACCAACCAAGGTCCTAGCAAAAAGAAATGGGGATGTAACGAACATCTGCGGAGGAGGATATAGTTGAGTAACATCACACACCTCTAGAGTGGTTTTACGAATGAGAAACGGTGAGTTGGGTATGGGTCTGAGCGTGAAATGGAGGTGACAGTGCGGTGAGGGGAGCAGGATGAAATAGAGATGTGATGTTGAAGCCCTATATTCAACTAGGAATATAAGGGAAATCTCCAGACCAATCAGATACTGGTAAAATTTGTCCACGAAAAACATATTACGTAACGTAAGGTGTAACCTAGAAGAAGTGACTAAGTGGAGGTTAGAAAAGAGGCAGAAGCTGGCATGACTTTGTAAGTGTGAGAGAATGACTAATCACTAAGATTGTAGAATGGACAGGAAATATTGGAAAGACGACAAAGTGCTTTTTATATAAAATCCGTATGAAAACACACCTTGTCATCTCCGAAAATCAAGCACCCCCACATGAGTGCTTCACAAGCTGCACAGAGTCCCTCGACATTATACAAAGGGACTTAGAATACGTCATCTGTACATAGTTGAATCACTGGCTATTCGGGATTTGAAGCTGGACCTCTGTATTTAAAAGCACAACATGTCGCCCTAACATCCTTACTATAATTGTGCTTCTTTTTATTGTGTAAGTTTACTGTTATTATTGTTATCACCACTATTATTTTATTATCATTATTATTCCCATAATTCTTATCTTATTAACACTTCACTACTGTTTATTAATATTCTATATTTTGGTTTGTAAGGGTTAGTTTTGTTTTTACGACTTGATCACGGATTGATATCAGTTAGAGAACCATTGAAAACCAGGGAGTACTGGACAGCTGTTTCATCCTTGTTTGCGAATCATCAGCAGTCCGCACCGACCGGGGTTCGAACCCAGTACCTTTCGGTTACAAGGCAAGCTCGTATACCATTCAGCCACTGGGACCCGATTCAATGGCCAGCCCATGAATTCTAACTTCTACCAATTCGTGATTTAGCGCGACCCCAACCAGTGTCGTCGGTGGGACATCCATCCTCAAACGTGACATCTGGATTGACCTCACTGGTCACAACTTCTCACCAGAACTCCAGAAAACTCCATCCTGTAGCAAGTCACTAGCGAGCATCAGATTAATTTCCCCATAGTTTGGTTTGTAAGGGTTAGTTTTGTTTTTACGAGTTGTTTACGAGTTTATTAATAATATAGTGTTTTTTCATAAGGATTTTTATAAAAAAACTTTATCCTTTTTCAACTAGTTCTTGTCCCCTCTGCACAATCATATTGACTAGTCATTATCTTACACTTATTACGCCATGCCAGCTTCTGCACCCGCTTTTCTAATTTACAATCAGTCACCCCGTCTGGGTTACACCTTACATTTCGTAATACATTTTTCGAGGACAAATTTTACCTGTATCTGATTGGTCTAAAGATTTCTGTGTTAAATATATATACATGAAAAATTCCCATTGGAACATTAATAAACAGAAGACCAGTAGTTCAGTGAAGAGTCTCTTTTCGACAGCGAATTCATTTTCATAGCAGTACAATCGCAAATATATATATGGTTGTTTTGTATGTGTGTGCATATTAAATTTGTCAAACGAAAATACAATTAGTAAGTTCATATGAATCGGATGTTGATATAAGAGGGTAGTAACAAAAGTGATGAGTTGTCACAAACGATTTTAAAGAAGAGTAGCGAAATAACATGAATAGTTTGATGAAAGAGTTGTACTCAGAGTGTACATGGAAACAAAATATACGGAATTACACAAGGGTTTTAAGTAGAAAAATAAGCATCAACAAAGTTAGTAAATCAAACAAACAAACAAAGAAAAGTTAAGTCAAATCAACACAGTTGTTACCATGAGAGTAGAAGTGGTTGAATAATTTTCTTTTGTATGCACAGTTCTGGTTCCTCCAGCTGAATGACTAGGGCTTCTGCGATGCAAAGAAGACGGAATCGTACTGTCTTTGGCAGGTTGTTCTTCACTTTGTAGATTACTTTGAAGGAGGCGTTTGTTGAGATGGAATGCCCAGTGTTGACAAGGTGATCGATTATTGCACTCCTTATGCAGCCATTACTTCCTTTCTGCAGCCACTCTGGATAATGTTCTTTGACCCTTTTTGACAGGGTGCGAGTTGAGCGACTGATGTACCTGGCTCCACAGCAACAGGTGAACTGATATATACATATGGAAGTGGTCAGGTGCGGGATCTTGTCTTTTGGGCTTCTGATCAGCGGCGACTAGAGAACACTACTCTCAATGTTGTCGCAAAGAAAGTTTCTTCTCAAAGAGGTGGAGATTCTCCTTCTAAGGACGTCACTAAGTAGGTCTACTTTGAAGTCGAGGTTCATTTAAAGTATCTTTTTTGGCACGGATGTCGTCTCTTGCTTTTGGATTTTTTGTTTGATGTTTTTGTCCACGAATCTTGATGGATAACCGTTTTGTATGAAGGTTTCTTTCAGGAAGTGTAGTTCTTCTTCCATGGTATCAGAGCTGCAGATGCACCAGACGCGAGTACCAAGAGATCTAATTAGGTTTCTTTTTCGACTGATTGGTACCCAGCTGTAGAAGCTTGTCAGTTGGCCGTTCCATGTGGGTTTCCTATGGATGGACCTTCTTAAAGTTCAGTCAGCTCTCCTTGTAAGTTCAGCATCAAGAAAAGGGATTTTAGATCCGTTTTCAATTTCAAGAGTGAACTTTGTGGCTGGATGTCATTTATTGAATATTTGCAGTAACTGATTGACATCATGGCCGTCATCACAGATAATAAAGATGTCGTCCATATATCTAACATAGAGTTGGAAATTGTCAATAGTTGGTTTGAGTGGGCCGTTCTCGAGGCTTGCCATGAAGTAGTCTGCTAGTAATGGGCCCAGTGGAGATCCCATTGCAATCCCATCTTGTTGTCTGTAAATAACCTCGTTAAATGTGAATTGTACATTGAGTGTACATCTCAGCAGTAGTTCTTTTAAACAAGTCGTCGGTAATCCGATGTTTAGCTGATTTTCTTCTATGTATTGACAAATGTGGCGGACAGTTTCTGTGAGTGGTACGTTGGTAAATAGTGACTCAATGTCGAGGGAGAGCATATTTTTGTTCTTTACATTGATATCTTTGCAGCATATTAAGAAAATGAATTGTAGAAGAGAAAATTTTTTCGCTATTCACGTCTTTTTCATATGACTCAAAATGAGAATATATTTATATATAGATGTATATATATATGTTTGCTAATAAGGACGACTTATACTCTTATTACGAAGTTCTTCACTCATGACTGATAACAGTAATCTTTTACGGATTCTTGAAATCGCTTATTTCTTGAAATGAAGTTTTGATAAAATAAGGCAATAAATTTCACTTATTTAGCTGAAGAATTATTGCTAAAAATGAAGAATAATAATCAACGCCAAAAGCTTTCAAGCATTAGGTGATGCGTTAAATAGAGAGAGAAAAATAAAGCATATCGAGAAACACTTTTTATAGTCAAGAATTTATAAGCCCTTACTTATTTCATAGTTTCAATAACATCAAGTCAAAAATTCCGTTTCTTGATGTGGAACTAACACGAAGAACTGATGGGAGCCTGAGAATACCGATCCATAGAAAACCTACTTGAAATGGTCAACCAACAAGCTTCTGTAGCTGGGTACCCATTCAACAAAAGCGAAATTTAACTCTCAAGAGAAGAATCACATCATCTCTGAGGAGAACACTTTTTGCAGCAACGCTAAGAATAGTGTTCTCCAGTCGCCCACTGATCTGCAGAAGTCTCAAGGACAAGATCCCGCATCTGACCAGTTCACCTGCTGCTGTGAAGCCAGGCACATCGGTCGTTCGAAACGCACCCTGTCCATGAGGATTCAAGAAGACTATCCAACATGGTTACGAAAAGGCAATAGCGGTGCAATAAGGAGTGCGATAATTGAACACCTGGTTAACACTGATCATTCCATTTCAACAAACGCCTCCTGCTTCAAAGTAATCTACAGAGTCAAGAACAACCTATCAAAGGCAATACGGTTTCGCCTTCTTTGTATCGCTGAAGCTCTGGCCATTCACATAGAAAAACCGGAGCTGTGCATACAAAAGGGGATTACTCAACCATTTCTACTGTCTTGGTAACAACTTTTTTGATTGGATTTGATTTTTTTGATTTTGATGACTTAATTTTGTTTCTCTACCTGTTCTTTAATGGCTTATAATTCTTGTATTCATTTAGAACTCTTACGTCATTTCGTGTTATCTACTTTGTTCCTATGTGCATCCTGAGTAAAACTTATTCATCAAACTATTCATATTGTTACATAACTTCTTTTAACAACTGTTTGTGACAACTCATCACCTTTGTTACTACCCTAATTTTACTAACACCTAATTTTCTTGACTGACTCCAATTACTAATCTTCACCTGTTTAGTTAAAACTGTATTTTCGTTTGACAAACTTAATGTACACATACATACAAAATAACACATATATATTTGCGATTGTACAGCTAAGAAAATGAATTCGCTGTCGAAAAGAGACTCTTCGCTGATCTAGGTGTTTTGTTGTCATTAATGCCTGGATGGGGATTATACAGGAAAATCAAATGCATAAAAATTAGCGCACATGTTAATAAATGGTATGTATTTTCACACACAGTTCGACTAATAATGTATAACTATTGCACTTACGGTTAAAAGTATGCAAAATCGATATTGTTTTCAAGCTCTGATGATAAACCTTTATAATTTCATTGTTATTAACTATTGCAATTTATAAATATATATATATATATATGTGATTCTAAAACTGTGAAAATGAAATCGTTGAAATGAGATTATTCTTCGTTCAAATCTTTGAATAATGCTGTTAGAGGACGCCGCTTATCTGAAAAACGTGATGTACTTACGCAGTGAATTTCGTACACACTGATCACACCTTTATTTGTCAAGTCAGCTTCTATGATAAATAAAAGACAAAAAGGATTTAACACTGCGTTCGATTATCTAATTAAATAAGGATTACCAAGGTTTTTTGTTATCCCTTCACGTTCCCAGTGGAACATGGTGAGGGCTTCAAGTTGGAAGCTTGAAGTTTCTGTAGCAGTGTTTATTTTAACAGGATGGAGTCGCTAGCCTCATGCCCAACCTTTCTTCTTTACCAGCTTAATTACTGGCCTTGCGGGTAGAGGAGTGAATCCGTTGGCCGGTGATTGAACCCCGGACCATATGGTTATCTAATCAAGGAAGGATTACAAAGATAGGTTAAAAGTAATAACAGACTGTTTTTGTAGACACAGGGGGGTTGGCCTTAAGTTACGGATAGATATCACTGTTGCGTATCCTAGTAAGCACCACTGACCTTTTATCTAGATAATTTTTAAAGATATTTTAATATCCATCTAGTAATTCATATCAAATAAGTGTTTTTCTTCAGACGAAGCTGGTGATCTGCCACCTGCGTTTATCGATTCTCCACAGTTCATTTGCTCTCCTAACAATTTGGGTGTATATTCTTCCTTTCTTACATACAAAGCGGGATTATTTGTCCCTGTGTACATGAAACCACATACACATGTAAATTGATATATGGTATGGCACATAACATAATCGCTTGTGGAATGTTGAGACTTGCGGTACAGCACGTTTTTAGCATTTTCAATAATTTCAAGCTGGGTTGCATAGTAGGTTTTACGAGTGATTGAATTCAGTCTCTCTCTTAATATCCTACCACTTATTTCTCCGATTGTGATTTAATTTGATGTGAACATTTTTCTTTCAGATGGAGTAAACTGTGAGCTTTGGAACTAACTGACCTCTACATCGGTTCAAATACTTCAGAAGATTTCCATTTTTGATAAATGTTTCTGTCAATATTCCTTGTCATCAACTATGCCACCAGCTCTACAGATACTCTGAACCCTGTTAAATAAGTTCTTCTGAGTTAGTCAATATATCATTGACTGGTCTTTGACCGAGAAGTAGTTTGGAAAGAACTTCAACACTAAGGAGCACAATGCCCTAAGCTTTATCAACCTCATTCAACAGCTGGCTATATGACAATGCCACGTTTCAAGTGATCCATAATGGAAAACTCAGGGAGACGTTCGAAGTGCACACAGGAGTAAGACAAGTCTGCCTATTATCACGGAAAATATTCTTAATTGTGGTGGACTGGATTATGCTTCAGAGTGTTGAGGGAGAGGAGTCAGGAATACGCTAGATGACCGATGAGAAGACTCAAGAAGAATCGGATTTCGCGCGTCGATGATATATGTCTAATGTAACACAAACTCGAAGACTTTCAGGCAAAAACCAACAAACTGGCTGAAGATGCAGGCTTACATCAAAGATAGGACTGCAGGTGAATACAGTGCAGACGGTGATTATGAAGATAACTAACAAACAGCAACAACAACCAGCACCAATCACCATCAACGAGAGAGATTTAATAGAGGTTGCCTCCTTCAGTTATCTGGGAAGCATCGTTTCAACTACAGGCAACCGGCATAGATCAAGATATCAAAAACATTCAGAATCAGAAAGGCAAGATACGCCTTCATCAACCTGAAACCAGTTTGGAAATCTCTCACACTCAGCATAAGGAACAAGATTCTCATTTTCAACACCAATGTGGAGTGGATCCTTCTATACGGGTCAGAAACTTGCACTGTGTGTAACGAAAAGGATTTCCAATAGGTTTCAGATTTTCATCAACAGCTGCCTTCGCTCCTTAGTGAATGTCAAATGACCAGAAAGAATAAGCAGGAAGAAACTGTGGGAATAGGCCAATGGGTGAGAGCCGATCGCTCAGCAAATGTGTAGGATAAAGTAGAGATGGATCGGGCATAAAATGAGGAGGCTGCCGAATGACATCGCACTCAATGCAGGCCACCGTTCAAGTGGAATCCCAGTGGGAAGTGGCGAGTGGATTATCAATGCGAGCGTGACATATAGGAGATCGTGTGGCGAGAAGAGATGAGAGAGTTTGGTCAGTTGTGGAGCCAGCTGAAGGGAATGGCAGAAAACAGAACAAAGTGGAGATGTGTTGTTGATATCAGCCCAATGTTCCACTCGGAAAGCAAGGAAATAATAATAATACCACTCACGTCATTCAACATTACTTGCTACTCAGATCGATGTAATCTAAACACCAGAGGGCACTCTGTGAAGAGTTAAGTAGTTAGAAAAGGGTGATCTCAAAATATGTATATCCCAATTTACCTTGAGGCTGTTCGCAGATAGTGGCGAGATTTTAATATTGACACAACTTCAAGGAACAATTGAAACATGCCATGTGTAACCAGCCGAATGCAATTGTCCAATGGGCTCTTTGATTATACAACACTAGTCATCTTGCTGTTTCATTCACTCTTAGAAAAAGTAGTATTAATAACAGCTTTATTTAAGAGAAAAACTGTATACAAGATTACATAGAATTTACAGTGTATTGTTTTGTATACTATTTTCTCTTTATCCAAGACCTTTAAATAAAATAGCAATCCGAAGCACGTCTTGTGACACAATGACATTTGATCCGAAAAATGAAATATTCCCTAGTGGCATTTTTCTTTCGTCACCGACAACTGTGCAACAGGAGGCTGAGTACATTCGGTGTCTCATTAACGTAACTTTATATTTAAAACAAAGAAAAATTGACTCATTCTATGCGACACCATGTTTGATTGAAATTCAGGTGGGCTAGTGATTCGAGCATTTCACTTCTATGTCGTTGGCAGCCAGGAATTAACAACCGCCTACACACTTTTGAATGCATACAAAACTCTCCTGATCGTCACTCACCTTTTTTTATTTGTTTACTTTAATCCTTTGCATTCCAAGTGGAACATAGGGTTTCAAGGCTCTTGAGTTTTGAAGATCCAGCCTTACTATCAGTTAAGCGAGGGTAAAGAGTGTGTCAGCCGGGAATCGAAACCCAGACGACAAGTGTTCTACAGCCTAACCCCCAGACGAACAGAAAAGCCAGCGAGTATTGGACGACCGTTCAGTCCCAGCATGGGACGCATCATCAGCACGCACCCACTGGATTCTGAACCTAGGACCTTACAGTTACAGGGGAACCTCGGTGACCATTCAGTCACCGGGATCCTAGGGGCTCATCACCCATCACACTTGTATACTCATGCTTATATTTATATATACATTCCTACAACTTTCAATTAATTAGAGGCAAACTAAGTCAGATTTCTATAAAATGTATACAAACAAATACAACAATTATTACTATAACTCAACTGGAATTCCACATACAGCAGTAAAACACAATTTTCTCTTTTTTCACTTGTTTTAGTAGGCAGTTATAGGATATTGTAGTCGCTAAAAACGAAAACAAAAAGGGAAATAACGGTAGTTAGTTGACTTATTTAGGCGTAAATAAATTTTTGTGTGACAGCTTAATACATGACTGACGTCAGCCTTATTGTAGTTTCAGTTGCAACACGTTTTAAACATCACACACTATCCTTATTAAATGCATATTAAATTAAACTATAGTCTAAAGGGGACGATGTAGCCTATGGCTGTCAAATACAGTAGAATAACCAACTGATATGGTTTTATTTCCTATAACCGTAAATCAAACATGATACAAATTTCCTCCTTCATTGTTTCGTTTCCTGTATGAAACAGATTTGGTGATATTTTACACAGTTAACGTCTGAATGACTGACTGAATAACTAACTAACTGGCTTATCATTTACTTTTGATTAAATCCCCAGGATTTCCGAGTGGAACACAGGGCTCCAGCAGAACATCTCTATGTTGTCCTGTTCTCTGCTGTTCTCTTTATCTGGCTACATGACCACCTGTAAACTCTCATCTCCTCCTCTTCACACAACCTCTTTCAGGTCACACTTGGACCCACATTCAACTTTTTCTTCCCATTGAGGTTACAACTGAAGGGCCAGCCTGACGCGAGATGTTACTCAGCGGTCTTCCCAGCAGGTGTCCGATCCTTCTCTATTTTCTTTGGCATAAATTCTTGACCAATAGGTACTTCGTTAATTCGTTCCCAGAGTTTTTTTGTTTTTTTGTTCATTCTGACTGTTTGGTCTTCAGTATGGGGTCAGAGAAGTGGCCAACTGTTGACAAAAGTCTGAAGCCTGTTGAAGGCGCTAAAGTTCGGAACAATATGGAAGAACTGATTGATTTGATATTAGTGTAGGAGTGCAGAAGATTTGGAAATAATGGAAAAGATTTTTATCTCAGGTGGATGATTTTGATTTGATTGTGCGCTCTGAGCTGGCTAACAATTTAATTGTGGAGCTTTCGCTATCATTTTAGACAACCTCTTCAGTGCAAGCTTTTAATATAAAGTGAACTCTGTATCCAGTGCGCCTTTTATTGTTTCCAGGATGGTGCGGCTTTGTGTTTTACTTGGCTTAAACAAGAGAGATTGGCAGCGAAGACAGGACTGCAGATGAACATAGAGAAGACACAGGAGATGAAGATAACCAATCAACCACCACCAACAGCAGCAGCAAAAACAAGAACAACAAGCTCCAGTCACTGTCAATGAGAGGAATGCGAGAGAAGTTACTTGCTTCACTATTGTGGCTGGGCAGCATCGTTTTAACTACAGGCGTACAGTGTGGATGAAGATGTCAAAACCAGGCAGCCATGATCGGAAAGGCAAGATGCACCATCATGAATGAGAAGTGAGTTTCGAAATTTTCAGCACTGACTCTGCATAAATAACAAGATTCTGATTTAGAACACAAATATGAACTGACTCTGTTCTTCTTCATGTTTCAGAAACTTGGCGCTTCACGATAAGCATTTCCATGTGTTTGGAAACTTTTATCGACATCTGATATCGTTGGTTTCATTTTGAAGTTTAAATAACGAAATGGAACTAGTAACAAGAAACTGTGGGAAGAGAGTAAGCTAAAACTCATATTTCAGCATACATGCCGATGAAAATGGAGATGAATTGTGCATACGATAAGGAGACTGTTGAGCGACATCACCTGCCAGGCCAACACCCGATTGGGATTTCTAATAGGAATAGACGAATTTGGCTATTTTCTGAGGGTGACACAGATAAGATCATGCCGGGAGAAGATGGCAACATATGGGCAATCAATGACCCAGATAGAACGAAGTGACGATGCACTATGGAAGCCCTATTCTCTTGGAACCCAAGAAAACAATAACGAAATATGTAATTCGCAATACGATGATTAAGAAAAATGTAAATTTGGTACTCTAGTCTAATTTTGATTAGACGATGGGTTAACTGTAGACAATTTTCTTCATATCCGTGCTTCAATGTTTCAGCGGTAGCATGTTTGCCACCTCTTTTCGTGGCTCAGATTTCTATCGCCAACTGACGCACTTATAAAGCCAGGTTAATTGATAGTAAGCCAGATAAAAGCAGAAGGCTGGGTGCTAGACTAGTAATCCCACTCGGTAAAAGTGGCCAATAACGCTTCTGTTACTGAAATTTCAAATCTCAAGAGCCTTGAAGACTGAGATTCCACTCTGAAGGCGAAAAGCAAAAAAAAGCATTTCAAAAATTTCATATTCCACCGGATTTTCTTCACTCAGACACAAAAATGATACATTTGTACTGGATCTTTTCTTTAAGGAAAGTAGTTCAAACTGTTTTGTTTTCCATATCACAAACGCTTTATTCATCTACAGATTTGGGTATAGTGTGTTCGTGTTTAACCAAGAAAATTTGAGAATCAAAGGTAACTTTCAGGAGTTGGTGTATAAAGCGGGAGAGGGGTGGTGTCTTTTCGACTCGAATTAAGTCGAAACAGTTGCCCAGTACTCTCTGGTTTCCAATTCCCCCTTTTCTAACTAACATCAATGTGTGACCAAACTTTTAGGAGAAAGACAGTTTCATTGAGTTTTGTATAGAGGTGAGGCACAGATTATGAAATGTTCAACCAAAAAATATCACATGTACGTCATATTCGTGACATTTTCTCTTTTTTTGTTATAAAACTAGCCAAAATTGAATAAAAATTAACTTGTTTCTGGTTTTTGTACAACTTCAGGTGCTTTTTCAGTGGCTAGAGGTTTTCTTCCAAGCTGGAACGTGATAAGATGATTTTACAATGAAGTCGAAGAGTCTTCACGTATCATTTATTTGACGTTTCAAATAACCAGAATATTGGTGTGTGTGTGCGTGCGTGAAAGTAGTGAGTGCTATTCATTTAACACAGATTCTTATCAAAATTATTAGCTTATGACCACCATGGAGATAGAGGCCAGTAATTAATTAGAATTCTTTTAATTTTCCTCTGTGTTTTCAGTGGAACACAAGCCTTTAAGATTTAACTTTGAAGTGCAGTTTCCAGCTTCAAGACCAACGTTTCTTCCTTACCGGCCTTACCACTAGCAGTTAAGCGAAATTTTGGAATGCATCGAAGATTTTTCTAGCTCAGGTGGATGATTTTGATTTGATTGTGCCTTCTGAGCTTGCTAACAGTTTAACTGTGTAGCTTTGGCTATCATTTTAGATAACCTCTTCAGTGTAAGCTTTTAATATAAAGTGAACTTATCTGAATTCCACACGAATGATGATATAACTGCATCTCCTGACAATCATTGTTGTGACTGGTTGTTAATTTATGTCATTTCTATCGACTTGAAATTTGAAATCCTTTGTCAAGTGGTTTATTCTTTTTTAGTTGGTAAGTTTGGTCTACAATAACAGTATGTCTGTTAATCGCTGATTCATTTGAATTACGGGCTTTCAGAAATTCCTAGGCATTACTGTCTGGTGTCTCCTCTATTTAAAATTTCTACATTATCTCAATCAAATTCTTGTCCATTTTTATCTGAATGTATCAATATGAATGAATACAAATCGTGCCTTTTTATAGATAATTTATGTTCTTTGATTCGGACTCGAAGAGGACGCCCACTCTGACGGATGTAATGTCTATTGCAGTTCATACAGGTATCACTCAGTGAGACAGTATTATTTAGTGGATGACGTTTAGAACACAATTTATTGTTCATAATCATTTCATCAATTGTAATCAAACGACTTCAAAACTCGAGTTTTATAGTTTTCTTCGTCCTCTCCTACTTTGCCGTCGTTGGGGTAGTAGAATTTTCCAGATATCTACGTGGACAGATGTGGAATCGTTTCTATTCCACGGAATCACTCTGACTTGATTCGATTAATACAGCTTCTGTTATCAATCTCTTCCTCCACCCTTTTACGTTAGATTTTAAAACTAATGTCATCTTATCCCATCCAGCCTACTGTATGGTTGTGTGTAAGTGCATTTAGTGAGTGGTATAGCTGCACTATTCTCTAGATTTCTTATCTTATTCGGGTCAACTAATCTAGATTCTGCTGCTAGGTTTTTGTGCTTGGCTAGTCTGACTGCACCTGTTCTACCAATTTTACCTATGTATTTGACTTGACAATCATTCCAGCAGGGTATGAGTTAAACTAAAGTATTTTGTTTTAAAGGCTCCACAGGATTGCTCCTTTAACCGACAAAGCTTGTTTCTAATTGATTTTGTTGGTTTGAATGCCAGCCACTTTTACTCCTGGATTGTTAAGAATTCTGAGTAAGTTTTCCGAGGTTCCTTCCTTGTATGGAATTACTTCTGATGATTTAGATTCCTTATTGTTGGTGTTGTGATCATCTTGCACATGTCTAACATACATGTCGTCATTAATATTACTATCATTATTATTATCACTATCAATATCATTATTTATTTTATTTTTACATTTCCCTTCATACTTTCTGATTAATTTATCAGGATAATTATGAGGTTTGAAAGCTTCACTTATATGCCTCACTTCCTGTCTTAGATTTTCCTTGGTACTACTTAGTTTTTGTGCTCTATCACTTTAACATTTCAACAATCGTATTTTCGCTGACATAGGATGGGATGATCAGAAATCCAAATATCCGTTTGATTGTGTGGATTTCCTGTAAACACTAGTATGTTTAACTTCCCGTTTTCCTTCCTTTTTATACTAAAATCTAACATTGGAAGCTCCCCTTCCTGACTTTCCAATTCATAAGTGAATTGAATTGCCTCCACCCTTGAATTAATGTGTTCAAAAAGTCTATCTGTATCCTGTGTTCTAAGTACAGTGAATGCGTCATCTACATACCTCCACCCTACTTTTGGGGTGGGGCTGAACGTTTCAATCGCTAAGCTTTCCCACCTTTCTAAGTATTATATATATATGCAGTCCATACAATTTATTTTGTAAGTGGAATTGATTTTATCTTTTTTTCTGTTGGATCTTTTGGTTTGCACAATATCGAATGAAGTGACTGTGATGTCTGACTTGTGTGCTATGCTTATTTTAAACGGTCTTAACACCCTAGCTGTTGTTTCATAGATATCCTTTATTTATGATGGAGTGAAATTTTTTGTGGTCTTTGATGATAGTTTCTTGTCTGTATTGCGACTTGGATATTCATTCTTTTTCAAGACAGTTGGTAGGTATTTCTCTTCCAGAAGATTTCCACACTGACTTCAAAGTGATGAAGGTCTGTTTCGCCTTTACAATCTTAGCTGCCTTTGACGTCCTCACCCACTCAACATGTAGCTGAAACGATGCTCTAGATAAGTGAGAGAAAGGACTTATTTCAAGTTTCTCCCTTTGATCAAATCTGGTTCCACATTCTTTAATGTGGGGAAGCAAATATGTGTGTCTGGTTAACAGTCTGGCACGCAAGCAAGATATTTTGGGTAAGCGTTATGGCTAAGTAGCCAGTTAACTAACATCATATTTAATAACCTTTACCAGCTACTGCATCCTAACATTCACGGACTTACAACTATATGGGCAGCAGAAGACATTACTGGAGACAGTTGTCTGCTCAAATTAACTATCTTCTGAAAATATTGTGGGGATATTTAAAATATTATATATATATATTTAAAACAACACATGACCAGTTGATTAGTTCTGTTGGAATTTTGTACTGTGCTTTGAAGCTTCTGTTGCAGCCGGGTTGATTTTCTAGTGTTGGTTTGTTAGTCCCAAGCCCACCACTGATGGAGGTGTCGAAAACAGGATCATTAAAGAAAAGACAGATATTTATTCTTCTGGATTCATTCTAGAAGTCTGCTACGCTACACAGAGACAACAAGATTCCGGATTAATATTTATATGTGGTAACTGGTCGTGGCTAGCGAGAAGTCAGATGATTTGAACTAATTGAGCCATCTGGACTTTAATGCTCTCTATGTTCTAAAATGTCTCGAAACGCTCAAGCCCTCACGTAGCCTTGGCCCTGATGGTATACCTGCATATGTTCTAAAACAATGTGCAGATGATTTATATTCTCCACTAACTGACATCCTAAATGCTTCTTTCTCCAAAAATGTCTTACCTGTTGCATGGAAAGATATCAAAATAGTCCCTGTCCCTAAACCTGGAAATAGCAAGAAAGTAAAGTCCAGACCCATTGCCATCACTTCCCCGTTTCTAAGGCTTTTAGAAAAACTAGTACTTCTTAAACTTGAACCCTCCGTTAAAAGCTTTGAAGACCCCAAACAATTTGCTTATAGACAGGGTAGCAGCACTGTGCAGCCTTCTTACACAACACTATCGTCTCATCATTAGATAAAGGTGCCAAATACGTCCGCTGCACGTTTCTCGACTTCACTTCGGCTTTCGACTCTGTCTCTTGCTAAATAAGCTCTCGATGACACAAACGGAGTCCTGGATCACTAATTGGCTGCATTCCTACTTCTCTAACAGAATGCAGCACATCGTATACAATGGTAAATCATCCTCTGCTGTGCTAACTGAAGCTGGTGTCCCCCAAGGGGCTGTACTCTCCCAACTTCTTTTTTCTTTCTTTCTACATGACTTACCATCTTCAAATGACATCAATTTTGTCAAATATGCTGACGACCTGACTGTATCTTTCCCTGTCAAATGTCAAAGTGACTGCTCAAAATTGAATGGCCTTCTGTCAGAAATCATCCAGTGGTCCAAGGTAAATGGTCTTACCTTAAACCCCTCCAAATGCCAAACAGTCAATTTCACCCTTAGGCAAAAATCCGACCTAAACAAACTGGTTGGCTCTCATGAGGTGTGCAACATAGATGGCACTGAAATAGAAACCAAGTTGGAAATCAAATACCTAGGCGTCATTCTATCTGTTGATCTCTCCTGGTCGTCTCATATGTTGGCGATTTCTAAGAAAATATTGCGTCTTACCTTCCACATTAAGAAGTAAAAACATTCTGGTATTACCCAACCCTTACTCCTACAATTTGTTAACTCTCGCATTCTGCCTATTATTCTCTATTGTTCCCCCTTAGTTTTTCCCAGGCTACTGAAGAAAGACTATAACATATTACGCAGGATGTTAAAGGTTGTCAGCAGGGTAAGCAACGTGCCAATTAGCCAGCTTGTTAATGTTCTGGTCGACAGGCACATGGACTCATGTGAAAAATGGGCCAAATCCATTTTATATGACTCACACCACCCTCTTCACTCACAACTCTCCCCTTGCATCTCATCAGGCAAAACCAGAAGCTTATATAGAAAACTATATGCTCGCACCAGCAAGTACAAAAACTCAACCTTACCCTACTTGGCTCGTGTTCTATGCGTTAAAGAAAGCATTAGGCGTGACACCTATGACTTATTAAATAGTCAGTAGAACAACTGGATCTCGTCTTTCCAACTCATATCATTTATAGGTACAACATTTTCTTTCTTTCTTTTCCTTTTCTCTCTCTTCTTCTTCCGTTATGTGCTGCTTTGTTTTTTCCTCCGCTTACGGCAGTTAATATGACAGCATCTACTTTTCTAACACTTTCAAACGCTGTTTCAACTTTGGTTTTGCTACCAACATGCCAATATGTTGTTGTCATAATGAACTGAGATTTCCTTAATCTATGTAGAATTTTATTTATTGATAGTATACTAACTGGATGCAATACTGTAGTAAAAATGCTTTGAATTCCATTCTGTATCACAAGTACTGTTTTGGAATAAAGCAAATTATTATTATTATCTGAACGAGCGAAATGGTAGTCCGGTGTTATGATCCTTTTGATCTGGCTAGCAAGCACCACTGTTTGAAGTAGGGGGGTACACAACTACTCATCTCAATCAGTCAGTAGTATATATAGTTGAACGTTTCTTAGAGAGTCTTTTCCACTAAGAATTTTTCACATAACACTTGTATTCATGTTTTTTACGTATGTGAGTATAACGTATATATTATTAGTATGTTTTCCCAATCCTAAACTTCCAATGGGAACATATGGCTTCTGGCTTTTTCAAGTTTTAGTAGCACTAGACTGGTATTAACCACACTGTAACCTATGGAACTAGATGACGGTCAGCAGTGCACTAGCTAAGAATCAAACCTTGACCTACTGTGTGACTGGCGAGCTTCCAACTACAAATAAACCCCTCATGGAAACAATATTTGCATGGAGCAGTCTTATCATAACCAAGTACCCATAAAACCTATAGACACAAAAACACACCATGAGAAATTTAATTATTTTGAAAAATACGCACTGTCCATATCCTTAGGCGAAATCGACACACACAAAAATACGTTTTTCTATCAGTCGAGATGAGAAAAATGGAGAATTATGAATGGTTCATTTCTGTTTTAAGTATGATCAGAGCTCAGGTTGATATTGATAAGAAAACCACCGAGAACAACCATGGAGTACTGGTCAGTTATTTTGTCCTTGTTTTGGACTCATCGCCAGTACTCATACACTGGTGTTTGAACTCACGACCTTCTGATTACAAAGCAAGCTCATGGACATCCTGTGAGACGAAACCGTCGAAGCATCTACCCCGTGAGCTGTATCTCTGAATTATATTGGTAAAATTGAGGAAGTAAACTTGATTCTATTTACAAGTAGCTTTACTGCTTATTAATTCAATTGCTTTAATAATCACATTATAACTTTCCAAACAATTATATTATACTGTTTAAATACGTTTACGAATTAAGACTTTTATTTTGATATATCATATCCCTGAGTTTACTGAACAGTACCTCACACAAGTGTTCCAGACTAGTATTACGGAGGTCAGTATTGCAAGTCCTCCAGCGATGTAGACTTTTCAATTTACCATCAGTCATCGACTATTACATGAGTGACCACTGGTATGGAGGAGGAAATAGAGATGTTACTAGACAGTCCTTCACGGATCCAATCAGGAGATCGAAAAGCTCATTTGTGATGCTTGTAACTGCAGCCCACTTTGTTACAACCAACACCAATCCATAGTAACCTGAGCTCATGAAACCGACCTCTGCATCTTACTGTACAGATGATAAAACGTTTTTGAGACAAAAACAGTCACGGAACTCTCCGAAGACAGCGAAAAGACGATGATTAGTTGTTGAGCCTTTGTGTGGCTCTATTCGATAACAATAATATCAAAAGGTCAAAATCACCCTAACCGTGCAGTTAGGCAGCTATACAGTCAAGTTTAATTTCCAAGTGCATAACAACTACATGAGAATCAAGTAGAATATCTGCAACAAGGTGGGATCGAAATCTCTGTCCACAAGAATCACCAACCAACGCTTCCCACAGACAATCCAACGTCAGAATGATATGGATTCACTCAAACAAAAACACCTCATAATACAACACATCAATAATGTATCTGACAACCACAATGAGAAGCACTTACACTTTGACATTAAACTGTGACTAAAATCAACTAATCAGGATCAAGTTAACACATGATACGCAAATGTCAGGACAATGATAAACAGTGTTAGTTGAAACATCAAAATAAGCATCATTATTGCAATTAGGTACTTCAGGAGGGATTTTCTAGACGTTTATAATGTAACACTGTATGATATGTGTCCGAACCCCAAAGTTGCAGATACAATTTGCTGACGAATGCTAGCAGTCACGAAAACTAAGTGGAAGGCTTCCTGCCGACTGTCTCCAACCATCTAACACAGTTGTCTACTGTACGCTTTTATGGAGATTTCTGAAAGATATATCTATCTACTCACAAACATACACCCATAAACACACTGAACGAATCCAGAAGAAACAGCTACAATCTCTGCTGCTACCTTAGTTTGTTTTGCAAGCAGGGAAAATTCTTAAGTGTGTTTGTAGGACGTCTTTTAATCTTAGCCGATATTTAGTATTTATCTCACATTCTCTTATCACATCAATTGAGTATATTAGTATCCGTTTATGCTATTTACAACTTACTGAGAGCGATAATCTTTTCTTTTCAGTGGAAGATTTGCTCACACACACACACACGAATGTGAGCATTAGGCTAGTCTTGCCTCTATTTTCTTAGATAATCCTACTGGATATTTTTAACATATGCTTAGATATATTTATACATATGTATATGTATTAAGTTTATAATCTATAACTGGAAACTATTCAACTTCGAACTCGAATCACACTTATTCATTATTCTGATCACAGATCGATATAAGTTAGAGAACCATTGAAAACCGTTGAGTAGTACTGGAAAACTGTTCTGTCAGTTCTCAGGTTAGGGACTTGTTGGCAATACTCACCCACTGGGTTTCAAACCAAATGCGAAAGTGGTGATGACATTGGGTAATGCGAATCGCGCTTACAGCCTGAACTGGTAGAAATTATAATTCATGGGTAGGGTGCCAGTGGCTGAATGGTCTTGGGTTGGAAACCCAGTGGGTGTGAACTGTCAATGAGTTTCAAACTAGGCTGACGAAATGACTGTCCAGTACTCCATGCTGCTTTTCAATACTTTTCTAGCTGATATCAGTTCATGGTCACAATTGAAACATCGAAGTACTGTGATAGCATGATAACAGTCTTCCTAATTTCTAACCCATTAGTAAAGGTACACTTTCGAAATGAATATTATCTGATCTCTGGTACATCTCATGAAATCATGAGGTATATGTAGGCGTCAAGTTTTACTAAACTGACTGTGGTAAACAAATAAGAAAATTGGTTACAAGTAGAATAACTGATCGTATTTTACAGGAATTTAGTGTAAAAAAACATAGGACATGAGAATATGTTGACTAAAAACACATATTCAGAAGATTATGATAACATTGATTTCGTGAGAAGTCATCAGAGAGTTATGTGAATTGTCTTCTATCTGTTTTAAAAAAATCATGGTTTGAGGATTAAGAGATTATAATTCTAGAGTAAACACGTTTCCTCCTGTCTAAAGGGATGATAATTAATTGTCTGCTGTTTCCGTAAATTTCATAATAACATTCTGAATAGAGTTAAGAGAAATATAGTTATTACGTGGATGAATAAATTGATGCAGGTACGGCTCACTGATTCAATCATCTGGCAGTGTTTCTAGGATTCGGAGCCAAAAGCATCTACTCCACCTTGAGCAACTAATAAGAATCATCAGTCACTCCCTTCCAAAAACGTTCACAATAAATGTTGTTAATAAACTGGTACGTGAAAGAACTGTTACAGATAATTTAGCCTAAACTAAAATGTGTTATATATGTCCAAACCAAGTTCACTTTTAACGGTTTGAAAAAGTTTGGGCATTGGGTATATGATGTTCATTATAATAAAGGTTTTCGTATTTCCCAATGAATGAAAAACAAAACGATATTGTTTTTACTGACGTTTCGCTATTTAGTGCTAATAGCTTTATCAAAGTACTATTAAACCGGAATTTACAAAATCTCAGCATATATATAACAAACAGTTAGGGGGTGAGAAAATAGACTTAGATAAAGTTAAAGGGACATATGACATGCTATAGAATCAGGCCACAAAACTGATTTTGAAAATATTGAAATAATCCAGATAAACTTCAGAAATCATAAAGAACGTCTAATATCAGAAGCACTTCATATCAAGTGAAATCCAAATTGACTGAATAGGAATGGTGGACTAAAACAGAATCTGACCTGGTTACAACACCTCCCTCCCTCATGAAGTGACAAAATCAACACGAATGTGATAAGCAAGTTCACTATGTAAATACACACTACTTTTATAATTTTACACACTGATCAAATCCAACAATCTACACTTGATTTTGTTATCTTTACCAATTGACCAACTTGACAACTAAAAATATGCCCCAAGACAGACTTGATATGATTATGAGCAATAGTTTGTGCTCGAAATGTCATCAGTTAGTGTAACTGTACAACACTGTGTGATTTAATAAAAGAAAATCTTATCCATTATGGAGTTATACTCTACCACAGTGCCCAAGTTTTATACTTATATCGGTTTAATAATACTTTGATAAAGCTATTAGCATTAAATAGCGAAACGTCAATAAAAACAATGTCGTTTTGTTTTTCATTTATTGGGAAATACAAAAACCTTTATTATAATAAACTAAAATATGAATTAAAAATAGTTATTTCATAGAATAATTACAGACTGATGTCAATCAGACAACCACTAAAAGCCATCAGGGAGTACTTGATTGCTATTTCGTTCTAGTTTGGAACCCCTGGGCAGTAAGAATGCGACGCCGGGGTTCGAACCTAGGAAATTCCAGTTATAAGGCACTCTCGTAGATGATATGAGCGTTTTTTACCTCCGCATTTTTAATATGAACTTTTTGGGTGATCCATTCTCCATAGGATTCTTTCACGTATCGGTTAGTTTTCTGAAGATGTAACTATAAATACTACTTATATTTATTTAAGAGTAATACCCAACAGGATATGTATTTAATTAGTTCACTCTATTTCATCATTGCTTCTTAGCGTGTAACAAGACTATTATATGATAATATTAACAATATAATTGGGCAATAAAGTGTCTATTGCGTGTGAACGTAGACTAATCATCGTCATTTCATCATATAACAGACTAGACAAGTGACTGTCTTAAAAGTCTACCTCCTCTTTGTCTCTTTAAGTGACAAAATTATTATTTCCAACCACATTCTCCCTTCATTTTGGAAGAATAAGAAGAAGGTATGAAATGTGTTTCTTATTGCTTAGGTGTGAAAAAGAATTACTGACAGACTTAAGTAATATATTCATATATGTGTCAGCTGTCATGTATGAGGCAGGTAGAAACATGAGCAACATGAACACTATTCAATATTACTTACACTGGAGACATAATGACTGTTATTATTATTATTATTATCATCATCATTATTTCAAAGATTATTTCACATGAATGTTTGTCATATAATTGATTATCTTAAACTGATTATCAGATAAAATTACAATTTATAAATGTAAAAGTTCACTGTCTCTCCTCCCAACCACTGCAGTTTTACGCTTTGGCAAATGAGGATAAACCACCTAATTTCGTCTCCCAAGTGTTCGTGTGTGTGAATCTATCAGCTTGACTACTGCTGTAGAGTCAGTTATACTGAGTGCAAAAGTAGACAGGTTCATCGTTGGACTTCCAAACATCATCCAAGGGACAAGCAAGGTCTATTTACTGCTCTGTCTTAGCTTATCCATCAAATACTGAATATAAAGTCGATGTTAGCAAGGCTGCTTTTAAAGTTATCGGTCACACTCCAACTACTGGTCTTAAGTTTCCTTTACGAGTTCGTATGCTACATAAAACTGTCTCAACTAGAGGAGGAACGGACGAGGATGTCAAATCGAGAATCGGGAAGGCGAGAAACACATTCATCAACCTGAAACCAATCTGGAAATCTTCGTCACTCAACTCAGCATCAACAACAAAATTCGGATTTTCAATACAAACGTCAAGTCAGTCACTTGTTCTATACGGATCAGAAACTTGGCGGGTCACCAAGAATATTTCCAACAGCCTGTTGCAGACCTCTATCAACAACTGTCTTCGCTCTATGCTGAAGATCAGATGGCCGGCCGGAAAGAATCACCAACAAGAAACTATGAGAACAAACGAAACAAGAACCAATCGCCCAACAAATATGCAGGAGAAAGTGAAGATGGATTGGACACTAGCTGAGGAGGCCGCTTGATGACATCGCGTGTCAGGCCATTGCTCGAGTGGAACCCGAAAGGGAAGCGGTGAATGCGACGTCCATGGGTGACATGGAGGAGATCGTGTGAAGAGGAGTTGAAACAGAATGGACTAACATGGATGCAGGTGAAAAGTATAGCAGAAGACAGAAGCAAGTGGAGACGTGTAGTTGAACCCCTATGTTCCACTAGGAACCCAAGGGAACAATAATAATAATAATGCTACATAAAGCTGAAGAAGCTTAACTTATGTGTTCATGAGACGTTCGTTCAGATGCCTTTCCTAGTCAATTGTGTCAACAATACAAAACGTAAACTGTGCTGAAGATTTCAAAAACAGATATATGCAAGCGAGAATGTGAAATGAGTTTTGATATAAATCTCTAATCTTAGATTTCTACTGGTAAAAGCGTATATGTATATTAAAAGTCAATCTGAATGAAGAATGTTTACTTCAATAACTTCTCCTCTTCAGGTTCTTACAATTTTAAAATATAATATTTACTGTCTTTACAATAATATTCTGTTATCCTGTGGATAACGTGTAATAGCAGATTAGTAGTTGTATTGGGTAACAAACTCAGTGTCTTTGTACTGCCGAAGGTTCGCAAACTATGATGAAACAAGTCTTCAGTAGTTCCTGACTGTCTTAAAGTGGTTCACTAAACTACGTCAGCTCACGATGAAATCCAAACCATCACTTAAATCAAATCGAATAGTAGGGCTTAAAACTTATAAATATATATTGGAATGGATTCAAATTAGCTTACAGTTCCGAATATGTGGAAGGCCACGAAGTATTGAATAGTCCAGATTGCAGAAGTATTAATGATTCGTTACAGGATTTCATCATGAGGTGACACTAGTTAGAGAACCATTGGGAAACCTGGGAGTACTTGACAGCTGTTTCGTCCTAGTTTGGGACTCTTCAGCAGTACGCACCCACCGGGATTCGAACCCAGCACCTTCTGGTTACAAGGCGAGCTCGTATATCATTAATCCACTGGGACCCATTCCAACGGCCAGTGCATGAATTCCAACTTCTGCCTATTCACGATATAGCGCAACCGCTAGCCAATGTCTTCGGCGAGTATTTGTCCTCAAACACGACCTAATGCACCCTACTTGTCACGACTTCTGATTAGAACCACAGATAACTACCTACCTGAATAGGGCAAGTCGCTAGTGAGCATCTCATTGATATTCAAGTGTTGGTTTGTAGGGATTTGATTGGTTACAGGATTTCATCATGAGGTGACATTAGTTAGAGAACCAGCAGTACGCGTACTGCTGAAGAATCCCAAACTAGGACGAAACAGTTGTACGGTACTACCAGTTTTCCCAATGGTTATCTAACTAATATCACCCCATGGTGAAATCCTGTAACCAATCAAATCCCTACAAACCAACACTTGAGTGTCATAATGATTCGTTTAAAATGACCGGGAACTTGCGTACAGAAGAAACAAATACAGCCTTATTCGCTAGCCTAACCTGCTATGTCATTTATATCCGCACACTCCAGTATTGTGTTGCGTCACACCTTTTGGATGTGACCTCTCATCCTGTATGTCTAAATTCTTTCTATCGCTTATTCATTATTATATGTGGACGAACAAAAAATTTTATTTTCTTCATTTACCTGTGGTAAGTTATAAAACACTGAGATATACACACACAAACATAATCTTTCACTCTATTTTCGATATCCTTGGGAAAATGTGATCAGATTGAAATATAAATATTTCTAATAGTAATCAAAAGCATACACGACCATTTATATTCATTTCAGTGCAGATCCGGTTATGAACTATCATCGGTTATAATCATTATTGTTTCCCTTAATTCCTAGAGGAACATAGGGGTTCAGCCGTGCGTCTCCATTGCGATCGGTTCTCTGCTAGAGTATTCACCTGACTTGAAGACTGCCCACACGTTTTCATCTCCTCTACACATCACCTCCTCCAAGTCACCCTTGCACTGACGACCAACTCGCCGCTTCCCTTTAGGGTTCCACTCGAGTGATGGCTTGTCTAGTGATGTCACTTGATGATTTGTTTCCTCAGAGTAAGGCCAATCCATCTCCATTTCTTCCTGCCTATTTCTTTCACAATCGGTTCCTGGTTGGTTGGTTCGCTCTTTGCCAGAGATCTCTATTGCTGATCTTTTCTGACTGGCCATCTTATCTTGGGTATTGAGCGAAGACAACTGTTAATGAAGGTTTGTAGTTTGTTTGAGATGCTCTTTATGACGCACCAAGTCTCTGATCCGTCTAGTAGCACTGACTTCACGTTGGAGTTGAAAATCCGGATGTTATTTTTGATGCTGAGTAGTGCTGTTGACCTCCAGACCGATTTGACAGTAGTGTAAGCTTGTCTTGCTTTCCCGATCCTCACTGCTTTGATATACTCGTCAGTCCCCTCCAACTGTAGTTGAAACGATGCTTCCTAGGTATGAGGGTAAAGGCGGTTGTTTCTTTCAGTTTCCTCCCATTAATGCTGATTGTTGTCTGTTGTCGTTGTTATTGCTGTTGGTGGTGTTGCCAGGAATCTTCATCACTTCATTTTTCTCTGTGTTCACCTGAATTCCTATCTTCTCTGGATCCTTCTTGTGTCAACTTGTTGCTTTTCGCTTGCATATCTTCCAGTTTGTGGGAAATCAGACATATATCATCGGCGAAGTCCACATCCTCCAAGTTTTTTGTGTGAGTTCATTTTATGCTTGTTTCCTCATTGTCTGCTGTTTGTCGAATTATCCAATCTACTGCAATCAGGAAAATCATTGGCGATAGTAGGCAGGCAGCATGTCTTACTCCTGCACTCACTTCGAAGGATTCCGTAAGTTTCCTGTTGTGGATTACTTGGCATGCAGCATTGTCGTACAGCTGTTGGATGAGATGTATGTTTGTGGCACACCGTAGTAGCGAAGTAGTTTCTAAATCACCTCTCGATCGACGCTGCGCTTTCGAAGGCCTTTTCAGAGTAGATGAAGTTGAGTGAGGTAGAGAGGTGATTGCCATTCCAAACTTTATTCAATGATGATCCGTAATGTGGCGATCTGATCAACACATGACTTGTTTCTCCTGAATCCAGCCTGTTCTGGTTAGAGATGGTTAAAAACCAAGGTCCTCCCCAGGCAGCGAATCCAGGAAGTTCAAAATAAGTGATGATTATATTGACCATTCCTCTACTGGGATGGGATGTTTCATGATCGCTGAACTTGACCCGGTAACTTGATGGTTGGCAGTTCGATGGGGATGGAGTGGATATAATATGCTGAGGAGACCGTTGAGTGAGGTCAGACACCAAGCACACTCTAGAATGGAAAGTGACTAGCAAATGACATATTGATTGACGGAGGTTAACAAAAAGACGACCACATGACGAAGGGATGAGTACTTGTGGACAGTCGTCAAGCCATATGAGAGTGATGAGAGAGAACCGATTGGAATAGAGATGTGCCGTCAGGAGACTGTGTTTCCCTCAATACCTACGGATTGAATAAAGAAATTGATAATTTAGCATTTTGTGTGTCGGTGGCATAGCGGTTAGGACGCTCGCCGACCATGTACATGGTCCGGGGTTCGATTCCCGGCCGGCGCACTCCTTTACCTCACTAAGCCAGAAATAATGCTGGTGAAGAGGAAAGGTTGGGCATGAGACTAGCAACCCCATCCCGTAAAATAAACACTGCTAAAGAATCTTCAAGCCACTAGCTTGAAGCCCTATGTTCCACTGGGGAACGTGAAGGAAAGAAAAAAAAAGAAAAAAGAATTTAGCATTTTAGATTTTCTATACATATATATTAGCCTCGCCTGATCTACAGAGCAAAGAGCTGAGGTCCAGTCTCTACCCCAACTCAATCAACTCCGAAAAGACCTACGATAACGTTGACCCAAAAATATTTTAGAAACTACTTTAACGCTCTGAATTGCCACAAACATACATGAACGCCTTTCCAACACAGCTATACGATGACGTCACATGTCAAGTGACTCATAATGGGAAACTGAGAGAAGACTTAAATGTGAAAAGAACAGTAATACACGGCTGCCTATTAACACCAAGAGAGCGAGATGGAAGCAATGCGTTGGACTGATAAGAAGATGTGGACATCGCAGGGGATTTATGTCCAATGTCATACAGATTCCAGGACCTAAAGACAAAACCAAAAAGTTTACGATAGAAGCAGGCAGTGAAGACTGAACTCCAGGTAAGTATACACAAGATGGAGGTGATGAAGGTAACCAACCAACAGCAACAACAACCAGCACCAGTCACCATCAAAGAGGGAAATTTGAAAGAGGCCGCTTCCTTCACTTATCTAGGAAGCATCGTTTCAACCACAGGCACACGGCACGGATGACGATGTCGAAGCCAGGCAGGATCGGAAAGGCAAGATAAATATTCATTACTCTGAAATCAGATGACTGGCGTGAAAGAATTAGTAACAAGAAACTGTGGCTGGGAACAAACCAACGAAGCACCTATTTCTCAACAAATGTGTAGAAGGGACTGCAGATGGACTGGTCACGTACACACACCATTGAAAAGGCCGTTGAATGACGTCGAGCGACAAGCCATCGCTAGAATGGAACCCAAATGGGAAATCGCTGGTCAGGTGTGTGTCCGAGTGCGATATGGAGATTGGCAATCGTGGGCCCAGATGAAGAAGAGAGCTGAGAACAGAACGAAGTCGAGATGTGTTGTTCAAGCCCTGTTTTTGACTCAGAAATCAATGGAACAGTAATAACAATATACTATTTTCTCATATTATTTTTTTGTTTAAGAGTCATATGAATCTTACCTTATCATAACACATCTTTGACATTATAACTTTTTTATTTCAAAAAATGTGAACTTCTCCAAGGAAAAAATGGGAGACGTAAATACAACTTCTAGTTTGTATTTTCGTGTATAGTTTTATTGCTTCCCTTTTTTTATTTGAGTAGACACAGTTGAAGCTGTCACATGCAAATTTAAGATGCTTATCAAGTTCATGAGTAATGATCGCTGGTATGTGATAAGAAGAAGTATGTAGCGAAAATTTCCATTCAGACATTTTGAAGATAAAAAAGGAAATACCAACATAGAATATAGTTTCCGATAAATTCCTCTTCTTGTGTGAATACTTACCAGTGTGTTTTAGTGATGTGTACAAACGTGCTGATTCAATTTATTTAATGATTCAACTGACCGTTTCTCTATCTTTTCAGCCGGATTCAAAGAAGATGATATTTCTTTTGGAATTTTAGGTAGTCATTAAGAAAGGAATTCATCGACTTTGAACTGGCCTTCGACAGAGTCGATCGAGAGGTGTTTTGGCAACTAATTCGCTACTATGGAGTGCCACTGACAATTATACATCTCATCCAGCAGCTGTACGACAATGCTGCATGCCAAAAAATCCACAACGGGAAACTTACGGAATCCTTCGAAGTGAGGACAGGAGTAAGACAAGCTGGCTGCCTACTATCGCTAATGATTTTCTTGATTGCAGTAGACTGGATAATGCGACAAACACCGGGCAATGAGGAAACAAGCATAAAATGGACTCACACAAAAAACTTGGGGGATCTGGACTTTGCCGATGATAGATGTCTGGTTTCCCACAAACTGGAAGATATGCAAGCGAAAAGCAACAAGTTGGCAGGAGAAGCATCCAGAGAAGATAGGACTTCAGGTGAACATAGAGAAAACAGAGGTGATGAAGATACTTGGCCAACAACACCAACAGTAACAACAACAACAACAGACAACAATCAGCATAACTGGGAGGAACCTGAAAGCAACAACCTCTTTTACCTACCTACTACTACAACTACAAGAGGACAGAACTGAGAGGATATCAAAGCAAGAATCGGGAAAGCAAGACAAGCTTTCACTACTCTCAAGTCTGCGTGGAGGTCAACAGCACTCAGCATCAAAAATAACATCCGGATTTTCAACTCAAATGTGAAGTCAGTGCTACTCACTATACGGATCAGAGACTTGGCCAGCGCGTCATAAAGAGCATCTCAAACAAACTACAGACCTTCATTAACAGTTGTCTTCGCTCAATACTCAAGATCAGATGGCCAGTCAGAAAAGATCAGCAACAGCGAGGGATCTCTGGCAATGAGCGAACCAACCAGGAACCGATTGTGAAACAAATAGGCAGGAAGAAAATGGAGATGGATTGGCTGGCCATACTCTGAGGAAACAAACCATCAAGTGACATCACTAGACAAGCCATCACTCGAGTGGAACCTGAAAGTGAAGCGGCGAGTTGGTCGTCATTGCAAGGGTGACTTGGAGGAGGTCATGTGAAGAGGAGATGAAAACGTGTGGGCAGACTTGGAGCCAGGTGAAGACTCTAGCAGAGAACCGAACGCAATGGAGACGCACGGCTGAAGCCCTATGTTCCTCTAGGAATTAAAGGAAACAATAATAATTCCTCTTCTCAAAGTAATCTGTTTACTTCATGATAACCACTCTTGGAACCTCTTCAGATCTTGTTACTACTATGTTATCGTTTTTTCAGGGAATATTTAAGGCTTCCCTATGTTTTCTGGTAAAAACATTATCCAAAATAGCGTTTACTCTGCAAATAATTATAGCAACAATCGACCAGAGGTGACTTAAGTCTTTCTACGGCTTCATTTGATGAGGACATCCAGTCTTTGGTTTCAGTGTAGACGCTTTCAAAATGAGGAAAGAATATTCCTTTCTGGTATGTTTATATACATAGAATATTGTAGACTAGTCTTTTTAAATACTATCGATTTATCGGATTTCCTAACAGCATCCTGCATAGTGGTTAAGTGAGGGACAAACAAAATCCATTCATAGCTCTATTCTATCTCATCTCTGTGGATACGGAACACAGGATTGATGTTAACAAGGAGGCTTTCAAAGTCATCTACCACATACCAAATAATCTTAACTTCACCTTAAAAGTTTGTCTACTACATATTGCTGAGGCTGGCCGTTGGGATCCACATTAAGAAACCTAACTTCTGTATCCAAAAGAAGTTGGTTGCTTTGGACACTATCCTTACATTGGCCATCAAAGTTTTAATGATCCTCAATTTGTTGTAGAAATTTCCTTAATTTTATTAGATATTCCATTTAGCATTACATTTTTATGCTCATTATAACTTAAGCGTCTTTCTTCAACTGTAATTTCACCGACTTTAACTGAGAGAAGACTTAAAGGTGAAAAGGACAGTAATACAAGGCTGCCTATTATCACTAAGAGAGCGAGATATAGATAGATGGCAAAATCACAAGATATATACTCAGAAAAGAGACCTGGAAGGCGGTTTATCTTAACTTCAAAAGCTTCTGCCCTATAAGTTACAAAAAAGGATTGGTGAGAACACTATTTGATCGTGTAAAGAAGCTCTGTTCAGAAGAAAAGATTGAGGACGAGCTATACATTGTGGAGAAATGCCTACGCGACAACGGTTACCCACAAAAGTTCATCGACAAGTATGAGAGACGTCATGTTGAAAAAGTGAAAAGCAGCACAGTAGAGAAAAAGCCTATCTTTCTGCAGCTTACAATCAAAGGTGATGATACTGCTAGTAGAATAAGATGCAGACTGAACGCTGCCCTGAAAAGAACATATTCAGCCGCCAAGCTTGTATGTGTTTATCAAACAACTAGTTGTTTGAGACAACCAAAAGTGGACAAATACCCACCTCATATTACCTTCAACTGTGTCTACCAATTTACATGTACATGCCAAAGCACATACATCGGAAGAAAAGAGAGAAGGGTTATTGTCCACATTTATGAACACATTCCAAAGAACCTGAAACTGAAAGGTCCACAAGCATTAAACAGTGTAATTGCGCGTCATCTATTAGACACTGGTCATATTGTAGACAACTTGAAGTCATTCAGACGACTTAAACCAAATCTGTGTACGCAGAAAGAGACAGTGGTGAATCTTGCACTGCCCTGGTCACAACAAAAAATATACAACAGCTTGTTTTTGTTTCCAAGCCTAATTGCCTAATTATTCTATAAATATTCATAAACTGTGAAATATTGATCACAGTTCATTTGAATTATTCTATAAATAGTCAGTGTTTGTAACTCTCAATTAGTTAAATCATTCCAAACTAATGTTACTTTTACTTTCTACCAATTACTCCTTGTGATCGTGGAAAAGTATGTTCAAATCTTAAATGTAATGTAATTCATATTTTTCATCGTTCAGGTTGTAACCAGTTGAGAAGAATCCTCGAAATAATATTATCCTGGTACAATTGCTCTTCTTGCTTTGTTCAAAATAATAGTATTTAAAAACACCAATATTGTTAATGACGACTACTGTAGAATATTCTATGTACGTAAACACATATATATATGTCATAACTTCGCAGAAGTTAGAATTCATGGACCATTGGATCGGGTCCCAATGGCTTAATGGTCTAAGAGCACGCTAACCATGTAACCAGAAGTTCCTAGGTTCGAACCCCGGTGTGCGTGTGTGTACCGATGAAAAGTCCCAAACTGGAATGAAGAAGTTGTGCAGTACTCCTAGGCTTTCCAGTGGTTCTTTAACTGATGTCAGCTCATGATGAAATCCTCCATTCAACCAATACTTGAAAATATGTAAATAAATAATCGTAGAGGCAGAAGAGGAAATTATCTAAAAAGGATATTCTTTGCACAATGTTTTGTTTTTTCTAGATGTCTGAATGAATAGTTTCAAAAAGGGAATTGACTTATGTGTTAAAAAGAAGTTGGTTCAAATGCCTTCCTCACCTTGGCCATCAGGATTTTAATGATCCCCAATTTTATTTTATGTTCTATTTACTAATACATTTTATGCTTATTATAACTTATGGATCTTTCTAGACGTGTAACTCCATTGTGATCGATATTGTTTAAAAAGCACCAATGATGTCAACTGGATAAGTACTCTAGACTAACAGGGTGGACTGCACAGATATTTTGTCTAAACTCGGGACACTTTAGTGGTGCGCACACGTGATACAACCAGGAGGTGAATCCAGGTGCACCAGAATGAGAGGCGAGCTCGTTGACCATTCAGCTATAGGGATGAAATCTAATGGCTCATCAGTTCTAAATTCTTCCATTACGTGATTTTTAGCCTATCTGACAGTCGGTGTCGTCGCCTAGTATTTTTCCTCATACTCAACCTAGAGCTGGAGCTGCCACTGGTCACGACATCTCTCGGGGGCGACTTCATCTTGTAGCTAATCACTATAGTGGGCATGGGAACGATTTTCAAGTATTAGTCAGTAGACACTGATTTGATTTCTGGTGGTTGTCATTTATTTTTTAATTATGCGTAATAATGTAAAATTTAATGAATATTATAAGATACTCAGACTACTTTGATGTTTTAAACAAATAACTGTTTTCTTATGTCGTATAAATTCTAACATATATGGTATGCATTACGCACGAATTACAATATATATATATATAACTTTATTCTTTTACGTTCCCAGTGGAACTTAGGCCATCAAGCTAGACTTTTGAAGTTTCAGTAGCAGTGCTATTCATTTATTTTTACGGGGCGGGTTTGCTGGCTTCATGTCCCGCCTTCCCTCTTTACCAGTCTTATTATACTGGCTTGGAAGGTGAAGGAGTGCGTCAGTGGACGGGGATCAAACCCCGGAACACATGAGGCGTGGTTCGCGAGCATTCTACCACTGTGCCATTGAAGCTCACCACCTATACATATTGCCTATAATACTGCCCATTTTTGTAAGGACCCTTAAAACTTTATTCCTCAGCCTAAAGTTTACTTTCCCTTCCTGACTATCACTCGTAATCAATCATAAATTCTTAGGAGTTGTAATCACACTCAAATTCTAAATAGGTTGTCTTATTCTGTCTTGTAAATATTTCTACCAAATTTTATAAAATGGGTACTTCTTGTGTTCATCGCTTTTGGTATTCATTTCATTTGTATGTGCAGCATAAGTTGCAGAGCTTCGGGTCGTTGTTCTACGTCCAATCTAATTTCAATCATTTTGGTTATTGATTTCAAACTCAATCCAACCTGAATTTCAGTAGATAGTTTCATTTACTTTCATACAACAGGTATATATCATTCCCAGTTGTGTAAAAATATAAAAAAAGTTGTCGAGTAACAAATTTTCAGTAGAGTGGAACGTACAATTGTTCTTCTGTTAGTGACTTATTTTAAAAGCAAAGAATATGGTGGTCCACGTTAGAAACTTCTTGAGCATTTAATTTATCTAAAGATGGCCAGCCAGAAACGATCAGCAACAAAGATCTCTGGCAATGAGCGAACCAACCAAGCAGGAACCGATTGTGAAACAAATAGGCAGGAAGAAACGGAGATGGATTGGCCATACTTTGAGGAAAGAAACCGTCAAGTGACATCACTAGACAAGCCATCGCTCGAGTGGAACCCGATAGAATGGGAAGCGGCGAGTTGGTCGTCACTGTAAGGGTGACTTGGAGGAGGTGATGTGTAGAGGAGAGAAAATCGTGTGGGTAGACTTGGAGCCAGGTGAAGGTCAGTCGGTCGGTTTTCGACATAGAACTTTGCACATATGTGTGGCAGTTCAAGTCGCCACAATCTATGTAGCACGCAAAACAAATGAAGAAAGTAGGAGAAATGCATAATATAGACAGTAAACAGAGGTGTGAGACGAAGGAATAGTAATAACGGAGAACAAAACAGTTTCATTGGAAATCATAAGTCACAAGGAGTGGATGCATCTGCGCCACTGAGAACGATTTTGAGCCATGTCACCAATTGTTTCCAATCGTTGGTTTTTACCATCCCGAGGGCCCCAACCAGGAAGTCTACATCTTCCTACGTGGCTTAGATTAACAGTTGTGGATTTCATTGATTGGTGCCATGTTTTCGTTTGACCGCCACTAGCTCTTTTCCAGCCTGGCCCTATATCAGCTAACATTGCCCGTCGAGGAAGGCGATGACTAGGCATACGTAGCACATGTCCTAACCATCTCAGTCGATGTAATTTCACCGTTTCGTCGATTGATTTCCCCGCCTTACCTAGCACTCGACGCTTAACCTCAATATTGCTCACCTTATTATACCACTTCACGCGGGAGATAGAGCGCAGACACCTATGATCGAATACAGATAATCTTTTCATATCTTCCTCTCTCAATGGCCAGGTCTCACAGCCATAAAGGAGGACGGATCGGACTGTTTAGCAGTACGCACGGCCTTTAGTCGATAGTCGGATATCGCGTCTACGCCAGAGACGGCGAAAACTGGCGAATGCGAACCTAGCCCTCTGTATTCGTGCTGAAATTTCGTCTGAGATCAGCCCGTTGGGGCTGATGGTACTTCCCAAGTAAGTGAAGCGGTCAACGTGCTCTACCACTTCACTTCCTATTTCTAATCTAGGGGTCGATGAAGTCCAATCCTGCAGCATCATCTTACATTTTATAGGGGCGAATCGCATGCCAAACATGCGGAGATTGTTGCTCAGGGTGTTCAGTAGACTCTGCATTTTGTCAGAGTCCTCGCCTAGAAGGACTATATCGTCTGCATATTCTAAGTCAACGAGATTATTCCCTGGAAGCAAGTCAATCCCTGAGTCGCTGAAGTGTGATAAGGTTAAGTCCATTAGTACGTCTATGATGAAATTGAATAGGAATGGGGATAATGGGCATCCTTGACGGACGCCACTAGTCGTCACCACTTCAGATGACAACTCGCCATAAGCCCTCACCTGGCTGCATGAGTACGAGTAGAGTGCCTTAATCAGTGCAATGTATTTTCTTGGCATTCCCTTTACAGCCGAGCATCGCCAGAGAACCTCCCGGTCGACAGAATCGAATGCCGCCTTTAGGTCAAGAAATATAATGATTGTCGGACGCCGGTAGGAATGCCTATGTTCTAGAATCTGTCGAAGGGTGAAGATGTGATCAATACACCCTCTACCTGGCTTAAAACCTGCCTGGTTTTCCCGTGTTTGTGTTTCCCGAGCGCCACTTAGTCTACGCAATATTATTGAGCCTAGGATTGTAGATACTATATTAGTCAAGCTAATCCCTCTGTGATTATCACAAGACGACTTGTCCCCCTTCTTGTATATCGGGATGATCAGTGACTTACACCAACCCGATGGGACTTCCTCTGATTCCCAGACGCTGCCTAGGACCACCGTTAACGCAGACAGTAAACTGTCTCCTCCGTACTTAAATACCTCTGGAGTCAATAAATCAGGTCCCGCTGCTTTGCCTAGCTTCAGATTGGTGACAGCTTTAGTAACCTCAGTTAAGGACGGAGGACCTGTGTCTATCTCCCATTCAGGGAGGTGTTGGATGTCCGGCAGGTTAAGTGTGGCTGTGGGCCAATTAAACTGCTCCTCATAGTGTTCTTTCCAGCGCTCCAGACGTCTATCCTGGGAGCTAATTATGGTGCCATTTTTCTCGGAGATTGTTTCGCTTATCATTTGCCTTTTACCACCTGTTTCCCTGATAAGCCTGAATAGTTGTCTGGTGTTGCCTATCGCCGATGCTTTTTCCATCTCTTTCGCCCTTGTCAACCACCACTCTTCACGGTCCTTGCGGAGACTTTTCGTAAGTTTCTTTTTGTGCAGCTTTCGCTCCTCATTGAATTCGGAGCTCGCCGGAATAAGTCTTCTAGCATCTATCAGTTCGGATGAGGCAGTCGAAATCCAATGGTTTTTACACACCTTTGGATTTACCTTATTCACAGCTTTTACAGCTGTATCTATGGCTGACTGAATATTCTTCCAGGCTTCTTCAGGGTGAGCGTAGCTGTCGAACTCAGATATGTGTTTAGCTAGTTCTTCCTCAAATAGGGACTTAGTTCCCTGGTCGAGCTGGGGACGTGATGGGTTTACCGCCAGCTGTTTCCTACGTCCGTTCAGTCGTAAGCACACACGAGCGCGGACCAGTGCGTGATCGGTATCTACACACGTGTTCCAGAAGGAGCGACAATCTCCTACCGACCCACGCCAACGATAGCTTATTGCTATGTGGTCTATTTGTGTCCAGCGTTGATTTGATGATGGGGGTCGCCAGGTCAAACAGTGTCTCTCCTTGTGTTTGAAGTTAGTGCTTACAAGATACAAATGATTATCTGAACAGAACTGTAGGAGACGGTCACCGTTGTCGGTTCGCTGGCACGGAATTCCGTATGTGCCACCGACATTCTTCTCAGATTGACACAATTTCCCTACTTGAGCATTAAAGTCACCAGCTAAGACGACTATATCTGAGCGTCTAGCCTTTCGCAGCAAACTAGACAGCTTTTGGTAGAACTCATCCTTCGTTTCATCCGAACTGCAGTCAGTGGGGGCGTAGGCGGAGATTACGAAAAGGCATCGGCGGGTAGTGCAGTCCTTTCTCCTTTTCACTGATCCGTTCAGACGGACAGCACACATTCGGCTATCTACCGGGATCCAGTCAAGTAGTGTCTTTTCTGCTCTAGTACTTAAAGCTATCCCAACACCAGCTAATCCTCGTGAGCTAGCCGTCGCATCTCCTGACACCCTCAGGGTGAATTTTTCAGATTCATCCTGTTGGCCAGGTGGGGTTAGGTGAATAACCATACTTGGGTCTTGTATGCGTGTTTCTGAAACACAACATACATCAATGGCTCGGGATGCCAGAGTCTTGGCTAGTGATGCTTGTTGTCCTATTTGGCAGAGTGTCCTAACATTAAATGCTCCTATATAAAATTGGTGGCGTGGTTTTAGGAGACCATCGGTGGTGGCTTTTTGGCTTCCATCGTTATCAGTGCACACAGAGTGAAGAGGAAGTGAGGAGCCAACAAGTAGGGGAGTTGCATTAGTAGAAGGAAGGCAAGATAATAGAGATGAAGATGAAGACAAAGATGAGCGAGGATTAGAGGGGTTTCGCGTGCACTTTGGATTGTGAGGGCGATTGTTACTTCCCGGCTGCCCACACCGTGGAAGTTGGTTGCGTGACCGCAGAGCCCATGGGACAACTGCTTGAGGCCGGTCAAACACGGCCTGTTTTTGTTTGTTCTTTTTAATCTGGTGTGTCTCAGTAGCGTATTTATCACTTCTGCCCTGTGACACGGCAGCAGAAAGCGCGGTCGTTGTTAATCCGGGCCCCGACCGATCCGGCATGATATTTTGTGATGTATTTGAAATCATAGGGTTGGATTGGGTAACTGCTTTTAGTCTAACTGCTATCCAAACAACCTTTCTGGCATGGTAGGACCTGCAGGAAGATACGTTCCAGCCAGTATAGCTTGTTGGGTCATTGCAGTGTTCAAGCCCGACCACCACGTCAAGGTAGCAGCTTTCGGTCGGGAGCCAGGTGAAGACTCTAGCAGAGAAGCGAACGCAATGTAGACGTGAGCGGCTGAAGCCCTATGTTCCTGTAGGAATTTAAGGAAACAATAATAATAATTTCTGGGCAGTTTACTATACATATATTCAATTGTACGGCTTGAGGTTGATATCGCTGTAAAGAGTAACTCCTCCGCGAACGTCTTTTCGTTTGCATGACGCTTGTGTAATTAAGATTGACCATTTTCCACTTCGCTAATGAGTTCCAACACACCCTTCAGTGAACCACTTTTATGTATTGGGATATGATTTAAAAGTCACTTATGCACACTAGTGATGATCTGCCCTCAATATATATCCGAAAAGAATGATTCGCCTGCTTCTATTCAATGATGGCACAGTGGTGCACAGTGGTAGAATGCTCACCAACCACGCCTCATGTGGTCCGGAGTTCGATCTTTGACCGACACACACTCCTTTACCTCACTAAGCCAATAATAAGACTGGTAAGAAGAGAGAAGGTTGGGCATGAGGCTAGAAACTCTATCCAGTTAAAGAAAATAAATAAACACCACTGCTACCGAAACTTCAAAGCTGTAGCTTGAAGCCTACTATGTTCCACTGGGAACGTAAAGAAATAAAATAAATCAATAAATAATAATAATAACAATAATAATTCACTGATAGCTACTAACAAGTGAATAATTTCCAGAGGTTTACAAGCAAGATTTAGCAAAAGTATTTGGAAATTTGTTGCCAGGTGAAATATGTTATTCTACTGTATGTTACACACCAGTAATAGTATGTGAGGATAAGCTACATCATTTAACATTCTTAACCTATTATTATAGTCCTTTTTGTTTTTGAATGGAATTACTTATACCCCGTAAAGCTTTAGTGACAGTTACAATATAAGTATGTATACTTTGTGACATATTATCACTTGTAGCATACATTATTTATTTTTAAATCTACTATCGGAAAACATTGTAGACTTTGAAGTTTCCCTTGACAACCGAAAAAAACATGACTTACACTGTGTATTTTCCATTTTCTATTCCGTGTTCTTCTTCGGTTTCGCCTTCAGCCTCCTATGTGTTTCATAGTATCTTTGCACTTTGACAGCCAAGATAGCATAAACTCTATTCATTTATTCCTCTCTTCATGAATAATATGAGACCCATGAAGACATTAGAAAGACGAGAACACAAAGTTCGGCAAAGATGTTGGTCTTTTTGATGATTTTATTTTCAAAAACAGCTGTACAATCGCATTTAAGTACACAATCTTACGAAGATACAATTTGTTTTGGTTACAGGATTTCATCATGAACTGACGTTGGTTAGAGAACCATTGAAAAACAACCTGGGAGTACTGGACAGCTGTTTCGTCCTAGTTTGGGAGTCTTCAGTAGTACGCACCCACCGACAGGGTTCGAACCCAGGACCTTCTGGTCACAAAGCTAGCGAGCTCGTAGACCATTAAGCCACTGGGACCCGATTGAATGGCCCATGAATTCTAATTTCTGCCAATTCACGACATAGCGTGACCCCTAGCCGGTGTCTTCGGTGAGTATTTGTCCTCACACCCGACCTGCTGCACACTATTGGTCATGATTTCCCACTGGAACCCCTACCTGAATAGGGCCGGTCGCCAGTGAGCATCTCATTGTTATTCAAGTATTGGTTTATAGGGATTTGGTTGATTGGTTAAAGGATATCATCATGCTCATGCTCATGCTGATTTCATACTCACTGGCGACTGGCCCTATTCAGGTAGGCAGTTACCTGAGGCTCCAGTGGGAATTCGTGACCAGCAGGGTGCAGCAGTTCGGGTGTGAGGACAAATACTCGCCGAAGACATGGGCTAGCGGTTGCGCTATATCGTGAATTGGCAGAAGTTAGAATTCATGTACTGGCCATTGGATCGGGTCCCAGTGGCTTAATGGTCTACGAGCTCGCCTTGAAACCAGAATGTCCAGTGTTCGAACCCTGGAGGTGGGTGCGTACTGATGAAGAGTCCCAATCTAGGACGAAACAGCTGTCCAGTACTCCCAGGTTGTTTTCCAATGGTTCTCTAACCAATGTCAGCTCATGATGAAATCCTGTAACCAATTAACCAAATCCCTACAATCAAATACTTAAATAACAATTTGTTTTATTTGATTCTACTTAATTACGGAGGCGTGTAATTTGAACTAGATATGATTTGCAACTTGAATTTTAAGTTAGGAGGTGCGAATATAGATTAGAAGAGCCTGGGAAACAAAAATTACACAGGGGTATAACGAATTACTGACCCGCTTTTAGCAGACTGCTTTATGGCTGATTTGCAGAGTAGAGTTTTAAAATATACAATAAAAAATTACTACTGCACAAAAGGTACGTTGACGATACCTTTAATGTCTACTATGATAACTCGAACTTCAGTTATATCTTACAAGAATTTAATAATTCCCATCCTTCGATTAAATTCACAATGGAATTAGAAAACGATTCAAAGATTCCATTCCTGGACTTGGAATTAACAAGAAGAGATGATGGAACCCTGAAGAGATCCATCGACAGAAAACCAACATGGAACGGCCAACTAATGCATTTCTACAGTTGGATACCTTTGAGTCGAAAACGAGCTCTCATCATCGCACTAACCTATCGCATTAGAAATATTCTATGTTGCGATTTCGTGGAAGAGGAGCTTCTATTTCTCAAAAAAATGGTTACCAGACACATTTTGTCGAAAAGAATATGAAACCTAAACCAAAAAGAGAAAAATGCGATTCAGCGCCAAAGAAAACACTGTATCTGATACTGAATTTCAGGGGAGATTTGGCATTCGATATCCTGAACAGGAGAATATCCAGCTCCCTAGAGAAGACCTGCCTTACAGCAAGAAAACATTCTCTAGTCGTTCACTACTTCGAAATAACACTAAGGACAAACTCTCACATATGACCAATTCGGTGTGCATATACCAGTTCACCTGCTCATGCGCAGATAGTTACATGGGCTTTGTATGCACGTCTTTTTAAAAGCGTTAGAGAACATCTCCCAGGGTGGCTGCAATGAAGAGGCACCGGTTCAATCAGAAGTGCCATTATTGAACATCTGATCAACACCTCACACAACATCTCAACTGATTCTTTCAAAGTAATTTACAAAGTCAACAGAAACCTACCAAAAGCAGTATGTTTCCGAATTCTCTCTACTGCAGAAGCCCTTACAATGTGCATCGAAAAGCCGGAGCTTTGTGTTCAAGAGAAATTAGTCCAACCTCTACAAATACCATGGACCTAATTCGGTATGTTCCCTTTGCTTCCGTTTTTTCTTCTTTCGTTCTCTTTTTTTGATCTTTTTCCGTTCGCTGCGTCTGTGTAATTCTTACTACCTCTGTCTTCATTCAATTCAACTTATTTCTTAAGTTATAGGAACGGTTATTCCCTGCTCACATTTATAATTCGTTTAGAATAGCTAATTACAATTATATCCTAGTCTTGTGTAATTTTTGTTTCTCAGGCTCTTCTAATCGATATTCACACCTCCTAACTTCCATTTCAAGTTTAAAATTATTATTTCAATTTTGTTTCCATTTTCAGCTTCTATACACTTGTAATTAGTTGTAACCCTGTGTAATTTTTGTCTCTAAGCCTCTCGTAATCCATATCAAGTTGAAAATAATGGTCAGCTTTTACTCACCGTCGTAATTATGTGGAATCAAATAAAACAAATTGAATCTATGTAAGATTATGTATTTAAATGCGATTGTATAGCTGTTTTTTGAAAATGAAATCGTTGAAAAGATCAACATCTTTGCTAAACTTCATGTTCTCTTATTTCTTATAGGAGAACTCACTTATTTTCGTTGGATTCTCACCAAATGCTTATGACTCAAATTCTACGGACATGTACCAAAATGTTTACATTTTTACGGAACAAATGCTTTGAACACTACGCTACTCTCAGACATCTTGTTGATACAGGTCATCAGATGGATACCATGAAATCTGTCAGGATTATCGATGGACAATACAACTCGACTTTCCTCAAATTTTCCAAAGAAATGTTTGGTAAACGTTTAAAACCTGCCTTATGTGTTCACAAAATGATTCACTTATTAGTCCCTCCTTATCTCCGTGACCCAACGTATACTCTCACCATGGTGAATTGATTACACTGCCTTCAGCTTTTACTCCCCTCTCCTTCATTTTTCGCTTAAGTGTAATTCAGCTCTTTTTGGTTCTATAGTTTGAGTTAAACTCACCACCTTGATTTTTGGTGCAGGCGGAATTCTGTCACAGTCAGGTTTGAAATATCGCCACCATTCTAGATAGCTCACCATCACGATGTGCTGCACTGTGATATCAGATGGTTGGAGGCGATTGGCAGTTTGCACCAAATAAAGGACTAGACACGTCATATTAATTACTAGTGTCCAATCAAAGTACCCCCTACAGTCCTACAGGAGGTCAGTCGCGATCCCTAGTAGCATAGTGGTAACGTCTCTGACTGTAAGTGATGACTGGTTGAAGTGGGTTCGAATCTCAGAAGGGTCATGAGTTCCTTAAAGGTTGCAGATTGGCCTTGCTGACTGATGAGTGTCAACAAGCATAAAACCTAGGTCGCAGACCTCCTGCCGATTGCCTCTAACCATATAATATCATCACTACACTATTGCTTACTACCAACTTCTCTCTTCTTGTTGTCTTGACAGTGTAACTCAATTTTCAGTGTATCTGATCGATATTTTTGCATGTTTATATTTTTTTGAACCTTAACCTCGCTCATAAGTTAAATAAGTGGAACTTTTGAATATCACCTGGGAGTACTGTCCTTTTAACTTGACCTAAGTCTATTTTCTCACCCCTTAACTCTTTGTATATATATGCTGAGATTTTGTAAATTCCTGTTTAATAATACTTTGATAAAGCTATTAGCATTAAATAGCGAAACGTCAGTAAAAACAATAATATCGTTTTGTTTTTCATTTATTGGGAAATACAAAAACTATTCTTATAATGAATTATGCGAAATATCCAAATAAAGACCCAAGATAGTAAAATGCACTTTCTTTAATTATTATTATCATTATTGTTTCCTTTAATTCCTAGAGGAACATAGGACTTCAGCCACTGACGTCTCCATTGCGTTCGGTTCTCTGCTACAGTCTTCACCTGGCTCAAAGTCTGCCCACAAACTTTCATCTCCTCTTCACATGACCTCCTCCAAGTCACCCACTCTTGCACTGACGACGCTTCCCTTTCGGCCGGGTTCCACTCGAGCGATGGCTTGTCTAGTGATGTCACTCACTTGATGGTTTCCTCAGAGTATGGTCACCAATCTACCTCCATTTCTTCCTGCCTATTTGTTTCACAATCGGTTCCTGCTTGGTTGGTTCGCTGATTGCCAGAGATCTCTGTTGCTGATCTTTCCTGGCCGGCCATCTGATCTTGAGTATTAAGAGAAGACAACTGTTAATGAAGGTCTGAACTTTGTTTGAGGTGCTCTTTATGACGCGCTGGCCAAGTCTCTGATCCGTATAGTAAGTAGCACTGACTTCACATTGGAGTTGAAAATCCGGATCTTATTTTTGATACTGAGTGCTGTTGACCTCCACACAGACTTGAGAGTAATGAAAGCTTGTCTTGCCTTTCCGATTCTTACTTTGATATCCTCGTTAGTTCCGTCGGCCTGTAGTTGAGACGATGCTTCTTAAGTAGGTAAAAGAGATTGTTTCTTTCAGGTTCCTTCCATTTATGCTGATTGTTGTCTGTTATTATTGTTGCCCAGGAATCATCACCTCTGTTTTCTCTATGTTCACCTAAAATGCTGTCTTCTTTGGATGCTTCATCTGCCAACTTGTTGCTTTTCGCTTGCATATCTTCCAGTTTGTGGGAAATCAGACATGTATCATCGGCGAAGTCCAGATCCTCCAAGTTGGTTTTTTGTGTGAGTCCATTTTCTGCCTGTTTCCTCAATGCTCGCTGTTTGTCGCATTATCCAGTCTACTGCAATCAGGAAAGTTACTTTTAATATATCACAGTTATCCAAGATAATAAGTTATAAATGAATACAGATAGTTGCTTGGAAAGACAGGAATACGCTGAACTGTTAGGAAGACTCTAGGAGACTTGGATTTTGCTGACGATTTACGTATAATGCCACACAAACTTGAAAACTTGCAGGCGAAGACCAACAAATTCGCTGTAGAAGCAACGAAAAGGGGACTCCAAATGAACTTAGAGAAGATGGAAGTGATGAAGATAATCAATCAACAGCAACAACAACCAGCACCAGTCACTATCAAAGAGGGAAATTTGAAAGAGGCCACTTCCTTCACTTATTTAGGAAACATCGTTTCAACTAAAGGTGGATGGCGGGGTTGAAGATTTCAAAGCCAGGTAGGACAGAAAAGGCAAGACACACCCTCACCACTCTGAAATCAGTTTGGAAATCTTCTGCTTCACTCAGCCAGCATAAACAACAAGGCTCGGATTTTCAATGCAGAAGTGAAGTCAGTTCTTAGCTTCTATATTTGTCAGAAACTTGACGCCAGCGTCATGAAACGCACTTCCAACGGGCTACTGCAGACTTTCGTCGACAGCTAACCACTTCGTTGGCTCCATATTGAAGAACAAATTGCTGGCGAGAAACAATCAGCCATGAGAATCTATGGAAACATACTAACCGACAGCCTACTTCTCAAGAAATGTGTAGATGTGAATGGAGATGGATTGTGGATACGCTGAGGAGACTTCTAGGTGACATCGCACTCACTGCAAGACATTTTTTGGAGTGAAACCGGAATCGTTGATGACTAGTTGGGTGTTGTTCTGTGTGTGGCATGGAAGAGACAGTGTGACGAAGAGGTTATTCAACACAGTGTGAATAATTAGATTGTTAAAACAAAGTGAAGTTGAGTAACGTCTGACGCATTACTCTGAAGAGAGAGTTTTTAGTAAGCAAACGAATGGAACAGGCCAACAGCCCTAATCATTAACTTATGTTATCTTTTATACAAAGCAAACATAAATCTGTGTACAGAATGATGTGAGACAATCATTTATTTCTTCGGATTCTCTTCATCTGCTTACAACCTAAAAGTTGATCATATAAATGTGCTCAGACTTTTGTCGTACTTGTAAGGATCAATATGATTTTGGCTATTATAGTCACACATGTTGATAAACGATTTTCAAAAGTTCCACTTATTTAACTTATGAGAAAGGTTAAGGTTCAAAAAAAGTATAAACATGCAAAAATATCGATCAGATACACTGAAAATTGAGTTACACTGTCAAGACAACAAGAAGAGAGAAGTTGGTAGTGAGTAATAATGTGGTCATGATATTAGATGGTTGGAGGCAATCGTCAGGAGGTCTACGACCTAGGTTTCTCGCTTGTTGGCACTCATCAGTCAGCAAGGCTAATCTGCAGCCTTTAAGGTACTCATGTCCCTTCTGAGATTCTAACTCACGTCACCCAGTCAGCACCGCAGGCAGAGACGTTACTACTAAGCTATTAGGGATCGCGACTGACCTCCTGTAGGACCGTAGTGGGTACTTTGATTAGACACTAGTAACTAATATGACGTGTCTAGTCTATTCTTTGGTGCAGACTGCCAATTGCAGACTTCCGTCGACAGCTTCCCACTTCGTTCTCAACAAATATGTAGAAGTGAATGGAGATAGGTTGGGGATACGCTGAGGAGATTTCTGGGTGCTGGCCATTTTTGGAGTGAAACCGGAGTTGTTGACGATGGGTTGGATGTCGTTCTGTGTGTGACATGGAGGAAACAATGTGAGAAGAAGGAGATGAGTGATTGTGGAGTCGTGCATTCCACTTGGAACCCCAGAGGACGATAATGATTATAATCTTTGGAAATAGGACCAAGTCTACTTCCCACAAATTTAACATTTCAATCCAGGGGCAATCCATATGTTACGTTTGTATGGCTTTTTCTCCACTGTAGGTCTTCTGTAACCGGTGTTGTTGAATCTTCCTTGTAGGAGAATGTACTTTCTAAAGTTTACAACTAAACAATCAGCAAAGCAGTTCGGCAGACATGGAGGTACACACAGAGAGCGGGGACTGAGTGTCAGCTTTGATGTTTAAACTTTACATTGCCGCTAAAAGTTTCAGTTAAACAAAGTGCTTTTTGTTCAAAACAACTAATAGACACATAGGTTGTCAATTTTTTCAATCTTTAACAGGTACTATACAAATTTATCATTCTGGACTGCACAAGTTTTGTTTATAGTTTGCGTTGTTTATTTTTAAATTATATTTATGACAAAAAAAAACATAAAGAAGATAAATTCTATGCAAAGAAATGACACATCGTAATACAAAACTACTGAAAAGGGATTTCAGTAAACTCTCAACGCATAATTATTTATTCAATATACTGTCGGCTTTAATGTTGTCATACGACATTAGTTAACACGTGATATCTGATTTATTGTAATCCTTGACAGGTTTTGTTTTGTTTTAACTCACCTATTTTTTTTCTATACAATAAATGTCAAAATTGTTATTGAAATATTTACACTATAAGCAGGTAACCAACTAATAGAGACTTAACCACATATACTGCAAAATATGTTTCGTTGATAAAGTTCACTGAATATAAATCAGCTCGAGTGATATTTGGGTTTTGTAGATTTCTTGTAATTTGCATTTCTGAAGAACTGCATGATCCAATAACCGACTAAGTTTCAACCTGGAACTACTGCACAGAAGTCCAGCAGTACAAGCTGCTACAGTACACGGAGGTAGACAGAGGAGATAAGGGGATTTGAAAGCCCTACCTACAATAAGCAGAAATGTGAGGGAGACATGAATGCTTAGAGGATGTGATATGGGGGATCACAGACAGTGAGCGCGTCTGAGTTACTCAGAACGGTAGACTCCAATCATTGCTTCTTAGCATTGTAAGGACCCTAGCCAAGCAGTTATCGTCTCCTGATGTAGTCGGCTCATATCAAAATTCAATGTCTTCATGGACTGATACCAGGTTTTTGCTTGATCACCCTTAATTCTTCTCCAACTTAATTCTATGTTGGCTAACACTGCTCGTCGAGAAAGTCAGTAGCTTGTCATGAACAACATGAGTCTCTTGGTCAAACACTCGACGCATAATCTCAGTATTATTACTCACCATAATATTACCCATTAACGTGAGAGATAGAAGTCAGATACATGCAATCAAAGACAGCTGGTTACTTCATGTCTTCCACGTTCACTGACCAAGTCTCACAACTATAAAGAAGGACAGAAAGAAATGCTGTGCAATACATACATCTTATATATCATGTCCACGACAAAGTGTATGTTGGCGAATTTTAAAAGAGTCTGTTATTTGCGTGCGGGAGTTTCATCAGCAATGCATGAATGCCACTTTATAGGTGGTGAAACGCTCTGAGATAACATCAGGTTGGTACACTAATATTCAAGGCTACATAATGTAGCAAGCGTTAGGCATTATAAAGGTTCATAACTGCCATACTATCATCACCAGAACCTAGAAGACCTGGATTTCGCGCGTGGATGATTTATGTTTGATGTCACACAAAATCGAAGACTTACAAGCGAAAACCGACAAACTGGTCGAAGAGGCTGGCAGCAAACACAGGACTCCAGGTGAACATAGAAAAGACGGAGGTTACCAAAATAACCAACCAACAACAACAACAACAGCAACATCCAGTGTCAATCACCATCAACGAGAGGGATTTGAAAGAGGTTACTTCATTCACTTATCTAGGGAGCATTGTCTCAACTACACGAGGAACGGACGAGGATGTCAAATCGAGAATCGGGAAGGCGAGAAACACATTCATCAACCTGAAACCAATCTGGAAATCTTCGTCACTCAGCAACATCAACAACAAAATTCGGATTTTCAATACAAACGTCAAGTCAGTCAGTTCTTCTATACGGATCAGAAACTTGGCCAGTGTGTCACAAAGAATATCTCCAACAGCCTGTTGCAGACCTTTATCAACAACTGTCTTCGCTCTATACTCAAGATCAGATGGCCGCGGGAAAGAATCACCAACAAGAAACTATGGGGCCAAACAAAACAAGAACCAATCACCCATTAAATATGCAGGAGAAAGTGGAGATGGATTGGACACTCGCTGAGGAGTCCGCTGGGAGACATCGCTCGTCAGGCCCTCGAATGGAACCCTGTAGGGAAGCGGCGAGTGGGACGTCCAAGAGTGGGTGACATGGAGGAGATCGTGTGAAGAGTAGTTGAAACAGTATGGACTAAGATGGATGGAAGTGAAAAGTACAGGAGAAGACAGAAACAAGTGGAGGTGTGCAGTTGAATCCGTATGCTCCACTAGGAACCCAAGGGAACAATAATAATAATGATACTATCATCACTAATTGACACTGTGACATGACAGCTCACCGTTTTATGTCACTGATCAGCGACTTTTACATAATTCTGTGTTTCATACAGGCTTATGTAAGTTTGTCCTAAAAACACTTACAGGCAATGCAACAAAGTGGCTGAAGTAGTAGAGATGAGTGGACTTCAATTGAACATAGAGAAGGTAGAGGTGATGAAGATGACCATCAGGAAGACGACAACAACAACCATCAATCACCATCAACGGGAGAAATTTGATGACAGTCACTTATTTCACTTATCCAAGCAGCATCGTTTCACCCACAGGCGGATGGCACGGATGACGGCGTCAAAGCTAGTCAGGATTGGAAAGGCAGGACAAACCTTCATCTCTCTGAAATCAGTGTGATGACAAGATTTAACGCCGATATTAAATCAGTATTTTTAAATGGATCAGAAACATGGCGCATCACGGAAAGGATTTCCTACAGACTAATGTAGACCACTATCAGTAGCCGTTTTAGCTGATTCTATTGCAACAGCACCAATTCGATTGCCCCATTAAACGATTCAGTTGATTGTGGCGATGGTTGGTGTATGTGTCAGCATTGGAATTAGAAATATGACAATCTACCAGTGGACCTACTATACCCAACATGACATGTGGTCATCGCTTCACTGTGGTCACTCCATGCATCATCATCATCCTAGCTTCTTTGCTAGATCATCTTCTGCCAATTTCATAACCATACCGAATAAAAAGAAGAGATCAGGTATCTGTAATTATATGCCGGTGAGACTATATGACAAAGTCACGGGTTAGCAGACTTCTGCAATAAAATTAAGAAAAAAAATCTAAATTTAATATAATTTGTGGATGGTGACTAGCAGTGGAATCCAGGATGCTCATTTCGTCCTATTTGGGACTCGTTCAGACATCGTCGAAGCATCTGCACAAGAAGCCAACAGACATGTCAACCTGAGACCGAGCACTACGGTCCAATCAATCGACGGGAAAATCTAAAATTCAATTGAATCTAAATTTAGATCTTCTTCAGGCTTTACTCTAATTTACATAGACTTATATATAAAATTTTAACCAATGACGGTGATTTTAGGAATCATATGATAATAATAATGTGGTAAATGTTTTGAACGAAATTAATTACGATGATTATTATCGAACATGCGAAAAATGACGTCACATCCCACTGTATTTACCAATTTGAATGTTTGTGTGGACACATACATAGGGAGGACTCATCGATCTCTGCAAGTAAGGTGGCTTCACAGCATATTCCTAAATGGCTCCAGAAACAAATAGAATCTTCAGAACCCATTAATGGTGAGAACAGGAGACCTAGCTCTTCTATTGCGAAACATATTATAGAGACAGGACATAAAATTGACGTTAACAGATCTTTTAAACCTATCTATAAAACGTGTTTGGGGCGTATCCTAAAGTTTGTGGAAGCCTTAGCTAGCAATTAGAAAGTTTAAGCCACATTTATGCGTTCAAAAACAATTCGTCATCACATTAAACCTTCCTTTGTAAATTTTGTTTTGATACCATAGCAGATGTACTATTACCTCTGCTATTTGGTTTAGTGGTCTTCATTGTTATTTTCACCTTCAATATGTTCTTTTGACTTGACCTAAGTCTATTTCTATTTCTCACCTCTTACCTCTTTATTAATTTCATATATACACATTCCTATGACAATTCCGTGTGTGATCAGATTGTTCGAAATGTGTTGCGCAAATACCACATTACACGATTCAGACAAATTACGTCTTCCTTCTTATTTCTTTCTGTAAATTCATAAAGCGAACCAACTGTTTTAGATTATAATGATAACAAAATATTGATAATAGGGTTTATGTAGGTGATAAGAAAAACAAAGATAGTACATGTATATATGCGTACATGTAGACAATTCAATAAATAAATAAATTAGGTCAAATCTTAAAAGGTGAAGTGGAACGATAATCAGAGTTTAAATAAATATTATAAAAGTACGAAGGAGATGGAAAATAAGAGAGGGTGGGAGGGGTTTGAATAGAATTCACCTAGGCTAGGCAAGGGAGAGACAAAGGTAGAACAAACTTCTTTTGTTGTATGCAAAGACTAGGATTGTTCTCTCGAATTCCCATAGCTTCGGCTAGGTGTAAAAGACGAGTTCTGATTCCATTCGAAAGACTCGATGGAATACGATAGATAACTTTGAAGGAGCACTATTTTTGTCCACTTGGTGACCGCTATCAATCAAATGAGCCAAAATAGAACTTCTTATAGATTTTATTTAACCTTTTCCAAACCATGAAGGAAGATGCTCATCAATGTGTTTGTTAAGCTGTCTAGTTGTTCGCCCTATATAGCTTTCTCCACAGGAGCAACTAAATTTATAGATACACATAGATGTGGCACAGCTAGGTAGCTTATGTTTCACTTGAGCAATCATAATTGATCTGCAGCTGGAAAATGACAAACAAAAGGTGGTGGCAGTATAAGTCCATTTTATCGCTCTCGATAATCTCAGATGTAAGACTTCTCTAGCCACGTCCCCATTAAATTGGTTAAAATTTTATATATAAGTCTATGTAAATAAGAGTAAATCCTGAAGAAGATCTAATTGAAAACAATGTTGTTCGCTTATATGTCTTGTTCTAATATTATAAATGGGAATATTTAAAGAATCTAAATTTAACAGTTTCAAAAAGTTAGTTACTGAATAAATGATACTCCTGACTTAATGTTCATACTACTCAATGAATAAAAAGCCTTAACAAGATATCATTAATAGAACCATTGAAAACTAGGGAGTAATGGATATCCGTTTCGTCCTAGTCAGCAACTCTTCAGTAGTATGCACCCATGACCTCACTGGGTACTGAACCCAGGATGTTCAGTTTTTATGATGCAAGCTCGTGAACCACTCAGCCACTGAGATGAGATTCAATAACGGCTCCAGTCAATGTTATCGGTGGACGTCTCACAATAGTAGAATCGTTAATGAGCTAACCTTATGACCTTACGGTTTTGGTTTCATTGCCCAGGAAAATCTTGTCAGAGAAACTTTCAATATTATAAAGTTTTCAATGAAGGGATTTATGCAGTGCAGACTTTATTTATTGTTCCCTTGGGTTCCTAGTGGAACATAGGGCTTCAACTGCACGTCTCCACTTGCTTCTATCTTCTGCTGTACTTTTCACTTGCATCCATGTGAGTCCATACTGTTTCAACTCTCCTTCACACTATCTCCTCCATGTCACCCTTGCACTGACGTCCCACTCACCGCTTCCCTTCGGGTTCCACTCGAGAGTCTGACACACGATGTCACTCAGCGGCCTCCTCAGCGAGTGTCCGATCCATCTCCACATTCTCCTGCATATCTTTTGGGTGATAAGTTCTTATTTTGTTTGTCCCCTTAGTTTGTTATTGGTGATTCTTTCCGGCGGCCATCTGATCTTCAGTAGTGTAGAGCGAAGACAGTTGTTGATGAAGGTCTGCAACAGGCTGTTGGAAATATTCTTTGTGACCCGCCAAGTTTCTGATCAGTACGTATAGAAGAACTGACTGACTTGACGTTTGTATTGAAAATCCGAATTTTGTTGTTGATGCAGGCTGAGTGACGAAGATTTCCAGATTGGTTGGTTTCAGGTTGATGAATGTGTTTCTCGCCTTCCCGATTCTCGATTTAACATCTTCGTCAAATAGTTTTCCAACAGTCAGTGTTGGGAGTTATTGATTCTTCACACAAAAATCACCATTTAATCTGACCCCCCAGTTGAATTGGACTCAAAAATTTCCTATCTTACTCTTGGGAAATGATATATCTCTTAACTACAATAGTTTTCGTAATACAACAACTCCAAATTTAAATGTGATCACGGATTAATATCAGTTAGAGATTTATTGAAAACTAAACTAAGGGGAAACAGCTGATCAGTACTCCACGGTGGTGATTGTGTCTAATGATTAACGGCAGAACAAAGGTGCATAGCGTTCTAGTGGACAGTGGTGACCAGTGGAATGCACCACGTTGGGTTCAGCGACACTGGCTTACTCCTGATGAGTCCCAAATGAAGGCTAAACAACTGTTCATTTCTCCTTTGTTTTCAGTGGTTCTCAAACTCATATTAGTCCGTGATCTGACCGAACTTGAAAATGATCAAATCCCTACAAACTAACACTTGTAAATTAAGTGAGAAAGATACTAAAATAAAGGGAACCCGCTGTATGAATTTCCAGGGGCGACATCTCCCTACAAAACCAGTCAAATCATAAATTAGTGAATTTTATGCTACAGAATAGCACGAGGAAGAGAAACTTCCAGAATTAAATTCTACGAGGAGTGTCTCGAAACCGGTTATTATCCACATCAGATCGACTAAACTACCTCCAACTCAGAACAGTCTACATTGCATCACGAAACCAAATATTAATTCATCACCACCTTGTGGTCAGATATAGTCACCAAATTTGACAGTCTACTGGAAAGAAACTTTCAATTTTCGTTGTATCGGATAAGCTTGATTAACTCCACGAAAACTGCAAATATGTTTGTTCATTCTTTAGTCAAATTCAGATAAAGCGACCGACTGTATGTGCGACGGTGGCACAGCGGTTAGGACTATCACCGACCATGCACATGGTCGGCCTGCGAATTTCGGGCTACCGATATCACATGCTGAAAATTCCATACTTGTACCAAAAATACTGTGTGGTTTCAAGCTATAATAAAAAAATGGATTTTCAAGTATTGGTTTGTAGGGATTTGCTTGATTGGTTACGGGATTTCATCATGAGCTGCGTACTGCTAAAGGGTCCCAAATTAGGACGAAACAGCTGTCCAGTACTCCCAAGTTTTTCAATGGTTCTGTAACCAATGTCAGCTCATGCTGAAATCCTGTAACCAAAAATAGATTTCATTGTAGTTTTACTATTCATTGCCGAATCGCTTCATCTAGGAAAATAAAATGTACTACAGATATCACAATAACACAGCAATGACAGCTGTTTACCATTCGTAGATTAAATTTTATATAATATCTAATATAAATATATGGGAAATAAAACTTATTGGGTAAGCGACTAATATCGTCAAAACAAATGATAACGCCAATTGGGATTGGTTAAACAATACGACCAATAGGAATGATATAGAGTTTACAGTTGTCCAGACCATCATACATGTTCACATCTTTGCTGGTGTCTTTTCATTTTTACAAAATGAAGATTTTCACACTCACTCAGTTGTATGCATGATATATGCTGAACACTACACACAAAAAGAGAAGGTATCCATGAAATGAAAAAGGTCAACACTTCTGGTCAACTTTAAACAGTTTTAATCTGTTGTGAGCAAATAGCTGTTATCTTTTGCTCATGTTCTGTAATGTCATGAATGCTTACAGAAAAGAAACAGAATATCAAGTTGAATATATTTCAAGAATTGCACCACCTTATGCAATCCTTATTCTATTTGGATTTATTACTATCCCTATACATACGTTTATTTTACATAATTAACTTGATTATCGAATTATACAGTATGAATTCTGTAAAACAGATCACTTTTTATGCTAAAGAACATCCGGAACCGAATACCCTGTTGGGGAATATATTTACTGCTAGTGGAATATTAGATAGTACAGTGAAGAGTATTCGATTGGAGGCATTAGATGCTCAATGGTCAAGTTGTTTTCGTATCGATCGGCGTACAGGGGATTTATACACGACGAATGAAGCGAAACACATTCTGGATAGTGAAAAGCTATGCATGAATAATCAAAATAATAATAAAAGAATAATATCAAGTGGAGTTTATACCCCGACGAGGATGAGTATTCACCATTACTGTACAGTTAATTTACTGATTTCAATAAATAATCGTATCCTTATCACTATTAATGTACAAATTGAAGACATTAACGATAATGCTCCAGTTTTACCAGACTCTAATTTACAAAGGATATTTATTAATGAAACATCTCTACCAGAGGTGACTAGAATCTCGTTGAAACCAGCTTATGATGCAGATTTCAATGGATATAATCAGTTGTATTACTATCTTAGTATTATTAATGATAATAATAGTAATAATAATAATATTAATGACCTTGATGACGGTATAAATCCTTTTCGTATTGAATACAAGTCACAATTGAATGGATCTAACATGTCTGACGATTTAAATCTAATTTTAACAAAACCTTTAGATTATGAAAGTCAATCAGAGTATAAAATGAACTTAACAGTCTGTGACGGTAATCTCAAGACCAAGTATACAATTGTTCATTGTTCATCACAAATGTTACTGGTTAGTGTGAATAATGTAAACGATGAATTGCCATGGTTTGAAGCGACTAATTATACTGCTGTTATAAAAGAAACTACACTGATTGGCAGTGATATTTTAAAGGTGACTGCCAAAGACAACGATGCCAGCCCATACAATGAAATCTATTATCGTATATTAATGCCTAGTTCAGATAGGTTGTTAATGTTCAATTCACACGATTTATTTCAAATTCAACCGAGAACCGGTGTTATCAGTTTGGCGAAACCGCTTCCTAAACCAGGGGAGTATAAGTTTCTTGTACAAGCTTTAGAAAATGCTGACACTGGCGACTATGACACGTCAGTCAATAATGATAATAATAGTTCAACAGGGGATGCACATCGTTTAGCCAAAGGTGTTACACACGAAGCCGTGAATAATGCCCATAATAATAATAATAATATTGCCAGCGTTTATATTCAAGTATTGGATGTGAATAATCATGCGCCTAGAATTGAAATTCAACAAACTCATGATTCTGTATTGCACTACTCAAATCCTCCTACCACTCAACCACCACCTCTTAAAAGCATAAATGGTAATTATACAAAATTTATTTTATTAAATATTTCTGAAAATGTTTTGATAAATACACCTATAGCTTATTTCAAAATTACTGATGAAGATCAGTTGAAGAATGCTGAAACAACCTGTAAACTAATACGTTCCAATGATGGTGAACCGTTTCTCTACGCCAGAAAAGATAACAATTATCAAGCGGATTTATTCTTCAAACTGATACCTGTGAATCGTATAAGTGAACATGTGACAATACAAAAGTTAATGTTAGTCAGACAGTTAGACGCCGAAGATTTGCACGAAGATCTGCTACTGAAAGAAGTTGAACCTCCAGTGAAGTTAGCAAGTAGCATTGCTGGTTACTTGGGCATACTACTGGTGTGCAGTGATTTTGGTACACCGAAACTATCCACATCTATGCCTATTATTATTGCAGTTGATGATGTTAATGAATTTTATCCAAGCATCGAGGTGATCAAGTCGTCAACATATGCATCTTTAGTATTCAAGAAGTCATTTTAATCAAACCTACATGTATGACGTGAATATAACAGAAAATATCCCGATCGGATCACAGATTGTTCAAATCATGGCTACCGATAAAGACATCAAAGCCGTCATCGAGTTTGTACAGTCTACCAAGTTGACAACACCACCATTTATAATTGATAAATCTAAGGGTGTTCTAAAGACTAATGCTGAAATAGACTATGAATATACTACTAATTACAAACTGGTCATTCATGTACATGATATGAAACCGCCAGAGTTGTCACTGACAACAACAGTCACACTGAATATTTTCATTGAAGACATGAATGACAATCCACCGGAGTTTATCTCTCCGCCGCCGAGTGAAATTCAATTCGATGGTTATACAGTCGTTGAACCGATACGAAAATATCAGAACAGCTTAAAAATTATCGAGTTTGAAGAGGAGACTATTCACACTAAACCATTGGGTAGAGTTCGAGCTGTAGATCGTGACAGTGGCAGGAATGCTGAAATAATTTATTTTATTGCCGAGATTTCAACTGATTTGGCAGGTGATCCGTTGAACAGAGAGAAACTCATCAGCTGGAATAATAATATTAATAAAGCTTCTAGTAATTTTTCAAGTCTCCCGAAAATATTAATCGATGCAGACGGTGCTTTATGGTGTGAAGGAAAGTTGGATAGAGAGAAGCTGCCGATTATTGATTTAGTGATTGGTGCTCATGATTTAGGCGAACCGAGATTAACCTCTTACACAAAGGTAAGAATTATCTTAAAAGATATTAATGATAATCAACCAGAATGGCAATTTCCAACTGAGAAAGACTTTTTAGTCGCTGTTTCAAAATCTGTCCCCATTGGGACAATAATTACGCGTGTTCGAGCCACTGATAAAGATGAACAGTCTAAAAATGGTCTTGTAAACTATTATATAGCAGATTTAGTAGCTGGGGACAATGAGATCACCTCTAAATCAGAGTTGTTGACAGGTAAACTCATTGCACACATTTTTGAAATGGATTTAAAATCGGGTGAATTAAGAGTGAAGCAATCGCTTACTGACCTACCGGATGGATTTCTTGAAATATTGTTGAAAGCTGAAGACAACGGTAGAACTCCTCAAAAATCATTGGCTAAATTAATCCTGTATATAACAAATGACAGTGATCTTTTAAAAATGAACACTCCAGAGAAATTACTAGCCTTTTATCAAAAAGAAAAACATACAAAGCTACTGAATTCCCAGCTACTTACATTTGGAAAATTCAATGAAATGATTCCTTCACTGATGAATTCAGATTCTAGTAGTTTGTATATACGTCGTACTGTAGGACAACAAGATAGAGGGAGTGTCAGGCATTTATCAATTGTAATTGGTGCTTCAATAATTGGTGCTATCACTGTCATTTGCTTAGTTGCTTTATTAATTGGCTTAAAGTTCACTACACGTTTTCAAAATCGTACAAAATTCATATCGACTACAAAAAAGGATAAAAATGACTACAATCCAAAGAAGAAGAAGAAGAAGATTGAGTCTGCTAACAGTTGTATAAAACACGTATCTCATCATTCATGCATAAACTCTGGCAACCCAGTAGAAATAATACCTAATGATTCGAATAGTGTTCACAGCCTGATGAAATGTATGCATAAAATAGAAATAAATGACTCAAATAACGAAAAATTATTTTCGCCATCATTAACTCAAAACTATTTCCGATGTTCTCCAACTTCGATTCAAACCAGTATACCAGTGAGTATGATAAGAAATCCTGAAGATATTCATTATTTGCCGATCCATTCAACGTTAGATTTAACTGAGAATATTCCTTTAAGACTTCTGCATGTATCCAACGACAAGCTTACTGAATCTCAATGTTCGAATTTCAATACAAATCATAAAAACAATGAGAACAGTGATACCAGTGATAATAATACTATTACTACTAATAATAATAATCGACAGTAGTGCTAACGAATTAGTGACACCACATTCCCTTACAATTATTGCTTCAGTTGTACCTACATGTAATATAAAAACAGCTTTACTTCCAATGCTATCACAAGATCATTGTAGTGAACTGATGACATCTAGTGGGATAACTTTGCTAAATGAAGAAGATATTATCAAGGTGGGAAATTTATCACATTCCACAACAACAGGTTATACCGATTTTCCCGCGTGTATTTTCTCAACAACAACAACAGCAATTACTGCTACTACAAATACCTCATAATATATATATGCATGCTATTGAGAACACCAACCAACCAACCTACCAACGATCTCGCATACTACACTGCTGTTCAATCATTTCCAAAAATGGTACTTTTTAATGCATATTTTTATTAGGCTTTTAAGAGTAATATTGATGTATATGTAGTTAGTGAGATATGTATCTTTATGTGTGTATGTATAGAACGAAGTATGTTGTTTTCAAGTGATTTATTTGTGTAACTCTAAAAATCTTTGTGTAATTCAAAATACAGTCTAAAATATTACTGACTATAAACCATTTATTGCTTTATCTTATCAGTCTTGTGACAACAATCTATTATTATTATATTATTGTGGTCCCTTGGGTTCCTAGTGGAACATAGGGCTTCAGCTGCACGTCTTCTCCCGTACTTTTCACTTTTCCTCCTCACACGATCTCCTCCATGTCACCCATGGACGTCCCACTCGCCACTTCCCTTTCGGGTTCCACTCGAGCTATGGCCTGACGCGCGATGTCACCCAGCGGCCTCCTCAGCAGTGAGTGTACAATCCATCTCCACTTTCTCCTGCATATTTGTTGGGCGATTGGTTCTTGTTTTGTTTGTTCCCATAGTTTCTCGTTGGTGATTCTTTCCGGCGGCCATCTGATCTTCAGTATAGAGCGAAGACAGTTGTTGTTGATAAAGGTCTGCAACAGGCTGTTGGAAATATTCTTTGTGACACGCCAAGTTTCTGATCCGTATAGAAGAACTGACTGACTTGACGTTTGTATTGAAAATCCGAATTTTGTTGTTGATGCAGGCTGAGTGACGAAGATTTCCAGATTGGTTTCAGGTTGATGAATGTGTTTCTCGCCTTCCCGATTCTCGATTTGACATCCTCGTCCGTTCCTCCTGTAGTTGAGACAATGCTCCCTAGATAAGTGAATGAAGTAACCTCTTTCAAATCCCTCCCGTTGATGGTGATTGGCGCTGGATGCTGCTGCTGCTGTTGTTGTTGTTGGTTGGTTATTTTCATAACCTCCGTCTTTTCTATGTTCACCTCGAGTCCTGTCTTTGCTGCCAGTCTCTTCGACCAGTTTGTCGGTTTTCGCTTGTAATTCTTCGATTTTGTGTGACATCAAACATAAATCATCCACGCGCGAAATCCAGGTCTTCTAGGTTCTTCACGTTGGTCAGTACAGGATATGCCTGTCTTCTCGTTTCCCACTGTCTGACACATAATCCAGTCCACCACAATTAGGAATATCATTGGTGATAATAAGCACTCTTGTCTGACTCCTGTGTTTACTCCAAACGCCTCGCTGAGTTTTCCGCTGTGGATCACTTGACATATGCCGTTGTCGTACAGCTGTTGAATAAGGTTGATGAATATTTGGGGTACGCCGTAGTACTCGAGTAGTTTCCAAATTACTTCGCGGTCAACGCTGTCGAAGGCCTTCTCAAAGTCTATAAAGTTGAGGTAGAGGTTTGATTGTCATTCCATGCTTTGTTCGATGATGTTGCATAGAGTTGCAATTTGTTCCGAGAATGATTTGCCTTTCCTGAATCCAGCTTGTTCTGGTAGGAATTCTGCATCCAGTGCGTCCTTTATTCTCTCCAGGATGATGCGACTCAGGATTTTACTTGGCGTTGACAGGAGCATGATTCTTCGCCAGTTCTTGCAGAGTCCTAAGTGTGACAACAATCTATGCTAATCTAATTCAATCATGATTGTTAGTTATGCTGGGCTAATTTGTTGTGTGGATGACCACCTATTTTCATGATTTTTAGTAAAAGCTGGAACCCAGAGACTATTTGGATCAGGTCACAGGGGCTGAATGATCTAAGAAGTTGCCTTGTAGTAGCCGGAAGGTCATCTGTTCGCAGCCCCCTGGGTGCGTACTGTTGAAGACTTCCAAACTAGGATGAAACAGCTGTCCAATACTCCTTGGTGGTCTTCCAGTGGTTGTCTAACTGTTGTCACCTCACTATATCAAACCCGTAGGAAGTTTACTGTTTGAAACAAATTTCAGAATATAATAAGAAAATTATTATGCTTAGATTAAATTCCGTCCCTGTGATTGAATGGTCAGTGGGCTGACTTCATAACGTAAAGCATGTAGGTTCGATTTCTGGTGGTTGGGTCATTATTATATGTAAAATAAAGTATAATTATATTTCAATAGTTTACATATAATGATACTTTTTGTTATTGGTAATTTTGCTCGAAATATAAGCAATAACAAAACTTATCATTGTGTGCAAACTATTGAAACATGATTATACTTTATTTGATCTATTGCACAATGCTCAAACGTTTTAGTGACATTGTTATATATATTGTTGAAGAGTCTCAAACTAGGACGAAACAACTGTCTATTTCTCCCACGTTTTCAATAGTTCTCTAACTGAAATCAATCAATTTTCTACAAACTGACACTTGAAAATTCATCTGACATGACAACGTTGCATTAAAGTTTTAGCAGGAAGTTGTGAACACTAGGGTCCCACAAGGTTGAGTGTGACGACAAATTATCGCCAATGAAATTGACCGGCAGTGGTGCTTAAAATCCCAAATTGACGGGAGTGAGAGTTCATGAACTACTAGATTTAGTTCTAGTGAGTGAATGATCAATGAGTTTGCCTAGTAATCTGAAGGATCTGGGGTCGATCTTCCGTGGATTCATGCGGTTGTAATGCTTATGAGTCTGAAATTTGGACGAAACAACTGTCTAGCAGTCTTTCGTTTCCAGTAGGTCTCCAGCAGATGCCATTCCATGACGGAAATTCGAACTAATTTGTATCTCTTTGAATAGTCATTGAATTCATTGCAGTGTAGATTTCAACATAAAATCTAGCAAGGGGAACTGGATTTGGGTTCAATGTGAGACTCCTCAACAGTGATATTGGTGCCTGATGAAATTTGCATTGAAATAAACCACAATTGTCTAAAGATTCATACTCTTTAGATCACTCATCCGGTGATATTGGTGCCTTGTTCTTATTCGGATCTCCTCTCTGCAACCACATCACTTCCCGAAGTGATATAAATTAATTATTATGGTTGTGACTTATTTTCTTAATAGTAAGGATACAATAAACTGTCTAAAACCCTTCGTGAAGTGTTTCGATGAGGGAGATTTCCAATAACCGCTGCGGAATCCTAAGTGAAATCCCAATGAAAATAATAGCTAAATTTATATGTATATATTTATGCATTCCATCGTCTTACGTTGCATCAGTTAGAGTCTAGAAATTGAGTCACATCACAAAGAAAAACTGCTTAGTGTGTCCTGATTTCACCAGTGTTCTGTTACCGACCTGTATACACAACAATGTTCTCCATTTGCTAGCCAAGCTGCATATTGTTTCTGAGCGAGTTTTAAAAGTGTTAGCATGGCACGACTAATGCGCTGAGCTCCATAAGACCAAGTGAACTGGTATATCCGTGCTGATGTAGCCTAATGTGACAGCTTGTCTTTCACGTACTGGCCGAATAGTCTCTTGGAAGAAAGTGTTACTTGTAGCCAAGCAGCGAAGTATGTTTCACTGAGAGATTTTGTAGGTGGTTTTCAGTATCGCTTTTTAAGTTCTTGACTCAGCAGCAGGATCTTTTCAGGCGAGGCAACCTGTACCTGTTTCAGGTTTTCGTCTATGAGTCTCGAGGGGGGGAAGCAATTTTCAATCAAGATTCTTAGGAGATTTTGCAGCTGTCCATCAATAGATTCCTACGTTTGTTTACCCCATCTTCCTGCTTATTTTGTTACTAATACGTTTTTAATCCCCATGTGTAGTGTTGTTATTCGTTGTAATTTGACTCCCGACCGGAAATAGTAATGGAACTTTCTCACCACATTAATATATACACGCAAATGTACAGTCTAGTTGATAACTTCATAAAGAAGAACATTTTCTTCACTGCAACCGTTTATTTTACAATTTTTCCCTATGGTCTAATGTGTATATTAATTGTCGCTTGTATGCAATAAATTTGCCGAAAATAGCTCCGTTTTAACGTCTCTGACTGCAGCACTGGGTGATACTTGTTCGAATCTCAGAAGGGATGTGAGTTCCTTCAAGGTTGCAGATCCATCTTGCACCGTGATATTTTTTTGATTACAGCTTGATGCCACACCGTATTTTCAGTAGAAGTATGAAATTTTCAGCACGGATATCGGTAGCCCAAATTTTGCAGGCCGACCATAAATATCAGGTGTGCGTTGGCAGGGGATCGAACCTCGGACCATGTGCATGATCAGCTGGAGTCCTAACCACTGTACCACCGACACACCTAGAATGGTGACGACATTGCAAACTTGACTGACAGAATCCAGTCTGTATCAAAAAACGTTTTAGACAAATTACACCATTTATTGATTAGAGTCTGAACAAAGTACAGAAATATCCTATTGGTTTTGCCATCACTCTTCTGTCTTCAGTAGGCCTCCCTTTCTTTACTCTTGACAGCACTCTAAAGATGGCGACTATGTATCATACTTTTTCCCTTCACATTCCCCAGTGGAACATAGAGCCTCAAGCTAGTGGCTTGAAGTTTCTGTAGCAGTGTTTATTTTACAGGATGGGGTTGCTGGCCTCATGCCCGATCTTTCCTCTTCACCAGCATTATTTATGGCTTAGCGAGGTAAAGGAGTGCGTTGGTGGCCGATGATCGAGCCCCGGACCATGTGTATGGTCGGCGAGCGTCCTAACCGCTATGCCACTGACGCACATGAATCATATAGCTGCATGTAAAGTCATCATTAAAAAACCCATAGAAAACTGTCTTCCTCACAGAAAGGTGCATTAAGTGGATGCCATTACGATCCATATTTCAAGTAAGTTTGAGAAGTGACATCAATTGGAAAGCCACTGAATACCAGGGAGCACTGGACAGTTGTTTAGTCTGTGGTAGTACGCATCTACTATTTTTAATTGATTTAGAAATATTATTATCATAGCTTGATTTCACAGAGTAATCTTAGTACAGCTATGGAATTTTCAGCAAATAATATCGGTAACCCACATTTAATAGGCCAGCCACTGATATCAGGTGTGCGTCGTCTGGAGTTCGAACTTCAGACTATGTCCATGGTTGGCGCGAGTCCTACCTGATGTTCCACCAACGCGATGGATCGTGCCCTGGTCCTTCAGGTTACTGGATGAATCCAATTATCACAATTTGGGGCCGGATCCACTGGTCAACTCACGAAGCTGAACTTCGGCAAGTACCATGGATAAAATCTTCGTCTGGATCATATTTAGGTATTGATGATGGGTTCCAAATTGAGACGAAATAGCCGTTTAATACTTCTCAGCTTTCAGTCGTTGCCTACACGATATTGACTCGTGAACAAACCTGAAATCCATTAAATCCCCAAAAACCAACACCTGATGATAAAACATTTTTCTTTCTTTTTAAGTTAACTTATTCTCAATTCCTTATTCATCCTGAGGAATTACTGAAGTTAGTGGTTATTTGTTCTGATCATCCTTTTGACTTGAATCTTGCTGTCATTTTCCTGCAGGAGGAGATTATTCCATACTGCATAAGAGCTTTGCCTTTTATTCTTGACATCATGATGGCCATTCTTTCAGTGTGTTCAGGGTTGTTATCTAGGTGACTAGAGTAGATTATTAACTCTCTAGTGAGCAATCTGAGGGGACCATATCCATTCCATCTACTCATTTCTTTCCCAGCACTTCTATCTCAAATTTTCTGATTTCTTTGGCTATCTGAGAAGTCTTCTCAGTTTTGTACATTGTACGAACATTCCACGTCGTCATTCTTATTTTCCTAGTTTTCATCCAAAGAAGATACATCGGTTGACTGGTTTTACGAGGCGGCGTCATTTCGTCTTCCCGAGTCTAGCGAAGAATAGGTTTACTATTCATATTTTTGGTACTGCTTTGAAGTTTTTATAACCAGTGGATTGACTTTTCGGGGTAGGGTCAATTGCTCCACACTCAGCCTTCCTTCTTTTTCCGGGCCTATGACTGCCTAGTAAACTGAGCGTGGTTTATTATCACCCAGATATGTTGTATTTTACAATTTTTAGTTTGTCTTAACTTTAATGCAGAAAAGCAGTATCTATTATTATTATTATTATTAATACTATTACTTTCCACTTAAGTCTGGAGTGGAATAAAGGGCTTCAACAAAACGTCTCCACTTCATCTCATTCTCTGTGGTCCTCATTAGCTGGTCCCACGTTTTTGATGTGGTTGTGTTCTCTGAGCTGGATAGTTAATTTGTGAGGCTTTCATCACCCTACTAGGCGATACCGTCAGCGCATATTTCAATTTGGAGTGAGCTTTTAGATTTCTCCACGAGCTTATTAATCATCTCTCCCGGTGACCTTGAACGTGATTGGTTGTTTTTGTGTGTTTTCACACCTTCTAGGCTACTTGTATTTTAACTTACTGTTTCTTTGACTTGAACTTTGACCCTTTGTGTGTGTAGTTTCTTCCTTATCGGTTGATAAATTTTGTCAATCTTGATGTGTCTTCTAAAAATTCTCAAGCATTTTTATTGTTTCCTGTCTAATATTTGAACATTGTCACAATCGAAATGATGCTCGTGGTTGTCTGCGTGTAATGCTAGAGAAGCTCGGCATTCCAATGAATCATCAACCAATAGACACATCGAGAATAACAAAATTTATCAACCGATGAGAAGCAAACCCCACACACAAAGGGTCAAAGTTCAAGTCAAAGATACAATTAGTTCCAATACAAGCAGCCTAGAAGGTGTGAAAACACACAAAGTCAACCAATCACGTCCAAGGTTACCAGGAGAGATGATTAATAAACTCGTGGAGAAATCTAAAAGCTCACTTCAACACATTGAAGTATGCGCTGAAGATGTCACCTAGTAGGGTGATGAAAGCTTCGCAAATACACTATCCAGCTCAGAGGACACAACCACATCAAAATCATCCACCTGAGCTACAAATCTTCTCCATCATATCTAAATCTTACGAGCGGTCCCACGTTTGTCCATAGTCTGCTATCTCGGTTTTCGGTTGGTGAATTCCCAGAGTTTCTGGTTGCTAACTCTTTCTGCACATTGAATCTTCAATATGGAGCCAGAGAAGTAGGTAGCTGTTGATAAAAGTCTGTATTAATCTGCTGGAATTGCTTTCCATAATTGCGCCAAGTTTCTGGAACGTATAGAGGAAATGACTTGACATTTGTGTTGAAAATCTGAATCTTCTACATTATGCTGAGTGCAAAAGATTTTTAAACTGACTTCGGAAATGACAAAGGCTTGTCTTGTCTTTCCTATTCTTGCATTTCACATCTTCATGATTTCTATCTATCTGTAGTTGACACAGGTGAGGGAAGTAGCCTCCTCTTTCAAATTTCTCCCATTGACAGTGACTGGTGCCTCTTGTTGCTGTTGTTGCTTAGTTGGTTATCTTCACCACCTCCATCTTCTATATGTACACTTCAAGTACTCTCTTTGCTGCTTCCTCTGACAGTTTGTTAGTTTTTGCCAGTAAGTCTTCGAGTTTGTGTGGCACGAGACACATATTATCCGTGAAACCCAAACCTTCTAGAGTTTTCTCATCGGTCCAGCTCATTCCTTTCCTCTCCCTCCCCTCCCATGGTGTGCCGCATTATCGAGCCGACCGCAATTACGAATATGGTGATATTTTGACACAGTGGTGACCAGCATCTCTCATAAATTTATTTACTTTACGTAAGTGTAATTCGTGGCATTAAGCCATCGCTACAAGTAATTCAAATGGATTTTTCCGTCTATAAAGTCTGATTTATTTCACGTGTGCCTTTTAACCATGTAGTCGGTAAACTAAGTCGTGAAACAAGTTTTCTTGTGAAATTTCAAACAAGGCCAAAATGAAATTTTGTCTCACTCAATGACAATTGAAAACGATCTGAAATCCGTGAAGTAATAAATGACACAATACAGATTATTTTCGCTTCACGTCAACCTGAACAAAACGACAAAAATACTAACAATAGTTTACACCAGTGATGGGTGCAGTAAAACAAGCAACTAATTAATTTAATAGTGTGAAATATTCGTATATCATTAATTAAAAGTCAATCTGAACGAAGAATATTCGTTTCAGTAATCTCTCCTCTTCAGGTTATTACAATTATAAAATAAAATAATTGTTGGTGTTACAATAATGATAGCCAGTTATGCGACGTACATATTTCTAACGTAGAATAACAGATTTGTTATAGGGTGTCAAAATAACTAGTCGTATTTGTGTGACAAAAGTGCCCTCGGCTGAAATCGATTACAAAATATTTCAGTGAAATAAGAGACAATCGTGGTGATTAGTCGAAACAGAATCGTAGAATGTGCGGGTACGCAAACTGACAAGTTAGTGAGTTCAAGGTTATAAAAGGTGTCAGGTGAGTGACTGCCTACTAAAAGTGGTATGTATCAAATAGGAGGAGATAGTGAGACTGCAATGAGATGTTCATAATGAAATAACGAATGTGTGAAGTGAAACAGGTGGAGGCATATATATTGAGAAGAGAGAGAATATCACTCATAATAAGTACGGATAGCATATATGAAAAATTCGAAAGTTTTGGGATGTTTGTATGAAGGGCATAAACTATGACCAATAATAATAGTAATAATAATTGTACTAATAAGCATAGAAGGAAAAAACAGGAGGGTTAAGGGGAAGAAGCATTCTTTGTGAGAAGAACAATCGTCAATCCAAGTTTGGCCACGGTAGGAACAGCGTCTCAACGTGTTCTTTTTGGATACAAAGTTCCGGTTTAGTCGATCTCATTGCAACAGCTTCAGCTATGTGTAGCAGACATAAGCGAACTCTACGTGACAACGATGTCGGAATTCGGTATATAACCCTGAGAGCTGTGTTCACATCAATGCTATGTCCCGTGTCGACCAAGTGTCACAGGACCGAGCTTTTCATGCACTTAATTTCACCCTCGATCAACCAAACTGGCAAATGTTCTCGAACTCATAGTCAAGTCTGTATAATCGTGCGCCCTATATAACTTGAACCACAGGAACAGTTGAAATGTTATAAGCATGTGGAGTAGCTATGCTTAGGTGAGACATCTTTGAGTTGGTGTTTGAACATTGGACGGCTACCCAATTATAGACACAGCTTTGCAGAGTAGAAAGTGTTCGTGATCGTCCTGGTTAAACGTTGCGATTGAATCTTCTTAGGAGTATCTCACTTGAATTGGAGGCGTTATAAGCGCCCTTGATCATTTTTACAGATGACCTTAAAGGCTGCGTTAACATCAATCTTATGGTTCATCTCGACTAGATGTTTGGCTATAGACGAAGTTGGTAGTCTGACACCTGCCTCCATTGGTTTTCCACAATTCATTAATTTTTTTAAACATTTCTTGCTTAATGACTCGATCAAAAGAATTACTCATGATAATGTTAACATTACAATAGCTCAAAACAACACTAAAAAGAAATGATACCTTGGTCATTATTTATGTGCATTCGTTTGAAAGATAAAAAGTAGATTTGTGATTCTGAAATCCCTACTTTGTTAGGTATTACGCAAAGAGCTTATTTATAGCATTCTGAAGTAGACAGAAAAAGTTGCTGCAAAGCTCATCTTCCTTAACACCACCAACCGAGTGCTTCAACAACCTGGGAAAGATCAGTCACCAGCCCTCGACACTTCAAACTGCTTATATCAATTTGGGTGTGTTTGTGTAAGCAAATACATAGGTCATACAGAAAGGCCACTGTCTGCTTGAATGATGGGGTCTTTGTCGAAATGGTTGAAAACAACTGAATGCAAAATGCCGAAAAGATCATTAACAAAGCACCTTGTGGACTATGGACATGATACCGACGCGCTGTCAAGTCATTCACTGTTGTCTGTCAGCAGACAAAGAAACGGGGAGATGCTTGCAATTGCGAAGGCTTGTGTAATTCGAGTTTATAAACCAGGTGTCTCTGTGTACATAAGAAGATGGTCGTCACTCTGAATCTACCATAGTAATACGTTTTACTTATTAACTGTTATTATTAATATTAACAACACTATATTCTACCTCTTATTATTATTATTCCTGATTCATTTAGAACTATCTTTTATCAGTACCATTATCTTAACTTGTATCATAAGAAAAAGGCACAAACAGCGAAGAAAATTTTCTTTCCGACGATTCATTTTCATGAGCTGTACAATCGTAATTATAATTAACAAAGAAATCTTTAGACCAATCAGATACTGGTAAATTTTGTCCTTGGAAAATTGTATTACATAGTGTAAGGTGTAAGAAGGGATGACTAATTGTAAGTTAGAAAGGAGACAGAAGTTGGCATGACGTAATAAGTGTGAGATAGTGAATAATCAATAATCTCGTGTAAAATGGACAGGAACTAGTGGAAAGGCGATAAAGTGTTTTTGTATAAAATCTGTATGAAAAAGCAATGTTATTAATAAATAGTAATAGAGTGGTAATAAAATGTGGATGATATGAATAATAATGATAATAAAAGTATTAATAATAATGATAATAATAATAGTGAACTTACGTAATAAAGGAAAGAAGCAAAATTGTGGTAAGAACTTCACTCTGGCCATGGTAGGGCGAGAGAATGTATGTATCGCTTTTGAATGCAGAGGTCCGGTTTCAGATCTCGAATAGCTAATGCTTCAGCTATGTACAGAAGGCGTATGTGATCGAGCTGCAGCAGCTTGATCCTCGAACACCTTGTCATCTCTGGACATCGTGCACTCACACACGAATGCTTCACAGTGTTGAGCAGAGTCCCTCAATATCGTACAAAGGGACTTCACATATGCCATTTGTACATAGCTGAAGCATTAGCTATTCGAGATCTGAAACCGGACCTCTGCATTCAAAAGCGATACATACATTCTCTCGCCCTACCATGGCCAGAGTAAAGTTCTTACTAAATATTTGCTTCTTTCCTTTATTATGTGAGTTCACTATTATTATTATCATTATCATTATTATTAATACTTTTATTATCATTATTATTCCCATCACCCACATTTTATTACCACTCTATTACTATTTATTAATAACATTGCTTTTTCATACAGATTTTATACAAAAACACTTTATAGCCTTTCCACTAGTTCCTGTCCATTCTACACGAGCTTATTGATTATTCATTATCTCATACTTATTACGTCATGCCAACTTCTGTCTCCTTTCTAACTTATAATTAGTCATCCCTTCTTACACCTTACATTATGTAATACAATTTTCCAAGGACAAAATTTACCAGTATCTGATTGGTCTAAAGATTTCTTTGTTAATTATGATTACGATTGCACATCAGCTCATGAAAATGAATCGTCGAAAAGAAAATTTTCTTCGCTGTTTGTGCCTTTTTCTTATGACTCAATATGGGAATATTTCGTTCATCTTAACTTGTTTTAGCATTATTGTTATATAAATATTGCCATTAATATTACTCACTTCGCAATTCTTGATATGATATATTCAAGTCCCGTCTCCAATGTCTAATTATTTATCTAAGTGGTATAATTGAAGCGCAATGCAATTTATCTTAATTTTAATCTCTCATACTCCATTCACCTTATCTGTTTGAATATGACCTGAAAAACATTCATACGTGTCATTTTGCATGATTAATTCAATGTAGTTTATTTGCTTATCAATCTTATACCTCCTGATGTATTTAAAACAATTAGTCCCTTTCATAAATTTGGATAGCGTTATTAGAAGATAGAGATTATCTGAAAAATGTGATGTATTCGCGCTATTCACTTCGAACAATCTGATCACATATTTACTTGTCAGTTCGATATATATGAAAAAAATTAGGGGCAGTTAAATTTAAGAATGATTATCACAACGTTTGGTAATCGAATCAAATAAGGATTACCAAGGTAGGTTAAGAGTAATAATAAACTGTTTTCGAATACACACGGGGGTGTGGCTTAAGTTTATGAGTAGCTATAGTCTCAGCACATTTCAGTAGGCGCCCTTGACCACTTTTATAGATGACCTTAAAGGCTGTGTTAACATCAGTCTTATGGTTCATCTAAATTAGGTGTTTAACTATAGACGAAGTTGGTAGTCTGCCACTTGCGTCTCTTGGTTTTCTACAATTCGTTTGTTTTTCTAACCATTTCGGGATATGCTCTCTCGCATTCACATGCAAAGCACGATTACTCCTCCCTCTGTGATATATGTGTCCACACACACATACACGAAAATTGGTAAATAGTGTGGAATGTGACATAATCACTTGTGCACTTTTGAGGTTTGCAGTGGAGCATATTTTTGGCTTTTCCGATAATTACAAGCCGGGCTGGATAATAGGTTCTACAGATGACCGAATTCAACCTTCGTCTCAAAATCCTACTGTTTATCTCCCCGTTATATAGTAATTTGATGTAAAAAAATTTTCTTAGGGACGGTATAGATTGTAGGTTTGTATTCTCGTTGAAATTTCGAACTCTCAGGCATTCATTATTTCAAACACAAAGGCTTCACATACTAGACCACTTGACTATGACAGCCATCAAATGTGCAATAGGTATCAGTTATTAATTTTATCTAATTTATTTTGATTTTCAAATGTCGGCTTGCAGGGATTTGATTGGTTACAGCATATAGTGACGAGGTGAAGTCAGTTAGAGGACTGTTGGAAAACCACCAATGAGTACTGAACAGCTATTTCTTCAACCTAATTTGGGACTCTTCATTAGTACGCACCCACCGCTAGACGTCCACACCCATAACTTTCCGATTACAAGGCAAGATCGTAGACCATTCAAACCAGACAATGAGTTCCAACTTCTACCAGTTCTAAATATAGAGCGGCCACTAGCCAGTGTCACCTGTGGCGAGTATTTGTCCTCACACCTGATCTTCTGTACCACACTGGTCATGACTTCTCACCATAATTCGGATAACTACCTACCTGATTCGGGTCAGTTGCTTGTGAGCATAAGATTGATATTCAGGTGTTAGTTTTCAGGGATTTGACTGGTAACAGGATTTCATCATGAGTTGACGTCGGTTAGAGAACCATTGCAAAACCTTTTCCCGTTGACTAATGAGGTTGGACAGGAATATTTGGTCTCTGTTGATACTTTGACGCCTAGTACGGAGGCTTTCAACTGTCACATAACTCTTTGGGTGTATGAAACGATAGCTGTAAGGTTTAAGTGGCGGCAGGCTGAACACCACCACTCACCGGTGATGCTGGTAAATCCAGTCGACTGGTTCCGAAGTAGACGATGTGCACATCCTAGATTCCACTTCCAGTCACTTAGACATCAGACATCGTTGTGGCGGCCGCACTAGGGGGCCGATATTTAAACACAGAGTGAACATTTTGGACCAACGTAATCAGTCACATTAAACAATTCTCCTTTTTCATCAAATACTTTCACTGGAAAGATATTTCTGTTTACATGATACAGTTATAGCTTTGAAAAAAACTAAATGGTTATGTAACGGAAGAAGACCAGAGGCTTGGTAACGGAATTTTTATTTTTGGAATTTGATATCGCTTATACAAGAAAATTATGTACACTTTGAATAAAGCAAGAACAACAGTGGTTTGTGCAGAATAATATGGTACCATCATTTATTTCGTAGGCTTCTCATCAGCTGCTTACAGCCAAAATAAATTATGAGGTTTGCGTACAGAAAAGTTTTAACATGCTTGCAAATTTTTTTCATCATGTCAGTTGACAAAAAGTTCCACAGTAAGTGAACAGTGCTTAGAAAATTGCGCTTATGTAGTTTTTACACAGGCAGTTCAAGTTTAAACAAAATAGATGTATGCATACAATGGTAAAAGAGTTACGTAATGAGGGCGAATTATGCGTTAGATACAGAGAAACAAATAAATTAGGTAACAATGTACTGAGTTCAACTCAAATCATAGAAACAAGAGACAAGCAAAATTACAGAATTTAAAAGGGGGTGAGGTTAGAGACAAAGATTACGTAATCAGATGAGAGAATAAAGACATTCAGTTACCAGGGCAAAGAAAGATTAATAACTGCTTCTTTCTGAACACATAAATCTGGTTTGAAGCGTTTGATAGAGATTGCTTCGGCAAACTTGAGGAGAATGGAACTCCTTTGTCTATTGATAATTTTCAATGATTTCTCGATTTCTACCTCATGACCCGTGTCGAGAAGATGTCTAGTAATAGCGCTGCTATAAGAGTTTGTTCTCTCGAGACGTAGGCTTTTTGGCACATGTTCAGAAAATCGGAGGTGTGCCCTTCTTTTTGTTCTCCCGCAGATACACGTAAATTTGTATACACAGTTGGAGTTAACATGAGAAGGGTATCTATCGATTTTTGACTGCACCAAAGAGCATGTTGTTCGATGAACGGGAACCAACTTAGCTGCAGGATAGGCTCTGGCTATTGATGTTCTCAGTCTTCTGGTGATCATTGCTGCGAGGTCTTCACCTTTAAAATCTAGTTGAATGAAGACAGGCTTTTTTTCAACTGTGATTTGTTTGGTATTTGAGCCTTCACATCTTCCATATTTGTTAATGAATCTTTTAGGGTAACCGTTGTTTTTCAGCCCTTTTTCGAGAATCATAAATTCTTCCTCTAGTTTCTCTGTAGAGCATATTCTCCTTGCTCTATAGTACAGAGTCTTGACTAGTGCTCGTTTATAGCTATTTGTAAGCAGCTGATGAGAAGCCGACGAAAATAAATGATGGTGCCATATTATTCTGCACAAACCACTGTTGTTCTTGCTTTATTTAAATTCATCAAGGGGAATAAATGCGTGAAGTTTCTCAAAATATTTACACTTTATGTGAAAATCGTGACTGTTACAGATCTTCCGTGTTGTGCTTGTTCTACCTTTCATATTGTGTTTCTTTTTCTTCTTTTCGTGTTTCACATGTTTTGCCACAAGACTGGTTCATTTCCCCTCCTTGACATCAAGTCTATCACTTCGCTATTTGATATTTTTGTGCTGATGAACGTCTCTCTATATACTACTGATAAATCCTGTCAGTAGCACGTGCCGAAGTTATACTTTTAAAAACGTAATCTGATCAGCCGCTTTACATTTAGAGAGAGGTCCATTTGTTCTGAAGACTATTTAGAGAAAGAACTCCAGGTCATCCGAGACATTCTAAGCAAGAACGGATATTCAGAGAAGTTCATTGAAGCCACCATAGGTAACAGTATTCGTAAGCATGAATTGACAACGGCGGAGAAAAAGCTTACGTTTTAACGTCGCCAATTCAAGTGAGATACTCCTGAGGAGATTCCATCGCAACGCTTTACCAGGGCGATCACGAAAACTTTCTACTCTGCACAGCTCTGTCCATACTTCTGTAGCCGTCCAGTGTTCACTCAGCAACTCAGAAATGTCTTACCTAATCTTAGCTACTCTACAAGCATATACCATTTCAACTGTTCCTGTGGTTCAAGTTATATAGGGCGCACGATTGTACAGACTTGACTATGAACTCGAGAACATTTGCCATTTTGGTTCAGCGAGGGGTAAATTAAGTGCATGAAAGCTCGATCCTGTGACACTTGGTCGATACTGGACATAGCATCGACGTGAACACAGCTTTCAGGGTCATATACCGAATTCCGAAGTAGTTATCACGTATAATAGTTCGCTTACGTCTGCTACACATAGCTGAGGTTGTTGCAATAGGATCGACTAAACCGAAACTTTGTATACAAAAGGAGCACGTCGAGAGGCTGTTCGTACGTTGGCGAAACTTGGATTGGTGATTGTTCTTCTCATTATGAACTCTTCTTCCCCTTAACCCTCTTGTTTTTTATTTCTTTGCTTATTATTACGATTATTATTATTCATAATTTATACCTTTCATGCAAACATACTCCCAATACTATCGAATTTACCACTTTCACTTTCCGGACTTCTTATTATGAGTGATATTATCTCTTTTCTCAAGATATGCCTCCACCTGTTTCATTTTACACATTCGTTATTTCATTATGAACCCCTCTCATTGCAGTCTCACTATCTCCTCCTATTTGATACATACCACTTTGTAGTAGGCAGTCACTCACCTGATACCTTTCTAAGCTTGAACTCACTTACTTGTCAGTTTGCCTACCCGCACATTCTACGAATCTATTATGACTAATCACCAGGATTGTCTCCCATTTCACCGAAATATTTTGTAGTCGATTTCAGCCGAGGGCACTTTTGTCACACAAATATGACTAATAATTTTGAGACCCCATAACAAATCTGTTATTCTACTTTAAAAATATATACGCCGCATAACTGGCTATCACTGTTGTAACGACAACATATATTATATAATTGAATTTTAGATTTTCCCATCAATTGATTGGACCAAGGTGCTGGGTCTCATGTTAACATGTCAGCTTCTTGTTCAGATGTTTCGACGATGTCTGGGCTTGTCATTAGAAGTTAACTGGTAGATGTTGAATTTCAGGAGGTGCAGGTACATCCAGATGACAAGTCTCAAATAGGACGAAATGCGCATCCTGGATTCCACTGCTAGTCACCATCCTCCAATTAACAAATATTATATTTTATAATTGTAAAAACCTGAAGAGGACAAGTTATTGAAAAGAATATTCTTCGTTCAGATTGACTTTCAAGTAAAACAATAATAATTTACACATCCACAGAATATTTTCAAATCATATTTCCTGCACCAATGCTTTTTTAGAATTGGTGATTTTTCATAAAAGATCACGTATTTTGCATTGATTTTTATTAAGCCGTTACAAATCTTTAAATAAAAATCAGGTCATTGCTCACATTAAGCATCTATTGCTGAAGTTTATCCGCCTAAAAGTATCTGAGATAAAGGCTTTCTTGCTGTTGAATTGAGGTGGACTCTCAATTTTAAATCAATATGTTTTCAAGTATTGGTTTGTACAGATTTGATTGATTGCTTACAGGATTTCATCATGAGCTGACGTCGGTTAGAGAACCGCTGGAAAACCTAAGAGCACTGGACAGCAACTGGCCCCATTCATGTAGGTAGTTACCTAGGATTCTAGTGGGAAGTCGTGACCACTAAGGTAAAGCAGGTCGGGTGTGAGGACAAATACTCAGCGACGATATTGGCTAGTGGTCACACTATGTCGTGAATTGACAGAAGTTGGAATTCATTGGCTGGCCGTTGGATCAGGTCCCGGTGGCTTAATGGTCTACGAGCTCGCTAGCCTTGTAACCGGAAGGTCCTGGATTCGAACCCTGGTGGTGAGTGATTACCGGTGAAGACTCCCAAACTAGGCTGATGAAATGGCTGTCCAGTAATCCTTGGTTTTTTTCCAGTGGTTCTCTAACCGATGCTAGCTCATGATGAAATCCTGTAACCAATCAATTTGTTTTATTAGATTTTCGGTGATATAATCACTTCTTAAACAGAATAGCTGATTCCTTGACATGGGAGTCCGCCATACATATTGGAATGACCCAACAAGCTATACTGGCTGAAATAAATGTTCATAAAGGTTCTACCATGTCGAAAAGTTCGTTTAGATAGCAATTAGACTAACAGCAGTTACCAGAGCATGGTAATAAGTTTTCGTTATGCTGGGGGTCTGTGCGGGCAAAGCCACACTATTGGGGAACAGGAATCGTAACAGTAGTAAGGTGTTTTCCACGGATGATCAGAATGCCAACTATGCTGTCTTTCCATTCTAGAAAGGCGGGTGGCTTAGAAGAGTTTGATCCGAAAAACTTAACATGCCGACTTACTCTACGACGGTTCGTAGCTGGCAGCAAGTTCCGAATTTGAGCTTAACTCTAAAAGGCAATTCAAACAGGCCATGTGTATGACCGGCCTCAAGCATTTGTCCCACGAGCTCTACAGATACACAACACTAATTCTGTTTCTGTTTCAGGTACAAAAAGAAAGTACCAACAGCCATGGGCAGCAGGGAAATAACAACCGCCCACACACTTCCCACAGTACACGGAGATCTCCTTATCTTTGATTCATTATACTTTAAATGAAGAAATATTTCAAGTGTTTGATAAATCATAGAAGCTCCTGTTTTTATTTCTAAGATGACAGGTCTTACATGAACTCAAGGCCACTCAGTAAATCACAGAATACATGTGTAAATTTCTAACATCTAAAATTTAATATCATTTGAGGTTCAAAACTTCTGTGTGCAGTTAGAGAATACTGTGTCTCACGACTCATCAAGATTTACTGTCAACCAGTATTCTTCTAACAGGCAATTGGGGCAGGAAGCTGTAAACCTTGATTTTGTGCTGACTAGGATTCATCAGCAAAGCGTATCTGGGATCTTGAAGGAACAGATGTCTTCTCCTAAGTGATTTCAATTCACCTCTATACATTTCCACTGAGCCATCCGGGCTCACAACGATTTGGTTTCGTTGAACATTGCATATACGTTCTAATAGTGATGAGTGCTGGTAAGCAAGGAATTTAGATTCAGGGTTGCCTGTCAGCCTTCTTCAATCAACTGTCGTCAAATGAAAGTGGGCGAAGTACAAGAATAGAGTCCCAGGATTGTAAATGTTCCAATGACCTTGTGAATGTTCCAATGACCCTGAACGCATGCTAGTCATTGGTTGAGGAAGCTTACCATTATTCTAGCGCTAAAATAAACCCTGTTCATGAGCTCAGATACAAATTCCATCCAGATCACGTTTTCCAGTACTGCCTAGATAATGGATTGATAGGACGTACTCGGATATGCGGTTGTGGTGCTTCCATGAACCTCCAGTCGTATACCCAGGTCACTGATGGATATGTATTCAGATGTACACAGTGTAGGAAGCGAATAAGTGTGCGTACTGGTAAGTGACACTCTGAATTAATTGTCTTCTAGGAACTTTCTTTGAAAAGTCGAAACTGTCTTTGACGAATATCTTGTTTCTGTCCAATTACTGGGTTTTAAAGTCCGGGGTGAGATCTACTGCGGCTCAAACAGCTAATACGTTGACGTCTACTGTGCAGTGATTTCAATTTTGTCGAGATTTAGCCTCGTGGAAGATGAATAGTATTACTCAGGTGTTGGGAGGAGTCGGTGTAGTCGTCCACCACCATTCACACAGATGAATGGGCAGGATACAACCGATTATCGCAACTGGGTTATATACATCATCGAGTCAACCATTCCCATGACTTCGTCGACCCCAGGATCGGTAATCATACCAATTCAATCGAAGGCTTCTGGGGAAGACTGAAAAATAGAATCAGAGCGATCAACGGATCTCAAAAAGAAGTTGTTTTCAGTCACCTAGATAAATATATGTATAGAAATTGGTTCAATTTAAAAACTGAAACCCCTCTACAAAATTGGGAGATTTTTTATCTCATATTAGAGAAAAATATCCTGTTTAATGTGTTTTTATGCTTTTTTATGTAAATATACGTGAAATTTTATGCAAAAATCGTCATTTTTCTTGATTGGTCGACTCAAGGTCACTCGTGCGTTCGCATCCCTTGGGACTCTATTGTAGAACTTTGCCTGAAAGTGTACTGTTAACGTGGATTTTCTACTATGGTGACTATATCGCTAAACTGACTGGTAGATGTAGGTAGGCATCCATCATGGAATTCAAACCCAGGACACATTCCGACTAAAAAGTGAACTCTTAAACCGTTTAGTCAGTGGGACACTATTCACTGGCTGATGGGTAGCAACTTCTCCTAATACAGCTAAGAGAAAAAAAATAATTTTCTGATAATTTTTGAATTTTAAAGTTCGTTTAGGATGATTTTCCCGGTGTTTATTGAGCTTTTTACGAGTTGATCAAGGACTGATATCAGCTATATCACGAATTGGTAGAAGTTAGAATTCATGAGCCATTGAATCGGGTCCCAGTGGCTGAATGGTCTACGAGCTCGCCTTGTAATTGGAAGGTTCTGGGTTCGAATCCCAGTGGGTGCGTACTGCCGATGATTCCCAAACTAGGATGAAACAGCAGCTGTCCAGTACTCCCTGGTTTTCAATGGTTCTCTAACTGATATCAGTCCGTGATCAACTCGTAAAAACATAACAAACCCTTACAAACCAAACTATAGAAAAGTTTATTGAGCTTGTTAGGGTAATCATCCTTGAAACAGTTGGCGTTATGCTATAAATACATTCTTTCAACAATATCTTTGATAGGATTATACTGTGGTAAAAACATTAAGTAAGACAGAGAGAAAAAAATAAAACTTCATGGTATGATATAAGCTGATTAGTAGAATAAAATAATGCACTTAAGTTAATCAGAAACACATATTCCTAAGTATAGAAACAATGCGAATCAGTGATGCGTTTGGAATAATTGAATAACAAAGTGTCAGTTACTAAATATGTATATGTAATAGGATTTTCTATTTCTTACTAAAACATTCTGGTTATTTCGGGATAAATTTTATGCTTTATTTTATTCTTTCACGTTCCCAGTGGAACATAGGGTGGCTTCAAGCTAGAGGCTTGAAGTTTCTGTAGCAGTGGTGTTCATTTTTACAGGATGGGGTTGCTAGCCTCATGCCCCCAATCTTCCCTCTTTACCAGTCTTATTACTGGCTTAGCGAGGTAAAGGAGTGCGTCCGTTGGCCAGGGAATGAACCCCAGACCAAGTGTATGGTCGGCGAGCGTCCTAACCGCTATGCCACCGACGCAATTTTATGCTTCCTCACTTCATATAAAAGTCTACATGCTTGTCTCCAATTAGAGCACCTGGAATCCTCTTTATTATACAACGCTGCTAGTCTAAATTTCATAGTCTTTGAAGTAGCTGCGCATACTGGCCGATTAAAATGGCATCTCCCAAGATTCATAAACTAATATCTCTCAGTGGATCTCATGTCTGCTAAAGAATAATAATAATAATTTGCTTTATTCCAAAACAGTACTTGTGATACAGAATGGAATTCTCAGCATTTTTACTACAGTATTGCATCCAGTTAGTACATTATCAATAAATAGAATTCTACATAGACTAAGGAAATCTCAGTTCATTATGACAACAACATATTGGCATGTCGGTAGCAAAGCCAAAGTTGAACAGTGTTTGAAGGTGTTAGAAAAGTAGGTGCTATCATATTTACTGGTGTAAGCGAGAGAAAGAAACAAAGCAGCACATAACGGAAAGAAAAAGAGAGAGAGAAAAGGAAAAGAAAGAAAGAAAATGTTGTACCTATAAATGATATGAGTTGGAAAGACGAGGTCCAGTTGTTCTACTGACTGTTTAATGAATTATAGGTGTCACGCCTAATGCTTTCTTTATCGCACAGAACACGAGCTAAGTAGGGTATGGTTGAGTTTTGTACTTGCTGGTGCGAGCATATAGTTTTCTATATAGGCTTCTGGTTTTGCCTGATGAGATGCAAGGGGAGAGTTGTGAGTGAAGAGGGTGGTGTGAGTTAGATAGAATGGATTGGCCCATTTTTCACATGAGTCCATGTGCCTGTCAACCAGAATATTAACAAGCTGGTTAAGTGGCACGTTGCTTACCCTGCTGACAACCTTTAACATCCTGCGTAATATGTTATAGTCTTTCTTCAGTAGCCCGGGAAAAACTAAGAAGGAACAATAGAGAATAATAGGCAGAATGCGAGAGTTAACGAATTGTAGGAGTAAGGGTTGGGTTATACCAGAATGTTTTAACTTCTTGATGTAGAAGGTAAGACGGAATATTTTCTTGGAAATCGCCAAGATATGAGACGACCAGGAAAGATCAGCAGATAGAATGACGCCTAGGTATTTAATTTCCGACTTGGTTTCTATTTCAGTGTCATCTATGTTGCACACCTCGTGAGAGCCAACCAGTTTGTTTAGGTCGGATTTATGCCTAAAGGTGAAATTGACTGTTTGGCATTTGGAGGGGTTTAGGGTAAGACCGTTTTCCTTGGACCACTGGCTGAATTCTGACAGAAAGCCATTTAGTTTAGAGCAGTCACTTTGACATTTGACAGGCAAAGATACTGTCAGGTCGTCAGCATATTTGACAAAATTAATGTCATTTGAAGATGGTAAGTCATGTAGAAAGAAAGAAAAGAGAAGTGAGGAGAGTACAGCAATTGTAACTTGGTAGATATAGTGTGGGAGAGTACAGCACCTTGGGGGACACCAGTTTCAGTGAGCGCAGCAGAGGAGGATTTACCTTTGTATACGGTGTACTGCATTCTGTTAGAGAAGTAGGAATGCAACAAGTTAGTGACCCAGGACTAACTGGTTGCATTCCTACTTCTTGTTTTCTACAAAATATTAACTAAGTATGAATGAATCAAGTGTTAAAGGACAGTCTTAGATGACTATACTATTTGAAATATACAACTGATGTATGTAACGATTACATATAGTTACCGAATCGAAGACAAGTTGAACGTTGATCACCAGTAACTACCAACAAAGTGCATTCGCACCATTGACCTTGAATGGGCAAATACGTTTACTCACCTGAGTTCAAGCTTCTATTCCGTTTGATTACAGTCAGATGCTTGCTCGAATGCAGTTACATCTGAAATTCGGTAAAAACCAAGCTTTCCAGTACTTTTTTAGATGTGTTTTTGATTAGAAAAGAAAGGATTTGTTCATATGGAAATGTGTCATCAGTATAAAAAAGCTAAGGTAGATTGGTTGATAGCCATGTCCATCGTAGTGGAATTTGTTTCAGACAAGTTAGTGTGACGTAAGGTGGTAAGGTGATGATTACACTATTTCGTAGTAACATTTTCTGCTAGATCCCATCTGTCATTAACGCATATTTTGCATATTCAGTGGTGCCAGCTGTACCGGGACATCGCATCTTGGAAGATGGAGAGACTTACTTATATATATTGGGAGCAGAAGGTGTCATTGTACACGTAGATCAAAATGTCTCATCAAAGAGAAAATATAACCGTGGCTGCGAACGACCAAATCAAGTTTTAGGTGATTGGTTTATACGATACCCCTATACAGAAAGGATTCGTAGAGAGAATTAAGGAGGAAAACTCAACTACTTTAGCAACGATTATCATTCTTGCAGTATAAAATGATATCATTCTATTTCACAGGTTCTCATCAGCTGCACACCACTACCTGAAATTACAATGGTTATATAAATGATAATAACATACCTAAATGTTTGAGTGGTAGTAGAGAAGAGATAAAGTTGACGCATCCAAAAAGAATGAAAGCATTACAATTTTTAGTTTAAGTTTTCATCATCAATTTATACGCTTTCAAAGTTGAAAAGAGGGGGGAGGGGTAAGACAGAAAACAGAAAAATTGATTAACAGAAACAGTGTTAGCTTGTAGTGTTCACATAGCAACTCCAAAAAGAAAGGTGGTTACAGTTTATGAGATTAAGATTTGTTCAGTGAGTTGAGATCACTGAATTAGATGACTAATTATTAAAATCAAAATTCAGTTACCAAGGGAGTGAGAGATTAATCGCATTCTCTTTCTGTATGCATAAGTCTGGTTTGAATCGTTTGATTGCGATCGCTTCGGCAAATCGTAGTAAATTTGCTGTCCTTTGTCTATTTAATATTTTGAAGGACTTAGAAATCTCTACGAGATGTCCAGTATCAACAGCATGTCTGGTAATTGCACTCTGAGAATATTTGCTTCCTTTCAGGCATAGGTTTCTTGGAATATGTTCAGAAAACCAGATAGCAGCCCTTCTTTCCTCCTGTCTAAAGTACTTGCTCCCGCAAGTGCACGTAAATTCATAAACGCAGTTGGAGGTGACATCAGCAGGGTATTTATCCAGTTTTGAGTGGATTATAGAAGGAGTGGCGCAATCAAACGATTCAAACCAACCAGACTTATGCATACAGAAAGAGAGTGTGATTAATCTCTCACTCCCTTGGTAACTGAATTTTGATTTTGATTACAATAATTAGTCATCTAATTCAGTGATCTCAACTCACTGAACAAATCTCAATCTCATAAACTGTAACCGCTTTTGTTTTTGGAGTTGCTATGTGAACCTACAAGCTAACACTGTTTCTGTTAATCAATTTTTCTGTTTTCTGTCTTACCCCTCCCCCCTCTTTTCAACTTTAAAAGCGTATAAATTGATGATGAAAACTTAAACTAAAAATTGTAATGCTTTCATTTTTGGATGCGTCAACTTTATCTCTTCTCTACTACCACTCAAACATTAAAGTATGTTATTATCATTTATATAACCATTGTAATTTCCGGTAGTCTGCAGCTGATGAGAACCTGTGAAATAGAATGATGATATCATTTTATACTGCAAATTTCGTCTTCCTTTCTTTATCGAAATTTATCAAGGGAACCAATTGTATGAAGATTATCATTCTATTGGTGAAACAAGGATCTAAAATACACACAGACGAGTGGAGAGGATATATCTCCTTGTCATCACTGGGTTATATTCACCATAGAGTTAAGCATTCCAGTCATTTTTTGGATCGTATTACAGGTGACCACACCAATTCTATCGAAAGATTTTTGGAAAAAGGTTGAAAAACCAGATTAGAGCCATGAGTCGATTGCAAAAGGATATTGGTTATTTAGATGAATGCATGTATATATAGGTTGTGGTGTAACTTCTGTATTCATACTCATGTGGGAAAGTGGGAGTCTTTTTTGTCACATGTCAGATAAAGATATTCCATGTGACACTCTTATACGATTTTTAATGCATTTTTTTCATAAATATATATATTTGTCTCATACTCAAAAATAGCTTCTTCATGTGATTGGTGTGTTCAAGGCCATTCGGGGATTGGTAGTTACTGGTTCTTAAAGTTTAAATTTGCCCATATCCAAATAGATATTTGTTCATTTTATTTCCCTTACGTGAAGAATGATGTAATTCTTTACATTCCGAGTGAAAAAAACTAGGGCTTTAAACTTTATCCTTGAGGTTTCAGTAACAGTGAATTTTTATTCTTTACGGAGTAAAGTTGTTAGTCTCTCATCCAGTCTTACCTATTTACTGGGCTTTGGAGTGGATTGGCAGTGGGAGCGAACTTGTACCATGTGTGTGTGTGTGGTTGGCGTGGATTCTACGAGTGAACCACTGGCGCACAATGATGATGGATATTAATGGAGAAAGATGGACCGTTTTACGTTCACGTAAAGAGAAGCACATCTTTCGTATTTCGCCAAATATGGTTGTTGTCTTACGCTCTTATTTAGTACAGCCGGTCTGTCTGTCTGTCTCTGTCTGTTTTCGACATAGAACTTTGCACATATGTGCGGAAGTTCAAGTCGCCACTCTCCCTGCTTGTAGCACACAAAGCAAGAGAAGAAAGTAGAAGAAATGCAATATGTGAGACAAAGGTATAGTAATATCGAAGAACAAAACAGTTTAATTGGAAATCATAAGTCACAAGGAGTGGATGCATCTGCGCTAGCCATTGAGAACGATTTTGAGCCATGTCACCAATTGTTTCCAACCATTGGTTTTTACCGTCCCGAGGACCCCAACCAGTCAGGAAGTCTACACCTTCCTACGTGGCCAGCTTAGACTAACTGTTGTAGATTTCATTGACTGATGAAGTCATCTTTTGGTTTGACCACCACTGGCTCTTTTCCAACCTGATCCTATCTCAGCTAACATTGCCCATTGTCGAGGAAGGCGATGGCTAGTCATGCATGTGTAACACATGTCCTATCCACCTCAGTCGATGTAGCTTCACAACCTCATTGTCGATTGATTTCCCCTCCTTACCTAGCACTCGACCGAAGCCTTACCTCAATATTGCTCACCTTATTAAACCACTTTAAAAGAGAAATAGAACGCAGGCACTTATGGTCAAAGACAGCTAATCTTTTCATGTCTTCCACTCTCAATGGCCAGGTCTCACAGCTAACCATAATGAAGGACGGAGTGGACTGATAAACAGTACACACGCCCTTTGGTCGATAGTCGGATATCACGTCTACGCCATGGACGGCGTAAATTGGAATATGCGAAACTAGCCCCCTGTATTCGTGCTGAGATTTCGTCAGAGATCAACCCGTAGGGGCTGATGGTACTTCCCAAGTAAGTGAAGCGGTCAACGTGCTCTACCACTTCACTTCCTATTTCTAAACTAGGAGTCAGCGTAGTCCAGTCCTATAACATCATCTTACATTTGGCGGGAGCGAATCACATACCAAACATTCGGAGGTTGCAGCTCAAGGTGTTCAGAAGACTGCGCATTTTGTCAGCGTCCTCACCTAGAAGGACTATATCGTCTGCATATTCTAAGTCAACGAGATTATTCCCTGGTAGCAAGTCAATCCCTGAGTCTCTGAAGTGAGTTAGGGTTAAGTCCATTAGTACATCTACGATGAAATTGAATAGAAATGGAGATAATGGGCGTCCTTGACGGACGCCACCACTTCAGATGAAAACTTGCCATAAGCCCTCACCTGGCTGCATGAGTACGAGTAGAGTGCCTTGATGAGCGCAATGTATTTTCTTGGCATTCCCTTCACAGCCAAGCTTCGACAGAGAACCTCTCGGTCGACAGCATCGAATGCCACCTTTAGGTCAAGAAATATAATGATTGTTGGACGCCGGTAGTACAGCCGGTCCCTTTCTTTATTTAGAATAAAGAGAGAACAAACATATTTGCAGGACAATATGACCTGGTTTTGTTTCGTGGATTTTTTTCAACTGCGTTCATCCTAAAGAAATCAAAAATAAGTCACAAAATGTTGTCTCAACATAATTTTACCCTGACTTCAAGTTACAGATAGAAAGTAATTTCAAAGATGACGTACGTAGACAATTATTTTGTGTTATAGAGTAACTATTTATATAGTAATTAGACAAGGAAGGCGGGTAGTTCAGACTTTGCTTGTTAACAAGGATGGATTAGAGGCAAAATACAAGATAGAACAACAGAGTTAATTTATACATATTATGGCGGAGAGTTCAGAAGGTGGGGATGGGATGAAAACTGAAGTAAAGTTATAAAATAGATGAAATAATTTAATTTAGTAGATTTGGAAAATTTACAGTGAGTTCAGGTCAGCAAGTGAAAATCAAAATCAAGTAGAATGGTACGCAACGGAACAAAACACAAAAGCCCAGGAACAACGCAAGCACGGTTACCACGGTAGTGAGAGATTACTGAATTAGTTGTGTACTCTGCGTTGGTTGATGTAATTACGAAGCTTTTGTTGTCCTTCTAGACCACATCTTCCGTACAGGTGTTAGTATAAAATGAACTCATTTCAATTATCCACGAATGATGTATTCGATATCCTGGTGACCACTGACTGCTAATTTTCGTCTGTCTTGATACGTTTTATTGGCTTGGAATTCGAACCTTCTTGTCATGTGAATGCCGGTGGGTGCGTACTGATGAAGAGTCCCAAACTAGGACGAAACAGCTATCCAGTACTCACAGGTTCAATGGTTCTCTAACTAATGTCAGCTCATGATGGAAATCCTGTAACCAATCAAATCCCTACAAACCAACACTTGAATTACTTTTGTTGGTTGGTAAATTTGGTGTTTGTTAATTGTTAATTCACTTGAGCACCATGCTTTTAGAATTCCCTGCACTAATGTCTGCTGTTTCACCCTTTTTGAAATTTCTACATAGTCCCAATCAAATTTGTGTCCATAATTATCCGCATGCACTGATACGAAAGAATACATAACACATAACTTTTCTGTCTTTCAAACGGAGGTGGTTGGCCATTTGACCTTCAGTAAGCAGCTAACGAAGCTGGCATTTCTTGCTGAAAGCCTGCAATAGCCTCCTGGAAATGTTTTTCATGATACGCAAAGTTTCTGACCATTATAGAAGTGACTGACTTCCCGCTTATGTCAAAAACCCTAATTTTGTTATTTATGCTTTGGAATGCAGAAGACTTCCAAACTGATTTCAGAGTGACAAAAAAGTATCCTACCTAGTTTTGACAATATCATCCGTGTCATACTCCTGCAGTTGTAACGATGCTTCTTATATAAGGGAAGAGAGTGACGTCTTCCGAATGTCTCCCTTTCATAGTGATTAGCACTTACTATTATTGTTGGTAGAGCGTGGGTATCTTCACTTCTGTCTTCTCTATGCTTACGTGAAGTTCTGTCTTCGCTGCTTGCCTCTTTAGCCAGTCCGTTGGTATCCGCCTGAAGATCTTCTAGAGTCCTGTTACCTGTCCAGCGCATTCCTGTTTTCTCAATCCCACACACAGTGTGACGCATAATCCAGTCCACAACAATTAGGAATATCAACGTTGGTGGCAGTAGAAAGCCAGCCTTCTCTAACGCCCTTACTCACTTCATACAACTCGCTGGGTTTTCCACTGTGCATCGCTGACCCGTGGCATTGTCATATAGCCAAATGTTGAATGAGGTCGATGGGGATTTTGGGTACTGCATGGCATAGTATTGAAGTATTTTCCAAATTACTTCATGGTAAACATTATGGATAGTCTTTTCGCAGTCGATGAAACTCAGATAAAGAGTGGAAGGGGTGGGAGAGTTGACTTCCGTTCTAGTCTCTGTTCGATGATGATGCGTTTCAATTTGACCAGCACATCATTTGCCTTTCCTGAATCCAGTTTGTTCCAGTGGGTGGAGTTCTGCATCTAGCGCATCTTTTATTCTCCACAGAATGACATGAATTATTATTTTACTAGGCATGGACAAGAGCATTACTCTACGCTAGTTCTCGCAGAGGCCTAAGTCACCCTTCTTTAATGAATTGACAACTTAGCCCTTTCTCCCAATGACTGGGCACCTCTCATTCCTTCCGAATTGTTTGTGATAATTGCCTCAGCATATCTGGTGCAGTCTCTCGATCAGTTTTCAGTGCTTCAGGGAAACTCCGTCTGGCTGATCCTACTAAAATTGGTCAATTGTTAAATAATGACTAACATTTACTTTCAGATTAGTTAAACTGATTCCACTTTATGTCGGTAACATCCAACTTATCACTGTCTTATCTAAATAGTTTGACTTAAAGTAATGTCAGTTTCCATTGTTGAGTCAGAGTTGAAACATGATACAATCCTACAGTCCGGCTTGATTGAGTTCAGTAATGTTATTATCATTATTGTTTCCTTTAATTCCTAGAGGAACATAGGGCTTCAGCCACGCGTCTCCATTGCGTTCGGTTCTCTGCTACAGTCTTCACCTGGCTCCAAGTCTGCCCACACGCTTTCGTCTCTTTTTCACATGACCTCCTCCAAGTCACCCTCACCCTTGCACTGACGACCAACTCGCCGCTTCCCTTTCGGGTTCCACTCGAGCAATGGCTTGTCTAGTGATGTCACTTGATGGTTTCCTCAGAGTATGACCAGCCAATCCATCTCCATTTCTTCCTGCCTATTTATTTCACAATCGGATCCTTCTAGGTTGGTTCGCTCATTGCCAGAGATCTCTGTTGCTGATCTTTTCTGACCAGCCATTTGATCTTGAGTATTGAGCGAAGACAACTGTTAATGAAGGTCTGTAGTTTGTTTGAGATGCTCTTTATGACGCCCTGGCCAAGTCTCTGATCCGTATAGTTAGTAGCACTGACTGACTTCACATTGGAGTTGAAAATCCGGATTTTATCTTCGTTTTGATGCTGAGTGCTGTTGACCTGCACAAAGACTTGATAGTAATGAAAGCTTGTCTTGCTTTTCCGATTCTTGCTTTGATATCCTCGTCAGTTCTGTTGGCCTGTAGTTGAAACGGTGCTTCTCAGGTCGGTTGGTGAAGGAGGTTGTTTCTTTCAGGTTCCTTCTATTTATGCTGATTGTTGTCTGTTGTTGTTGCTGTTGGTGGTGCTGCCCAGTAATGTTCATCACCTACCTCTGTTTTCTCTATGTTCACCTGAAGTCCTATCTCCTCTGGGTGCTTCTTCTGCCAACATGTTGCTTTTCGCTTGCATATCTTCCAGTTTGTGGGAAATCAGACATATATCATCGGTGAAGTCCAGATCCTCCAAGATTTTTGTGTGAGTCCATTTTATGCTTATTTCCTCATTGCCCGCTGTTTGTCGCATTATCCAGTCCACTGCAATCAGGAAAGTCATTGACGATAGTAAGCAGTCTTGTCTTAATCCTGTCCTCACTTCATCAGTAATGTTAAACCCAACACTATTCCTAAGTGTTTACATAACTCTGCACTCTGCTTGTTATTACGTAACACTGTCGACACTAGCTATTCTATGTACACTTTAGCGACGACTAGCTGTAATTGTTCTTATAAAAAAAACAAGACAAGTGGAATTCAGTGAATAGACTCTTTTCGCAGAGAGAATTCATAATCTCATTTAGATATTGTACATTCGCAGTGTGATACAAAATTTCACCTGAAAGAGGGTGACAATTTGTCGCAAACATAGTTGTTAATATTAGCCAATGCATAAAAGGGGTTAATAAGTGTATTTCAGTTACCTAACAAGATAAAATTATTCAATAAATGGGCTGTAATGAGGATGCAAACAGAAACGAAGTAAAATATGAAATTATGTAAAAGTTCTAAAGAAATACAAGAGTTATAATAACAGGTTAGAAATACAAATAGAAACAGAAAAGAAGTCAACAGAAATCAATAAAAGGTTGTTCAAGATAGCAGAAGTGATTGCATGAAAAGAAGGATATCATAGTCCCTGAAAAGAACATTAGCTGCTGCATCTTTGAGAATAGCCTTTACCAGTCGACCATTACTGTTCAATAACCTGAAGGACAAGATCCCGCTGTTGACCAATTCTATGTGTGTTTATCAATCCACCTGCTCGTGTGGAGCTAGGCATATCGGTCGTTCGACTAGAGTTTTGTCGTAGAGGGTACAAGAACACTATCTTACATAGTTACGAAGAGGTGGAAGTGGAGCAATAAGAAGTGCGATCATTGGACATCTGGTCGATAATGATCACCCTATCTCTATAGCCTCCACCTTCAAAGTCATCTACAAGGCAAAAAGTAATTTACCCAAATCCCTACGTACCCGACTCATCTGTATTGCTGAAGCCATCTTTGGCTATCGAAACAGAAAAGCCAGATCTCTGTGTACAGAAAAAGTTCGTTCAACCCCTCCAACTTTCATGGTCTTAATCCCTCTATGCTAAAGTATGGTAATCCCTAATCATATTTTGGCTCTACCAATTTTTCATTTTTTCATTTTGTCTATTCAATTTGTATTCTCTTCCTTTATTACGTCAAATTTTACTATTACTATCCTCACTTTGAATTGTCCCCGGTATTATTTCACTTGTCCCATTTGTCAATCTAAATCAATTCTTTTTACAACGTTAAATTCTATGCTATCAAATTTCACACAATATTACGTAACGTTTTTATTTTATTCGATTTGTCTACTAATCCTATAATTGCATACCCTTTTCAAGTTCTATCCATCCTATGAATTATTCTATATATGACATTAATTTGCTTTGCCACTTGACATTTAACTATGATTATAATCACAAATATTTTAACCTAATCGCATTTCATACTACTATTATTATTATTTTATGCATTCACACCTATGATTCAATTCCCTCACCGGATATAACTTCTTAAAAACCCATATATATACGATTGTACAGCTTGATGATAAATTCTTTGAAAAGAGTCTCTTCGCTGAATCACTTGTTTTGATTTTCCATTGTTCTTTTGTATGCATAACCCTGGTTTTTCAAACTGAATTACTAAAGCATCAGCAATACAAAGAAGACGAAAGTATACTGACTTTGACAGGTCTACCTTCACTTTGTATATTACTTTGGTGGAGGTGTTTGTTGAGATGGGATGACCAGTGTTGAGAAGATGTTCGATTGTCGCACTCCTTAGAGAGCCACTGCTTCCTTTCTGTAACTATATAGGGCAGTGTTCCTGAACTCTTTCAGACAGGATACGCGTTGAACGACCGATGTAGTACCTTGCTCCATATTAACAGAAGAAGTGTTCAGATGCGAGATCTTGTCCATAAGGTTTCTGCAGATAAGTGGAAGACTGGAGAACACTCTCAAAGTTGCTAAGAAGAAAGTTCTTCCTAAAGCAGCCAAAATTTCCCTCTTAAGGATATCACTAAGTAAGTCACCTTTGAATTCTCGGTTTCATGTTCATATCAATAAATCTTGGTGGATATCTTTCGATTCTTTTCTTTCTATGTGTGTGTCCTCATTTCAACTCATTCATTAAGTAATTCGTCTTACTGTGTAACTCTGATCCACTTATTCAACTCCTCTTATGCATGGGATAGTAAAAAACAAATTGATTGTAACAACTCATCACTTTTGTGACTTTGAACAAAGAGAGAAGAAACATTGGGAGCAGTTACATTGGAAGAACAGAGAGGAGGGCCTACGTCAGATCCTGCGAACATGTACCAAGGAGCCTCCGGTTAAAGGGACCGAATTATTTAAGCTCTTCAATCGCCAAATACCTGATTGGCACAAGACACTGAGTAGATGTGCTGGAATCATTCAAAATAATTAACAGACAAAGTACCTCAAGTCTTCTCAGGTTTGCTGAAGCTATAGCAATAAAACGATTGAAGCCTGACTTATGTGTCCAAAAAGAATCCGTTGTTGGACTTCAATTACCCTGGTAACTCACTTCTTAGTAACTCTTCGTTTTCTAATTTTGTTAATTTTGTTAACTTATCTTTTCACTCCACCCCTCCCCTTTATGTTTCGTTTGACTCTCTTAAGAGATAATTTTTCTTGATCTTCTGAGTTCTGCTCACTGTATTACATCATCAACTTCTCATCTGACCTCATGTGCACCGTAATTTAAAAACTTTTTTGATCTTCTCGCATCTAATTACGTAACTATTGCTAATTGTCTTTTGTTACCACCCTAACAACACAACTGTTAACTAACTTTTTGTCAAGAAACTTCTCTCTATCAAGATATATATATATATACATGTCGTGACACTTTAAACACCCTGTAAATCTCAATGCCTTATTTTACTATGACGCTCTGACACTATGCTTGCTTATGGATAAGGGTTTGATAAAAAATTGTACACTATTTATTTTTAATAACAAAAATTCCGTTTTGTACGCAGCTGATGAGAACCAACGAAGTAAAATGAATCCAGATTATTCTGCGCCAATTTTTCTTCTCTCTTTGTTCAAATTCATAAAAGGGAAACATTGTATGAAACTTTTGTGACTACCCTGTTTCATGAACAAACCTTCCTACATAAATGGAGCTTTACACCTAAAGGAGATAATGAAATCGCTGAGAAAAAAGTCTATTCCTTGAACACTATTCGTCTTGTTTTTATTAATATTCCAATGGGAATTTCCCGTGAACTTTTTCTTTCACTGATTAGTGCTCTTTTCACATCACGTGAGTTTGTGATGATAATAATTTTACGTGAGCTGATGTAGAACCTACTTTCATATTTTTAAGGTAAATATAGAATTCATTATCGACTAGCTATCATTTTGGGAAGTATGATGGGCAAAATTAGGTGAGAACTGAGGGGAAGTATATAATATGCATATCAGGCACCTTGACTTTTAGTCTAAAGTGTCTCTAAATTTCTTCTGATTTTGGAGAAAAACGTGGGTAAAAAGTCGGAAAAGTGAAGTGATATCACTGAATGTATCAACAACTATCGTTAACATTATCTTTTAATTGTGATAGTGATTTTATCAGATTTTGGAAAAAAAAGTATTTAATCTTCAACTTTTCACGTGTAGCTTTAATAAAAAAAATTACGGCTCAGTGGCTACTCATAATGAATGTCATCGATAAACAATATGGTTGTCATGACGCGGTATTCATATTTATTTGGTACCTGAGAATCAATTGAAACATTTCATGTGAAAACATACCCACAATTACTCTGATTAGTCACTAGATGGTATCTTATACAGGCATCTAGTGCCCCGTTTTGGGGCGCACTAAATTTAATCAATAAAGGTTGGGTGACGGGTATCTGATTGGTTACAGGTATAACTACGAGTTGACATCAGTTCGAGAACCGCCACTGGTAAACTTAGGAATTGGCAGAAGTTGGATTCCATGAGTCATCGGATTGTGTTCCAGTGGCTGAATGCTCTACGAGATCACCGTGTAACCCAAAGGTCCTGGATTCGATCCCCAGTAAGTGCGTACTGATGAAGGGTCCCATACTAGGACAAAACAGTTATCCAGCACTCCTAGGTTTTCCAATGATTCTCTAATTCAAGTTTATTAGTCAAGTTTGCATTTCGGTCACTGGGCTAGGTGACTCACCATCGTGGTACACACTAAATTGATGTTAAATGATTGGAAACAATCTTCAGGAAGTCTTCGACCTAGGTCTCATGTTTGTTGGCACTCATTAGTCAGCATGGCGTATCTCAAGCTACTGAAGGGACTTACGTCCACTCTGAGATTTGAACTCGTGCCACCACCCAGTGCTAAAGTCAGAGACGTAATCTAACTCGGTAACCATGTTGTAAACTTGACTGATAGAATTCAGTCTGCACACCAACAACACCAAGGACTAGACTTATGACATTAGTTAACACCTAGTGTTAATATCTACTACTGTCCTATAGGAGGTCAGTCGCGAAGCCGAACAGCTAAGTGGTAATGGGGCAGGAGTATGAATTCCTTTAAGACTGCAGATACGCCTTTCTGACTGGCGAATGCCAACAAACACAAAATCCAGGTCCAGTGAGGTTTTCTTGCCTACTGCTTCTAGTCATCTTAAATCCCTACCGTTAGTTAGACCTTTGTTTGACTACGTGTTTATAAGACCTATAAACTTAACGTTTTATATTTATTTTTATTTTTATTACAGCTTGATGCCATACCGTGTTTTCAGTACAAGTGTGTGTTTTTCAGCATGGATATCGGTAGCCTAAATTTTGCAGGCCGACCACTGATATCGGGTGTGCGTTGGTAGGGGATCGAACCCCGGACCATGTGCATGGTAGACGAGAGTCCTAACCACTGTGCCACCGACGCACATAGTGTATCTTGTGTAAAGAATACGTTAATAAGAATGCTTCAGTTAAGTTGTACTCTATTCGCTCTGCTCTGGAAAGAACAAGCTTGATGAAGTCAGAGAGAGAGTCTTCATTCGGAAGCAGTACAATTTACAGTAAAAGAAACCAGAGAGTGGTTGCTTATTGGGTTCTTCTTGGCGCTCTTAGCTTATTGCGTTTATTCATCAAGGCTTCTACGATGATACAGAAACTATCAAAGTATTTGGAAAACGTTACTGTTTTTACCTAATACACTGCAAAGTTACCCTATCCCATGATAAAGTCGTTTCTGTAAATGCGTCGAACAGCCTCAGAGTAATCATACCTTGGTGTGTTTCTCGGGTCTCTTCTGGTTGATATCTGCGTAACTATGTTTGCTGCGAACTGGTCTCCACTCTTCATAATGTACACCTTGCTGCTGTGAAGTGTAACTGTAAATGGCCCTTCGCGCTTCAGGTGTAGCCTTTCTGATCCTAGTCTAGCTCTGCAGTAAATTTTTCTGTCCTCGGTACCTAAAAAGTCTCCCTAGTTGTTACTTTGACTTCTATCTTACCTTATTACGAGAACGTGAAATTTGATAGCTAGAACTGATTGTGAATGAAGGGATAATGTCATTCGTTTCCAGTAAGTACCTAACCATAGGCACACTTAATAGATAACCTCTTGAAATCAATCTGGAAATCTGCTACACTAAGCAGAAATAACAAGATTAGCATTTTTGTGACAATAGTGTATAGTTGGTCAGTGCTTTTGCATAAGTTTTAGAGACTTGGAGAATATATGTCACTAAAAGCACGTTCAACAGCCTAAAGACTTTTATCAATAGCTACCCACTTCATTGGCTCTCCATACTAAAAATCAGATGGCCACCTAGAAAGGTTAAGCAATTAACAAGGAACCTGTGGCGTGTAGTGAATCAACCATGAACCTTTTGCCTAATAAATATACCAAAGGAAATGAAGACTGATTGAACATACACTGAGGCCACCATTTAAGTAGCACCTTCCACAAGAGAAAGCCAATGGAAAAATATCGGTTCAGCTGGCGCCTGCGGTGGACTTCAAGAAGATTATATTTGAGAAGGAGATGAAATCGTATAGTTAAGCGTAAAGTCAGCTAAAGAGTAATGCGTAAAAGACCGATTGTAAAATGGAGATATGCTATTGAATCCCTGTGTTCCACTCGGAACTTAAACGAATAATAATAGTGATGGCCTTTTTATTAAATTATATCGATTATAATAATAATATTATTATTGTTCCCTTGGGTTCCTAGTGGAACATGTGGCTTCAACTGCACATCTGCACTTGTTTCTGTCTTCTGCTGTACTTTTCACTTGAATCCATGTTAGTCTTCCGTCTTGTCTATGTTCACCTGGAGTCCTGTATTTGCTGCCAGCCTCTTCGACCAGTTTGTCGGTTTTCGTTTGTAATCTTCGATTTTGTGTGACATCAAACATAAATCATCCACGCGCGAAATTCAGGTCTTCTAGGTTCTTCACGTCGGTCACGACAGGATATCCCTGTCTTCTCGTTTCCCACTGTCTGACACATAATCCAGTCCACCACAATTAGGAATATCATTGGTGATAATAAGCACTCTTGTCTGACTCCTGTGTTTACTCCAAATGCCTCGCTGAGTTTTCCGTTGTGGATCACTTGACATGTGCCGTTGTCGTACAGTTGTTGAATAAGGTTGATGAATATTTGCGGTACGCCGTAGTACTCGAGTAGTTTCCAAATAACTTCCCGGTCAACGCTGTCGAAGTCCTTCTCAACGTTTATAAAGTTGATTGCGATTGCGTGCTTTGTTCGATGATGATACGTAGAGTTGCAATTTGGTCAGAACATGATTTGCCTTTCCTGAACCCAGCTTGTTTTGGTCGGAGTTCTGTATCTAGTGCGTCCTTTATTCTCTCTAGGATGATGCGACTCAGAATTTTACTTGGTGTCGACAGAAGCATGATTCCTCGCCAGTTCTTGCAGAGTCCTCAGTCGCCTTTCTTTGGTAGTTTCACAAGGTTACCTTTTCTCCAGTCAGTGGGCACCTTTCCCTCCTACCAGACGTTTTTGCGATAATGGAGTCAGCATATCTGCTGTTGTCTCCGGGTCCTCTTTCAATGCTTCAGAGGATATTCCGTCTGGTCCAGCTACCTGTTCAGCTTTCAGAAGCTTGATTGCATTCAAGATTGGAGGAGGATTGGTGTCAACTTGCAGTTGTGTACGTGCTGTTGTTGGTATTTCTGGACGGGTTGCAAGTGGTGGTCGGTTCAAGAGTCCTTTGAAGTGATCCGCCCAAATTAAATCGATGATGATTATATTCCTGTAGTACACTAGACTGTGCAGGTAGTTTATATCAATGTAAGAGTGAAAAAACCTTGAACTACTAAAGTTTTTATGTAAGTCGATGTATCCCCTTTTAGATGGAATAAGAATAAAAGATTTTTTGGATATTGTCAGTAGAATACGTAATATATATTTATTCCTGTCTAAGTAGGAACAAAGCCAAATGTACAGACATGAATAAATTGAATATTCCCATAATTTATTGACAACAAAATATTTAGAACGAACAATTGTTTTCAATAAATTCTTCTTCAGGCTCTACAATTATAAATCCATTAGTTTAAGCATACAATAGCCAGCCAGTGAAGGCAAATTAGAATCATATCAGAAAGTGTATTGTGGTTAATAGTGTTAATAGTGTTCATGTGAAGAAGAAGGCAATAACAGTTTACCTTTCCTAGACATCCTCCTTACCATGAAGACAGACGGATATCTACAAATGAAATTATTTAGAAAGAAAACTTGGACAGGTAAGTACACCCATTTCCGTAGCTACACACCGATTCAGTACAAAAGAAACTTAGTTAAGTGTCTTAGCTTTGGAATAAAACGCACATGCTCAGGGGAATGCATTAAGGAAGAAATGTATAAACTGAAACTCACACTGCGAGAAAATGGATATCCACAGAGCTTCCTAAAAAAGTATATGTCAATACCTACAGACAAGGTAAAGATGGATACCGTAGACAAGAAACCTTTGTATCTTAAGTCAAGTTACAAAGGGGAAATTGCAGCTATTATTCTGAAATGTGGACTTAATAAGCAGTAGAGAGAAAATTTCCTGCAGCTTAAGTGGTACTCAACTTCTCAACTAAACCAGTACTCACACAGCAAGTCAAGGATAAATTATCAAAGATTGCCTCATCAATGTGCATCTATGAATTCAACTGCTCATGTGGAGCTAGTTACATTGGCCGTACTCAGAGGGCTTTATCCATGCGCGCGCGTGAACATGTACCTGTATGCTTGAGTAAAGGAGTAACCGAATGTGTAAATAATGCAGTCTTAGTTCACTTGGTAAATATTGGATACCCGATAAAACTTGACCAGGCGTTCTCAGTTATTTACCGCGTTCCTAGTAATTTATCTAGAGGAGCTCGTCTACATCTTCTATCAGTAGCTGAAGCGGTTGCAATTAATACCAGAAGACCATCTCTTTGCATACAGAAGAAGCATGTTCAACCATTATGTTTACCTTGGCCTACAATAAAGCCAACAAATCCTCCATTAACACTATAAATTCCTTGCACAATTTTCTTTACTTTTCTTCTTCTTCTATTCCTCTGCTTCATTGACAAACGTTCATTTTCGACTTTTATGATTTCATGACCTTTCTTATGATTTTATTACCTAAGGTTTAAGTAGTGCTTTTCTAACTTGCTATCGTATTTACAAAATCCTGTTCCTTCCACTTCATTATATTCATTATTATTATTATTTGACAATCATTCACCAATAGTACTTGTAATTTTACACCATATCATCGTTATTATTTGACAATCATTCTTACTGTCGTTATTTTCAACCATGAACTTATGTCTAGACCGCCCCATTCGTTGGTTTATTATTATCATATTGTTTCACACACCCTGATTACACACACTCTCGAAACCTGTAATTTTCTGTTTATATATATATATATCAATAAATTAAGTTACTTCATCTCATTTTGTCCCATGTTCTCATTGACCATGCATATTAAAAAACTATCTGACTATTGTTCCATCCCATCTTATACTTGTTCCACAATACACTTTCTGATATGATTCTAATTTGCCTTCACTGGCTGGCTATTGTATGCTTAAATTAATGGATTTATAATTGTAGAGGCTGAAGAAGAATTCATTGAAACCACAATTGTTCGTTCTAAATATTTTGTTCTGCATTAATACATGTTATTTAAATTACATAAATTTAGTTTGTGGTAGAATTCCATGGTCGTTATATTGTTCTTGACTTTACTTTATGGGTACAATCTGCCAACCATTTGTTCATTAAGACACATGAGAATTCTGTCTTCGCATTAACAAAAAAATCGCCCAGGTCTGTATTGGATGGATCAGAAATACTAGGGAAAAATAAAGCTTGAAGTTGATTCTCCCATATAACTTTACTGTGCACAGCATCGGATCTTACTCTCGATTCATAGTCAAACGGTGTATTAATTTAAAATGAGTAGTATATTTGTATAATATTCTCAGCAGTGTCACTGTATGGTCACATAAGAAGTGAAGTGTACTACGTTCAGACGAATATCGGCCATTATTATTATTGTTCCCTTGGGTTCCTAGTGGAACATAGAGCTTCAACTGCACGTCTCCACTTGCTTCTGTCTTCTGCTGTACTTTTCACTTGCATCCATGTTAATCCATACTGTTTCAATTCCTCTTCACACGATCTCCTCCATGTCACCCTTGAACGTCCCACTCGCCGCTTCCCTTTCGGGTTCCACTCGAGCATTGGCCTGACGCGCGATGTCACCCAGCGGCCTCCTCAGCGAGTGTCCAATCCATCTCCACTTTCTCCTGCATATTTGTTGGGCGATTGGTTCTTGTTTTGTTTGTTCCCATAGTTTCTTGTTGGTGATTCTTTCCGGCGGCCATCTGATCTTCAGTATAGAGCGAAGACAGTTGTTGATAAAGGTCTACAACAGGCTGTTGGAAATATTCTTTGTGACCCGCCAAGTTTCTGATCCGTATAGAAGAACGGCCATAGCCAGACAAATTTATCTTACTTCATCAAAGTCAAAAGCCAATACAATAAGAAGACGTAGTTTATCTTCTTACTGTGTTGTCAAAATTCATAAAGGGACCTAATTGCTTTAAAAGCCAATACACACCACGTCATTTGCAGCTTCGTGGTGTTCTGCACGAGTAATTTGATTAAGATAAGGCAAATCGTGCAGATGCGTTTCAATTGTTGCTTTTTTGTCTAACATTTAATTCGCGAAAAATACCCATTAAGACATTGAAATAAGAACAAATTAGTTCACCGAAGAGATCGCCCTCTTAAGGAAGACACTGCTCGAGAATGACTACCCACCTCGTTTTATAGACAAGCATATCAAGCCTAAGACTTACAAAGAACAGCCCATTACAGTGCAGAAGAAGATGGTCTACATGAATGTATCCTTCAAAGGTGACCTTCTGGCTGACACCTTGAAGAAGAGGATATCTACTCTCAGAAGGACATTCTTCGCTGCCACATTACGACTGAAGTTTTCCTTCCGGCCATTGTTCTTCAACTACTCTAAAGATAAACTATCGCATTTGACCACTTCCATGTGTATCCACCAATTCACCTGGTCTTGCGGGGCGAGGTATATGGGTCGTTCGATGCGAGTTTTATCTAAAAGGGTTCAAGAACACTAACCCGCCTGGCTACGGAAAGGTAACAACAGAGCAATACGGAGGGCCATTATTGAGCATATACTCAACACTGGTCATTCGATTCGCAAGGAGAAGTCGTTCAAAGTCATCTATAAAGTCAAAAGGAACCTTCGAAAATCGACAAGCTTCCGTATACTTTGTATTGCCGAAGCCTTAGCGATTTGGATAGAAAAGCCTGATTTATGCACACAGAAGAAACTTCTCCACCCCCTCCTACTACCGTGGGTTTAATTTCATCAACATTTTGTTATCTATTTTTTTTGCAAATTTCGTATAATAATTTTTACTAACTAACCCATTCAATCTTTTCACCTGTTATCTAGTTTATTTTCGTAATTGTCTCCATACTCCTTCACTAACATCTAATCTTTCTAAACATGCATATTTTACGTAACCCTACTCACATCTTACCAATCTTTACCCCACTTAGTTACAACTTTGATTATTAATCACACATTTTAATTTCTTTATTATTTTGATGATGTAATCAACAACCCACACTAACTGTTATTTTGATTTTAATTTTGGCAAACATAATGTAAACACACACACACACAAAATTAATTGTATATGTTTGCGACTGTACAGCTAAGTGAATGAATTCGCCGAAAAGAGACTTTTCGCTGAACTAACATTTAATTATCTGTGTTCGTTTTAATTTAGTAAACGTGTGAACAAAGGTATGTCATGTTGCTAAAGTGCCTGACATATTTTTAAAATAAAAGTTCTTAGGTACAAAATCTCAGTAAGTATATCATCAGCATTTCATGAAATAAAACACCATGTATCCTGGATTTCAAAGCTAAGCTACAATCACATGAATTATAAAATATACTAAAGATTTCCTGTTAACTTGTGAATGTTTACAAATGCTGTTTTGGACAGATTAAACTTTAATCACAAGTGACTGCCAATGCAGTCCGTCAGCACCAGTGACCTTGAATGGGACAACGAAAGTAATCCCCTGCAGTTACGTGTGAAATTCATTAAAAATCAAGTTTTCCATCACTGTTCAAATGTGTTTTTGATTGAAAAAGAAGGGATTTGTTCATATGAAGATGTCATGAGCATAAAAAAGGCTTCAGTTGTTCAGCTGATGGGCATGTCTATCATTGTGGGATTGGTTTGAGACGAGTTAGTATGATGTAGGGTAAGATGATGATTACACTATTTTTGTAAGAGCACTTTTTGCCAGATCACATCTGTCATTAGCTCAGATTCTGCATATATTTTTTTGAAAACAGCCTGTGAGCACTACAGCTGGCATTGCAGAGCTATTGCATCTACGAGGATGGAGAGACTTAATTCTGTATTGGTAGAAGAAGGTGTCATTGTATATGTGTAGATGAAACAGTCCTAACAGAGAGGAGATACAACCGTGGTTGTGAATAAGCAAATAGTGTTTGGGCGATTGGAATGTACGACATCCCTTCGTTGAAAGTATTTATCAAAAGAATATCAGACCGAAGATCAACTACTTTATTACTGGTTATCAGTCGATTGTTGAAAAGACGATCTTTAATGCACACAGATTTGAGGAAGGGATAAAATGTGTTTTGATTCCTGGGATATAATGAGCAAAGAGTGAACCACACTAGTGATTTTGTGCGTCCTATTACAGGCATTTAGATGGATGCATGTATCGGATGTGGTGTGTGTAACTTCTCCGTTGGCATACCTTTGAGAAACTGGCAGTCATTTTTGTCACACTTCGGATAAAGGTATCCGATGTAACATTTTTACACCTTTTTTATACATTTTTTTCATAAATATATCTATTTTATTCTTACAAATAGCCTCTTTACCATGTGATTGGTGTGTTTGAGGTTATTTGGTGATTACTTTCATCTGCCCTTTAGGTGATCGTCTCCCTCCATTTTACCCTCCAACTCGCGCCATTTTGTCTTTTCCCATTCGAGTTCTACTCCAGGTTATGCCTGTTCTCTTCAGCGTGGGTACTATTCATCTCCAGTTCCTTCAGCATCTTTGTTGAGCAGTGGGTTCTTGATTAGTTCGTTCCCGGATTTCCCTGTCGCTGGCTTTGTCTTGCTATCTGGTCTTCAGCATGAAGCGAAATGGACAGATGTCGATTTAAGTCTGCAATGACCAAAGGAAAATGCATTTGATGACATGCCGAATTTCTGAACCACGTAGAACCACTAACTGATTTGGCAATAGTGTTGAAAATCCGAATATTATCCCTTATACCGAGTGCAGTAAATTCCCAGCCTGATTTCAGAGTAATGGATGCCCCTCTTGCTTTTTCAATCTTGACTGACTTTGATATCCTCATTTGGGCTGGCTATACTTGAAATGACGCTGCCCGCAAAAATGAAAAAGGTGGCCTCCAAATTTCTCCCCGCAGTTAGTGTTTGTCACATATTGTTGGTCAGGTATGTTCATTGCCTCTGTCTTGCTTTAGATTTCTGCTACTAATGAAAAGTAGTACATACTGCTGCCGTCAGTCAGGTTTCTTCATGTCCTCTTAGTATTCATTTGAAGTAGTCCTGTAATCCTAACACCTTCTGTCAAAATGTAACTCCTTGATTTGTGTGACATTAGACGCAAGTCAACCACAAAGTCCAGATCTTGAAGAGTCTTTCCATCAATTCATTGCTAGAATGCTTGACAATCATGCAGGTTGTTCGGGTCCCATTCTCAGTACTTTTGAAGCTCACTAAGCCTGTAGTAAGCGCACACGCTGGAGAGACCTTTGAGTGACATTGCGCAATAGGCCAACACTCGAGTGGAAACCAAATAGGAAACTAAGTATTGGGCTGAAGTCGAGGATGGCACGGAGAATATCCTGTGAGGGGATGATTTTAGACTATGAGCAATAGTGGCGCCAGCTATAGAGGACCGTAGAGAATAGCAAAATCTTGAAATCTGTTGTTGTAGCTCTACGTTCCACTAGGGAACAATGATAAAAATATAATAATAATAATAATGCTACCGTAATAAGACCATAAATCCTCAGTCAGATATCTATTGACTCAATATTGATAAAAACGCATCAAAACGATAAATTCGTTTGCTTTATATTCTTACATATGTCACATGTACTTTGACAGATGTCGTTTATTGTAAAACTACGGAGGCGTAAGGATAATTATAGTAAATAAAGACTAATATATATATAAGATGATTAATCGCCTTCTCTAAGAGACTAATCCTCTGATTGTTTAATCCAGCTATTGTGGAACTGATAAGATTATCAGGTGAGTGGATAACAACGCAGATATTAGTATGTATGTGTGTGTGTGCAAAAGAAATACAAGGAAGTTTCCTTAGACTTTTGAAGATAAATACTGCGATTCTATATATATATATATATATATATATATATGGTTTGTAGGGATTTGATTGGTTACAAGCCTGGCCAAACCACAGATTGATATCAGTTAAAGAATCATTGAATAATAGAGAAGATTTGTAGCTCAGGTGGATGATTTGCAATTAATAGTGTTCTTTGAGCTGGTTGGTTTAGTTGCGGAGCTTTCGTCGTCCTTCTAGACAACATCTTCAGCGCCATATTTAGCACAAAGTGAGATGATTTAAATTTAGTTGGATTTCTGCACAGGTTCGATGTGTTTGAACCGTGTTTTCAGGCTGCTGAAGAGCCCTAAATCTAGCCGAAACCACTGATTCCGACAAATTAACACTTGAGAATTATGTTGTATTCTTTATATATTCGTTATTTGTCTTGGAAAATATTGACCAAGACAAGTGCTTTAACAGTGAAAATTTTAAATTATATTATCGCCATTATTTACAATTTCAACTACAATTGTCTGCTCAGACAATAAGCAACGATAAAATCAAAAACTTTCTCAAACTAAGTCAAATGAAATTGCAAGGTAAATACCAAAAAAGTTTTTTTTTTCTTCAAAATATGAGTGGTCATAACGCTAGAGTGGAAAAATCTGTTAGTGAAAGTGGTATTTGTAATTAAAAGTGTTCTCTGAGCTGGTTGGTTTAGTTGCGAAGCTTTCGTCGTCCTTCTAGACAACATCCCCATTCAGCGCAATATTTAGCACAAAGTGAAATGATTTAAATTTCTTCAGGAGTGATATAATTCCGTCTCCTGGTAACCATCTTTACATATCTATTGACCATTTTCTATTGACTTTGATTTTAAACGTTTTGGTCACCTGATTTACTTTTTATTAGTTGGTATATTTCGTCTATATTAACCTGCTTGTTAATTGCATATTCGTTTGAGTACCAGGCTTCTAGGAATTCCCTGACTGCAGTTTTCGTGTTTCCTCTGTCTAAGATTTTGACATTATCCCAATCAAATTGATGATACTAAAGATACATATCATATCTTTTCACGGCTGATTTGTGTTCTTGGATTCTAATTCGAAGGGGACGCCCACTTTGGCCGATGTGATGCTTGTTGCAGTTCAAACAGTTTATTTTGTAAATGGTATTAATTTCATCTCGTTTTTCTGTTGGATCTTTCGGTTTGCATAATATCGAATTAAGCGATTTGACTGGCTTGTGTGCTATATCTATATCAAACGGTTTCAGTATTCTAGCTGTTATTTCAGAGATATTCCGCATGTATGGTAGAATGAATTTTCTTGTGGTCTTTGATGATGGTTTCTTGTTGGTGTTTTGATTTGAATAACAGTTTCGTCCTAGTTTGCAACTCCTCTTCAGTATGTACCCACTGGAGTTCGAACGCAGTGGCTTCCAGTTATATAAGTCGAGCTCGTAGACCATTCAGCCACTGGGATTCTATTCAATGGCCCATGAGTCTCAACTTCTGTCATTTCGTGATCTGATACTCATTAGCGACTGGTCTTATACACGAAGCTGCTTGAAGTTCTAGTGAAAAGCCATAACTAGCAGGGTTCACCAAGTCAGGTAAGAAAACAGATACTCTCCTGTGACATTGGCAGGAGGTTGCACTATATATATATTATATATATAGTGAAGTGACAAAAGTTGGAATTCATGTGTAAGCCATTGGATTGGGTCCTGATGGCTGAGTGGTATACAAGCTCGTCTTGTAGGCAGAAGGTCCTGGGTTCGAACTCCAGTTGGTACTTACTGCTGAGGAGTTTCAAACTAAGATATATACTTATATATGTATGAAATTATGCTGAAGAAACTTGTCGATCACGATTAACCAAATATATAGAAGGGAAGATTTTTGACTAAGATGTGTTACCTAAGAGAAAATTCAAGCACCACAAAGCTTTTGAAACCAAATAGTGTGGAGCACGAAAGGGGTCGAAAATGAGGCTGAGTATTGAATCTGTATGTTCATGTAAGCAACATGAAGAAAGTATGTTATATGTATAAGTTCATTTTGTATTTCATCATATGGGTTGATTAAATGGTAACAACAGTTTCGGTCTCCGTTGGCAACATGAAGGTTCTAGTTCAGACGATTCGATTATATCTGATGGTGACTAGTAATGGAATCTTATTTAGGACCAATCAACTAGGTTACCCAACCCCTCCTCCTCTTACAGTTTGTCAACTCGTGCGTCTTATCTATTCTTCTTTACTGTTCACCCTTATTTTTTCCTGGATTGCTTGAAAAAGGCTATGTCATACTTTGTAGAACTCTAAAGACTGTCAGTAGGGCGAGTGGTATTCCATTGGGCCATATCGTTGACTTTGTCACTGATAAGCACTTGATTTCATGGAACAAATTTGGTAAAGGAATTTTTTCAGACTCTGAGCATCCACCTCAGCATCTGCAGCTCCAACCTTTTGTCTCCTCAGGTTAAACAAGAAGTCTTTTCAGAAGACTTTATGCACGTACGTCTAGGTATAAAAATTCCACTATACCATATTTCGCAGCACATACTTTATGTGATGAAAATAGTGTCAGGCATGAACTAACTAACCTTCTTTGCACTACTAAATAAACCATTTCCTTCACCTTTACAGTATCAAACTTTATTGCTATTGTATTTCTTATATTTATAATCCTCTCAATTTTTTTGTTTTTTTATTTGTTTATTTTTTCATAAGTGTGAACACCATTTAAGTTGTGTTATAACTGTTAACTTTGTATTTCCCCTCACCATACTGCTATATCAACAGAACATTAGATTCAATAATCTATAACATGCTAAAGTTTCCAAACTGAATCGACAATACTGTTTGAAACAAACTCACTGTTATTATAATTATTATTATAATATTTAATAATCTCAATTCGTGCTTCAAATACTTTTGACTTTATATCGTAAACGTGGACAAATTCCTCAGGTTACTTTTGTTTTAATTTTTAATTTTATTTATATTTTGGGTAAATCAGATGCAATATTGTAACAAATGCTGAGACTTCCATTCTGCATTATAAGTACTGTCTGTTTTGGAATAAAGTAGATTATTATTATTTAAAAAATGGGGGAAATGATTGCTTGCAGGCAATAGTAGGGTCAACTGAAAACAGACTGCATACAGTGGAGTGCAACAGGGATGTGTCCGCTGCATTCCGACGTTTAGTCTCCAGAATCCAATAGACGAATAGCAGCAATAGTAATATAGCTTTAATGAAACTGCCATAACAGTGTTGGACGACTAATGCTTACTACTTATCTCTGAGCATGTTAGGGAAATAATATCAACACAACCTATCTCACTCACTCACTCACTCACTCACTAACCAACTAACTAACTAACTAGATCAAAAATCTCTAATGACTTTTTTGCTTAGAATATGAAATTTCCATTTAAGTTAGTTCTAATTTTTCTCCCCCTCCTCCTTCTCAAACTTTTTTTGTACAGTTCTTATCGAACAAACTAATCTTAGGGAATTTTAATTTTTAAAATTTTTCCTCTAGGAAGGAAAATTTTATATATCCATATATACATATATGCATGAAATTAGTTTGCTTCCCCTGCTTTTGCTTACGTCTAACATCATCTAACGTTATCATGATTTCTTTTTTTTTTTGGTTGTTTTTTCCCAAAGTTTTAGTTACTAAAATTGATGTTATCTTACCAAAAGATGTGATGGAGGTTTTAGAAAAAAAAATAATCCAGTTTTTATATTGAAAAATTCTCGTGCTAGAGATAAAAATGTGAGTTGGAGTAATACGCTTCTACTCATTCAATTTTATATAGATCAATTCCTTTGGGCTAATTTATCCGTCTAAAATTGGATATACAAAAGAATTAATGATGATGACACCTGTGTTGAGGTGAGAATTTCCTCATACTGTATGCCTCGATCCCTTCTACTGCACTCGATTTTAGTGTGTTGTACGAGCATTCTGTACCTTTTTTTAATAGTATGAATTCGGCGATTCAGTGATTGAACATTCGTCAACGGCATACCTCGTCAGCTGTTCAATGCCTGCCTGATAAGCTTCAATGAAAAGTGGCTTATCTAGGAGTAAGCCTAGTGTGAATGGAGAAGGCTGAGAGCATGAGGCTAGAAAAAAGCCCCACTCACGCCAAATAAAATACTAAATCGCGTCATCCTGGAGAGAATAAAAGTTGCACTGGTTGCAGAACTCAGCCTATGAGAAGAAGCTGGATTCAGCGAAAGCAAATCAATATGCTGATCGAATTGCACCTCTACGTATCATCACCATCGAACAAAGCATAGAATGGTACTCATTTCTTTCTCTGCCTAACTCAATATCATCGCATTTGGAGAGGCCTTCTACAGCGTTTACAGAGGAATTATTTGGAAAAAATTCAACACCACTAGGTGCCCCAAGTCTTTATCAACCTGGCTATATAACAGTGACACATGTCAAGTGATGCACAACGGAAAACTCAGTGAGACGTTTGAAGTAAAGAGAAGAGTAAGACTAGGCTGGCTGTCTTCTATCACTGATAATATTCCTAATAGCAGGAGACCAGGTTATGTGTCAGGCCATGTGTGAGAGCGAGAAGACAGGAATATGCTGAACCGATAAAAAGACTCTGTGAGACCTGAGCTTTACGGATAATTTATGTCTAATGTCACATGAACTCGAAGACCTAGAGGCGAAAACCAACAAAAGAGAGGAGAGGCGTGCAGCGAAGAAAGGATTCCAGGTAACTATATAGAAGACGGAAGTAATGAGGACGCCCACGCACCACCAACAGCTACAAACAGCCAACATCAGTGATTATCAATGGGAGAAATTTGAAAGAGATGACTTCCTTCACTTATCTAGGAAGCATTGTTTCAACTACAGGCAGATGGCAGGAATGACGACGTCGAAACCAGAAAGGATCGGAAAGGCAAGATAGAACTTCATCAGTCTGAAATCAGGTTGAAAATCTTCTGCACTGACTCAGCACAAAGAACGAAATTTGAATTTTCAGCAGGAATGCTAAGTTACCCTTTCTTTATGGGTCAGAAACTTGACGCGGGCGTCACGAAGAGTATTTCCAGTAGACTAAGGTGGACTTCCATCAGCAGCTGTCCACTTCACTGGCTTCATATTGAAGACCAAATAGCCAGCCAAAAATAATTAGCTTCGAGGGACTCTGAGAACGATCCAACCAAGAACCTGTTGCTCAATAAATATGCTCCGATAAAGAAAGTGGACTGGACACAAACTGAAAAGACAATTGAGTGACATCGCGAGCCAGGCCACAACTCGAGTGGAACCCGAGTGAGAAACGACGTGTCGGATGGGTCTCGAATGTGATACGAAGGAGATCCTGTGAGAAGGAGATGAAAGCTTATGGGATATCATGGGACCAGCTAAGTGAGACCTCAGATAACAAGACAAAATGGAGACGTGCTTTTGAAGCTTTATATTTCACTCAGAGTCCAAGTGGTAATTTTGTTGACGCTAGCTAGTACTGAGATCCACCGCGCATGATTCCCTTTGGTACTGGACACAACGACCAATCTTTTTTAAACACGAAAATATCATCTAAATAAGATCCGAAATTCGCAATATGCACACAGTTCAAGGAGGTGAAATTTCTTTACGGTTTCATGTGGAAATCAAAATTATTTAGACCACATACAACATGTGATCTGCTGCATACCACACAGGGAAATCAGGAAATGGAGCATAAATGCCTAAAACTATATGTACCATTGATTGATTAGGAATACACATACCACATATAATAACCAGTAGTGCTTGCTAGATAGATTATTGGAGTGATCTAAACCCCGGACGGCAGTCTAGCTGGTTTGGGGTCGAGTTCATCAAAAGTGTGACCGTTTGACTCAGTTCAAAGAACCCTACTGGTTGATATCAGTGTTATACAGCTACTCATCTCAGGGAATCAGTAGTATATAGTTATACGAAATGTACTGCTTGATTGGGCATTCCAAAAATAATAATTTCAGCAAATAGCAATTGGTTGGAGGATTTCATCATGAGCTGACATCAGCTAGAGAAACCTGGAAAAACCTGGGAGTACAGGTCAGCTGTTTCGTCAGCCTAGTTTTAGACTTGTCAGTAGTACGCATCCACCGTTACGGTTCAAACCCACGACCTTCTGGTTACAAGGCGAACGACCGCGTTGACCATTAAGCTACTGGGGCCCGATCCAGTTACCAGCCCATGAATTCTAACTTCTGTCAACTCATGACAGAGAGCAACCAATTTACAATGTCTTCTTCGAAGATCCTTGGTTCAAACCCTGGCGGGTGTGTACTGATAGAGAGTCCCAAACTGGGACGAAACAGCTGTCCAGTACTCCCAGGTTTTCCAGTGGTTCTCTAACTGACGTCAGCTCATGATGAAATCGTCCACTCTTCTTCGATGAGTTACTGCCGCACCTTGATAGTGATACCTGTAACTGATACCTGTTGCACCGTGGGTTGCCTCTTGCAGCTTGTAGCTCACTGAATAACGTTAGGGTATTTAAAATGCTCGCTGCTTGTACACAGTCTCAATGGGGACTAAATCATTCACTCATCCAGTTAACTAGTCCCAAATAAGACTGATGCCTCGTTCTGGATTCGATTACTCACCACCATCAGTTAAATAATATCGTGTTAGCCTTAAGGGATCCTTGAAGCATCCATACTGAGATTTGATACGTCAGCCTAGACCAAGCCTTTTAGTAAAATAAAAAAAAACAATGTAAATGCAAGTCGAGGTTGCTTAATTTTCTGAAGAAATACTATGATAGAAAATCTGTGCATAAACAATAAAAGTTTATCAATACATGATGGCATTGACAAACATTTACTTCTTGTATAGAATCGTCAAAGGAAATAATTGTCGGCACCAAGTAATACTACTGATAGATGGAAATAAGTAATTGAATGACACTCATATCAACAAATAGTCCTTGATAGTTAAATGGCCGTGACATAAACACTGGATGGCCATTTCGCTCGCCTGAGATCGAAGTCATCAGTGATGCGCCCGGTTTCGTTCTGCTCACAGAGGGCCAAATCGATTAAAATAATATGGATTTAGATAAAGCAATAAGAAGATGTAATTTGTCTGAATCGTGTAATGTATTTGCGCAACACATTTCGAACAATCTGATCACACACGGAATTGTCATAGGAATGCTATACATGAAATTAATAAGGAGTTAGGAGGTGAGAAATAGAAATAGACTTAGGTCAAGTTAAAAGGACATACTCAAGGTCAAAATAACAATGAACACCACTAAACCAAATAGCAGAGGTAATAGTACATCTGCTATGGTATCAAAACAAAATTTACCAAGGAAGGTTTAATGTGATGACGAATTGTTTTTGAACGCATAAAGGTGGTTTAAACTTTCTAATTGCTAGGGCTTCCACAAACTTTAGGAAACGCCCCAAACACGTTTTATAGATAGGTTTAAAAGATCTGTTAACGTCAATTTTATGTCCTGTCTCTATAATATGTTTCGCAATAGAAGAGCTAGGTCTCCTGTTCTCACCGTTAATGGGTTCTGAAGATTCCATTTGTTTCTGGAGCCATTTAGGAATATGCTCTGAAGCCCTTACTTGCAGAGATTGATGAGTCCTCCCTATGTATGTGTGTCCACACGTACATTCAAATTGGTAAATACAGTGGGATGTGACGTCATTTTTCGCATGTTCGAAGGGCTTAGATAGATATATTGGCTTTACATTCTCTATTATTATGATATTGGCTGCATAAAAAGTCTTTTTGACAGCAGCGATCAGTCTTTGTCTAGTTATCAAGCTGCTATGATGCCCCATATAGGGTAGCTTGATGTACACGTCTTTCTTAGGGGCGAGTTGGAGAGTGGGCCTTGGTGTTCTGACTACTTTATATCTCCTGATGAACTTGTCTGGATAACTGTTATCAACCAGAGTTTTTGTCAACTTTCCTTCTTCCGCATCAAGTGTGTCTTCAGTGCATATTCGTTGGATTCTACTGAAGAGGAACCTTACTAAGGCTCTTTTGTACCGAACAGGGCAAAAACTGTGGTAATTAAGATACTGTCCTGTCCAGGTAGGTTTTCTATAAATAGATCTTTTTATTGACCCATCAAGCCGTCGACTAAGCAATATGTCTAGGAAAGATAAACAGTTATCTTCCTCTTCTACAGATGTAAGTGATATGCTATTCTGAACTTCATTCATTCGATTTAAAATTGAGCTGGCAGAACAAGACTTATCACTGATGATAACAATATCATCTACATACCTTCTATAAAGTGGCACATTTTCGATTAAATCCTCCGATAAATTCTCAATGTATGACATATAGATATCTGCTAAAAGGGACCCTAACGAACCTCCCATAGCAACACCATCAACTTGGTGGAAACAATCGCCTTCAAATGTAAACCTAACATTGTTAGTACATAGAAGTAATAAATCCCTTAAATAAGATATAGGGAAAGGGATGAAAAAATTGTTTGTGGAAATATAATCACACAAAATGTCAACTGTTTTGAGCAAAGGCACATTTGTGAATAACGAGTTTACATCAAAAGAGTACATATTCTTATTCATAATATTAATATTACTATCGTCAAGAAAATCAACCAATTCAAATGTATCTTTTAACACATACTTACAGAATTGTGTTTTAACTGGATGCAATAATTCTACTAACCATTTAGCAAGTTTATGTGTTGGGGATTTGCACATTGACAGTATAGGACGTATGGTTTGGTACCTGGATGAAATGGTAATTGCAGAAATCTGATTCGTCATTAGATAATGAATGAATTTATGATTTGCAGTCTACACTGGTCGAGGTTAAAATATTCACTAAAGCTACTTAGACCAGAATATGTGACGTAATATAGTAAAAATAACAAACTAGACGAAGAAATATATTTATTTCCAATTAGTTCCACATCACTGTCTCTAGAGTAATACATAATAACAAACGAAGTTACGATCAAAAAGTCCATCTGTAGTAAAGAAACCTGAACTGAGCAATATCTTCACTATAACAAGTTTTGTCCTATAAGCTATAAACGTGGATTAGTGAGAACTTTTTACGACAGAGCCAGAAAGTTATGTTCACCGAACAAGGTCGGAGAAGAATTAGATTTCGTTGAGAAATGCCTAAGAGAAAATGGATACCCTAAGGGATTTATACACAAGTATAGCAGAGAAAAAGATGAGAAAGAAAAACACCCATCTGTAGAAAAGAAGAAAGTGTTTATTTGTCTCCCATTCAAAGGAGATGCAGTGTCACAAAAGATTGACAAAAGACTGAAAGGTGAAATAAAAAGAAGCTTCTCTGCATCTAAACTGATAACATCATACAGCACCACTTCTTCTATAAGCCACTGAAAACTGGATAAGTACCCTGCTGATATCACCTCCAACTGCATTTATGAATTTACGTGCACTTGAGGGAGCAAATACTTTGGACTTTTTATGAATTTTTATGCCGCCAATATCATAATAATAGAGAATGTAAAGCCAATATATCCATCTAAGCCCTTCGAACATGCGAAAAATGACGTCACATCCCACTGTATTTATCAATTTGAATGTAAGTGTGGACAAACATACAAAGGGAGGACTCATCGATCTCTGCAAGTAAGGGCTCCAGAAACAAATGGAATCTTCAGAACCTATTAACGGTGAGAACAGGAGACGTAGCTCTTCTATTGCAAAACATATTATAGAGACAGGATATAAAATTCACTTTAACAGATCTTTTAAATCTATCTATAAAACGTGCTTGGGACGTATCTTAAAGTTTGTGGAAGCCCTAGCAATTAGAAAGTTTAAGCCACCTTTATGCGTTCAAAAACAATTCGTCATCACATTAAACCTTCCTTGGTAAATTTTGTTCTGATAGATGTACTATTACCTCTGCTATTTGGTTTAGTGGTGTTCATTGTTATTTTGACCTTCAATATGTCCTTTTTACTTGATCTAAGTCTTTTTTTCTCACCTCTTACCTCTTCATTATTTTCATATATACACGTTCCTATGACAAGTCCGTGTGTGATCAGATTGTTCGAAATGTGTTGCGCAAATACATTACACGATTCAGACAAATTACGTCTTCTTATTGCTTTATCTGTATTCATAAAGGGAACTAATTGTTTTAGATACTGACAACATTAACGCTGTTCAAATAGCATCGAATCAATTATAATATCAACGGATTACAGTTCAATAGCATCAACATTACATTACACCGAATTTCAGAAGGATTAGAAGAGATAATAATACAACTTCATGAATTTACAATCTCTGCTGAAGGCCATGGCAATAATAGTGGCTGGACTTGTTTCAGGGGAATCACGATATTCCCTCCTGTTTGGATTGCGTGGTACCTGGATGCTTTTGGCAGTCTGTTTCGTACCCGATGGATGATAGAGAAAGACTCTTCAAAATAGGTCGAAAAACACTATCCAGCATGGCTGCAGAAAGGAAGTAGTGGCCGTATAAGGAGTGCAATAATCGAACATCTCGTCACCACTGGTCATTCCATCTCAACAAACGCGTCCTTCAAAGTAATCTACAAAGTGAAGAACAACCTGCCAAATACAATACGTTTCCGTCTTCCTTGTATTGCAGAAGCCCTACCTTTTCAGTTAGAAGAACCAGAACTATGCATACAAAAGAAAATTATTCAACCACCTCTACTATCATGGTAACAACTCTGTTGATTTGACTTAATTTTTCCTTGTTTGCTTGATTTGACTTAACTTTTGTTTGTATGCTTATTTTTCTACCTGCTTAAAACTCTTGCGTAATTCCGTATGTTATTTTGTTTCCATGTACACCCTGAGCACAACTCTTTCATCAAACTATTCACGTTATTACGTAACTCTTCTTTAACAATCGTTTGTGACAACTCATCACTTTTGTTACTACCTTCTTATATAAACATCCAATTCATCTGAACTTACTAATTGTATTTTCGCTTGGAAAATTTAATGTAAACACACATACAAATCAACCACATATATTTGCGATTGTACAGCTATGAAAATGAATTTGCTCTCGAAAAGAGACTCTTCGCTGAACTACTGGTCTTCTGTCTATTAATCTTCAATATTGGCTTTGTGACAGGTTTGGATCAGGTGTTCTAATATCAAGCTACTTATGCTTCTCACTAAACCTTTATTTAACCACACTGGCAGATGTTCCAGAGGACAAAAAATCAAGTTCCTTGAGCAACGGTCATTTTTTGTCATCATTTGGGTAAAAAATGAATTGCTAAAAGCCTTTGGGTGACAAATACTCCAAAAAGCAGAGTCTGTTATAGTTCGCTAAATACAACCAGTGCTTTGTATGGAGAGGAAACAGGTTGATCCACTGAGGCACCCTGACATTCTGTGGAACTTACAAATTCGTAAATTCTGTATATTTTACTTAAATATCTGATATTCACTAGTAACTAATATTCGATCAAAGTATAGAAAACAGTCCTACAGGAGGTCAGTCGCGAGCCCGAGTAGGTCAGTGGTAATGTCTATGACTGCTAGCAGCACTGGGTGACGCGGATTCAAATCTCAGAAGCGACATGAATTCCTTGAAGGTTGCAGATAAGACTTGCTGACTGGTGAGTGCCAGCTAGCACGAAATCTGGATCAGGAAAGGCTTCCAGCCGATTGCCTCCAACCATCTAGTATTATTATTATTGTTCCCTTGGGTTCCTAGTGGAACATAGGGCTTCAACTGCACGCCTCCACTTGCTTCTGTCTTCTGCTGTACTTTCCACTTGCATCCATGTTAGTCCATACTGTTTCAATTTCTCTTCACACGATCTCCTCCATCTCACCCCTGAACGTCCCACTCGCCGCTTCCCTTTCGGGTTCCACTCGAGCGTTGGCCTGACGCGCGATGTCACCCAGCGACCTCCTCAGCGAGTGTCCAATCCATCTCCACTTTCTCCTGCATATTTGTTGAGCGATTGGTTCTTGTTTTGTTTGTTCCCATAGTTTCTTGTTGGTGATTCTTTCCGGCCATCTGATCTTGAGTATAGAGCGAAGACAGTTGTTGATAAAGGTCTGCAACAGGCTGTTGGAAATATTCTTTGTGACACACTGGCCAAGTTTCTGATCCATCCGTATAGAAGAACTGACTGACTTGACGTTTGTATTGAAAATCCGAATTTTGTTGTTGATGCAGGCTGAGTGACGAAGATTTCCAGATTGGTTTCAGGTTGATGAATGTGTTTCTCGCCTTCCCGATTCTCGATTTGACATCGTCGTCCGTTCCTCCTGTAGTTGAGACAATGCTCCCTAGATAAGTGAATGAAGTAACCACTTTCAAATCCCTCCCGTTGATGGTGATTGGCGCTGGATGTTGCTGTTGTTGTTGTTGTTGTTGTGGTTGGTTATTTTCATAACCTCCGTCTTGTCTATGTTCACCTGGAGTCCTGTCTTTGCTGCCTGCTTCTTCGACCAGTTTGTCGATTTTCGCTTGTAAGTCTTCGATTTTGTGTGACATCAAACATAAATCATCCACGCGCGAAATCCAGGTCTTCTAGATTCTTCACGTCGGTCCAGGATATCCCTGTCTTCTCGTTTCCCACTGTCTGACGCATAATCCAGTCCACCACAATTAGGAATATCATTGGTGATAATAAGCACCCTTGTCTGACTCCTGTGTTTACTCCAAACGCCTCGCTGAGTTTTCCGTTGTGGATCACTTGACATGTGCCGTTGTCGTACAACCATCTAGTACTGATGCATATAACCATTTACATACGCTGTTCAACAGTAATTGTTTGATATTACTGATTCGATATCATTTGAAACAATACTTCTTTAACGACAATGGATAAAAAACTGTAGAACATGATGAAGACATTATCTAAAGGCATATTCTTTGTTCACTGTTAAACAGTCTTTTAATAAACTTCTTTCGAATTTGATCATTGACTGATATCAGTAAGAGTAGCATTGAAAACCAGGAAGGAGTGATGCTCGCTAGTGACTGACTGGATACCGGGGCAAAGTTGCCTGAATTTCAAGTGAGAATTAAGAAACACTGGGGTCCACCATCATGTCGGAAGTGAGGAGAAATACTTGCCAGCGATGACACTGACTCGTGCCAGTCGTGCTAAATTCATCATGAATTAGCAGAAGTTATATTTCATGGGCTGGTTATTGAGTTAACTCCTAATGGCTGAATGGTCTACGAGGTCGCCTCGCAACTGGAAGGCCTGGGTTCGAACCCTGAAGATGAATGCGTACTGTGAAGGGTTCCAAACTAGGAAGAAACATCTGTTTGTTATTCCCTGGTGGTTTTCCAGTGGTTCTCCAACTGAAATGAATCCGTGATCCGATCAAACTTCAAACAATTTAAATCCCTATTAATAAACTCTTGAAAAAATTCTTTAATATGGAGAAAATTACTAAGATGAAGTTTAAAATTAATTCAAGAAAATAGATCTACCTCGTAAATATAAAATCAGATAGATTATAGGTTCACAAATAGGCTGGATAAAAATAAAGAGATACAAAGTTTTACCAATCCTGCTTAGTTTTTATTCCTGAATAATAATAATAATAAAATCAGAAAGTGTTTAGTTAATTTCCCGCCTTATATTCATTCCTTTCAACATATTCAATACAAAAAGCATTGGAGGGCATGTCTTTGTGTGTGTGTTGAGGCACACTGTTCGCAGCATCAAATGCTGTAAGAAAAGAACTTTTTTTTCTAAAAATAAATCTAAATGTTTGATGTTTCAATTCATGCAATCAGTCAAAAACATTTTAGGGAATGAAACATCAGCGAGAATTAATGCATACTTCTAATTAAAAACATTTTTTTAAAAATTTTAATGCAAAACGTTTCTCTTTTAGGAAAAAAAAGTAGAGACAATGAATGGTATTCACATGTTTCAAATTAATTGGTAGACATTATCAATGAAGCATTAATTGCTTTTACAGGTGTATCACTGTTGAGGTTTATTAATAGACTGTTGGCAAAAACAAATGAACGAAATTCACAAGTTATATCTATCAGTGAATTTGTAAAGTGTTAATTTCTAGAAATGTGATTGGTTACAGGTTTTATTACGCACTCATTGATATGAGTAAGAGAACCACTTAAAAATCAGCTGTTTCTTCGTAATTCTGGACACTTGAAGAGCACTTACCTATGACCCCAAATGATTGGATCGGATGTTAAGGTTACGAGACAAGTTTCTAGTCATTCCAGTCTATAAGAAGAAATCCAGTAGCCCATCAATGCGAATGTCTGCCTAATCACGGGTTTATGGGGCCACCACTAGTCAATATTGTCGGAGAGTATTTCTCCACGATCTCGATCTTGTGGACCCTAGTGGTCCCTCTAGAACTCCAGGAAATGTCGTGTTGTAGCCAGTCACCAATGATTAATACTATTATCATTGCTCCCCTGAGCACGAGTGGAACATACGACTTCAATAACACATTACTACTTTGTCCAATACTCTGTGGTCCTATTCAGTCTGCCCTACGTTTGCCCACAGTCTCTCATTTACTCCTCAAGAGAGATCTCCTCCATATCACCCTCAACCCTACGTCTCACTCATCGACGACGAGACGTGATATACGGCAGTTGACTTAAGAGCGTGTGTACTGCTCAGAAGTTTGCTCCGTCCTCCTTTATGTCTGTGATATATGGCCATTGAGAGTGGAAAACATGAAAATACCATCTGGCTGTCTTTGACAATAATTACCTGCGTTCTGTCTCCTGTGTGGAGTGGTATAATAGAGTGAGCAGTATTGAGGTTAGGCGTCGCTTGCTAGGTAAGGAACGGAAATCCATCGACGAGGCTGTGAAGTTACATCTACTCAGATGGTTAGGATATGTGTTACGCATGAATGACTAGCCATCGCCTTCCTCGACTGCCAATGTTAGCTTACATAGGTTCAGGCTGGGAGAGAGCTAGTGGTGGTCAAACCAAAACATGGCCTCATTAGGCAGTGAAATCCACAACAGCTAGTTTAAGCTGGTCACGTAGGAAGGTGTAAATCTCCTCACTAATTGGGGTCCTCGGGATGATAAGAACCGAAGGAGGCTGGAGACAATGGGTGATATGGCTGAAAATCGTCGTGGTCAATGTCTGGCTCAGATGCGTCCACTCCTTGTGAATTATAATACCCAATAAAATTATATTGTTCCTCGATGTTACTATTCTTTTTGTCTCATATCTCTGTTTACTGTCGCTGTTTCGCATTTCTTTTTACTTTCTCGCCTTGCGTTGTTTGCTACATGACGTGTGGCGACTCGGACTTCTGCACATCGATGCAAAGTTCTGTATTGAAACCAGTCAGTATCAGTCGAGTCCCACTCCGGTGATTACCTGTTGCGCTATGTCACTCGAATGTCTCTTCAACGCTTGCCGAATCCATCTCCATTTCCTTAGGAATAGGCTCTTAGTTAGTTTGCTGCCTTAGTTTCTCGTTGCTAATTCTTTCTCACCATCTATTCGATCTTCAATATAGAGCCAGCGAAGTGAGCGGCTGCTGGTTAATCTTCACGGCCTTCTGTTGGAAATGCTCTTTATGACGCATCAAGTTTCTCATCCACATGGAAACAATGACTGCCCCAACATTGAAAATCGGAATCTTGTGCTTTATATGTGAGTGCAGAAGATTTACAAACCGAATTCAGAGTGATGAAAGTGTACCTTGTCATCCTGATCCCCCCTGGTCTCGATATTGTCTTCCGTACCATGGACCTGTAGTTGGAATGATGCTGAGGAAATAAGTGAAGGAAGTAACCGCATTTTAACTTTCACTGTTGCTAGTTATTGGTGCTGTTTGGTGTTGTTGTTGGTTAATTTTATGACCTCCGTCTTCTTTACGTTCACCTACAACAGTCCTGTCTTCACTGCACGCATCTTCTGTCAGTTTGTTGGTTTTGCCTGCAAGTCTTCATGTGACACTGGAATACAAATCATCCACGCGCGAAATACAGATCTCTTTAGAGTCGTTACAACCCATTAGTAAAGGTTTCTTTAAATGCCGAAGATACAAAAGTGATTTTTTTATCATGAAGAATCCCTTCCGGGGTTAGTCTTGAAGAAACCGAAATAGAATGTCTTGAGATCATTTGTCAGCAGTCTGATCTTCTCCCACTCCCAGAATCGGAATTCAAACGCCTACTGCTAATGTGTACCATGGATGTGCGATTCCAACTTGACAATACTCTTTACCGCCAAAGAGATGCTGTAGCTATGGGCAGTCCACTTAGCCCTGTTTTAGCAGATATATTCATGTCCAACCTTGAAAGAAAATAGCTGAAGCATGCAGTCGACGAAACAACCTCCTCCTACTGTCGATACGTTGATGACACATTTATAGTGTGCAAAAATGAAAGTCATGCTTCACACTTACTAAGATTATTCAATGATGCACACACCAATATTGAGTTCACTATGGAACATGAAAATGATGGGAAATTCCACTTCCTCGACATCGCCATGGAACGCCTAGAAGACGGTAGTCTTCAAAAGTCAATTTATCGGAAATCCACATGGAAAGGACAATACTTACATTTTAATAGCTTTTGTCCAAATAGCTCTAAACGTGGTTTAGTCAAGACTCTGTACTATAGAGCGAGGAGAATATGCTCTATAGAAAAATTGGAGGAAGAATTTGAGTTTCTTGAAAAGACATTGAAGAGCAATGGGTACCCTCAAAGGTTTATCAACAAGTATGGAAGATCTGAAGTCACAAATGTAAAACAAATTACAATAAGAAAAAAAGCCAATCTACTCTGAGCTTGATTATAAAGGCGAAAACATTGCAGCGATGATCAACAGAAGGCTGAGCACATCACTAGCCATAGGCTATCCTGCAGCTAAGCTGGTTACCATCTATCGAACAACTTGCTCTTTGTGCAATCAAAAATCGATAGATATCCTTCTCATGTTAACTCCAACTGTTTATACAAATTTACATGCATCTACGGGAGTAGTTATATTGAAAGGACAGAAAGAAGAGCATATCTACGATTTTCTGGACATGTACCAAAAAGCCTACGTCTAAAGGGAACAAATGCTTTAAGCAGTGCCATCACCAGGCATCTTCTTGACACGGGTCATGAGGTGGACGTCGAAAAGTCATTCAAAATTATCAATAAGCAAAAGAGTTCAATGCTCCTTAAGTTTGCTGAAGACATTTCCATCAAGCGTCTGAAACCTGATTTATGCGTCCAGAAAGAAGCGGTTATCAGTTTTTCTTTGCACCTGGTAACTGGATATTTTTAATCTCTCTTTCATCTGAATGCAAAATGCTGAAAAGTTTTTATAGTGTATGATTATTATTGTCCGGAATAGTGTTTAATATTGCATAAATATATGTATATATTATTAGTGTATGCGTATATTGATCGATTGATTTTTGTTTAAAACGAACTCGGTGCAAGTATGTTAAAATTGTTTTTGTAGACATATTTAATAATGTATTTGGCCTGTAAGCAGCCGACGAGAAGGCAACGAAATAAAAGATGATGCCATTTTATTCTGCAAAAACTGTAGTTCTTGCTTTTTTCAAAATAAAATGGTTCTATGGTCAAATCCGTTTGAGAAGAACGAGAAACCTGATCCACTTCTTATCTTCAAGAGTAAGAAGGATATGCACCACCAGTCATTATCTTACAAGACTTTATTGAGAAAAAACATGATATCAAGATAGAAGACGCAAAGATTCCAAATAAGTAGAGATAGCATTTCGGAAAATAACTATCGGTCGTTTCTGTGTACGTGTGTGTGTTTATGAATTCGATTGCTTCTATGGAGCTAGTTGTTTGGATTGCAGAAATCACAGGCTTTTCAAACGCATCACTGAATATTAGTTGGGATGGCTATCAGGCGAACAAGGCAGGATAAATACTAGCTCACGACTCGTACACCTCTTAAAGTGAGGTCGTGTAGCTCCATTTAACTTTCCATTTAATTGGCACTAATGTTTGGCAAGTGTCAAATGTCCAAATCGCTGAGATACTGGACCTATCTCAAGTCTCAGAAGACTAAGTTTAATACTTACTACACTATGCACTGAAACCGACGCGGAACAACAGAAAACGGTTGGACAACACGATTATTTATTATTTAAGCGATAACGAAACAGATTTACAGTAGTGAATCAGTACTCAGTTCCGTAAATAAACGTTAATATAATGTACAACAATACTTCTGATCGTATTTCCCCAGTCTTCTAACAACTAGTACATGAATAAGCAATGACAGCCTTGCTGTCACCCGCCACTGGAGACCAGTTCGAATAAACAAACTATTCAATGTTCACCAACAGTGACAGACAGTTTATCTATGAATGAAGGCTACTCTTTCCGTAACGTTTCATGAAATCTTTGCAGTTGAATAGGGTTTCTAAAAGGTAATAGAAAGCGCCAAAACAGGTCAATTATAAATTTCACTAATGTCACAGCATATACGAGACTATCTCTAAATGGAAAAAGTAGGCGAATTGGAGAATATTGTGTGAAATACAGCAACAGAAAGAATGATCATCGGAAGAATATCAGTAGATATATATGTGCAACTGCTCAGTTTGTAGGGATTTCAATTGATTTACGTCAAAATAAATGTCATTACTGAAGGTATGTTTCATTGTCTTACTTCCAGTTTCATCAACAGAGCCTACTTATTAACGTCCGGTTAAAGTTTCGATCTCCGTATGGGTAGAAATTTCGGGGTTATTCTCATACTATTTTACGAAAAGCAGCATCACATCATAAAACACAATCTTATTATCTTAATATCACTGACAGGCGAATTTCCTCACTTGCCACATGTAGATTGATGCAGAACATGGTTTTGCATGCTAGAATATTCAGGTTATGTAATTTATTATGCTCTGGATTAATTTAATTTACGAGCTCGCCTTGTATTCGAAAGGTCCCAGGTTCGAACTCCGTTGGCGGGTGGTTACTGTTGAGAAGTCCCGAACTAGGCCGACAAAACAGTTATCCAGTATTCCTTGGTGGTTTTCCAATGGTTTTCTAACCGACTTCAGTTGATGACGAAATCCTGTCAACAATTAATTTCATCTGTTGGAATTTTGACGCTAACCAACATCAGTTAACGGCATATTTGGAAACCAGGGAGTGTTGGGAACCTGTTCCATCCTAGTTTCACACCCCTTAGCAGAGACTGAACTCAGGAACTACAGGTGACAAGACCAAGCTGATTGAACAGTTGAAATCAATCCAAATACCAATCTCAACCTCTCTGACGGCTACGGGAAGGATTTCTTGAAGTTGTACATTAAAGTCAAACCTTATGGGGTCCACTATGTCAAAGTGAAGTGGGTGTCCATCCATTAGCATTAGCTGAAGGTGCAGCTATATCTCTCATGCCTTCATAAGTCCTCAGATTTCAGTCAAGGTGCCTGAATCGTCTCTTAACCTGAAATAGTCAGCTTTGATAACTAACTGGTGGTGTGGTAAGTGCGCACTGCTAAAGAGTCTCAATCCAGGAAGAAACAGTTATCCAGTTCTCCTTGCTTGTTTCCAAAGATCTTTCCAATTGATGGTTGGTTAGTTCGTGACGAAATCTTACAAGTGAAGTTAGAATAGTTTCACCATGAATTCGATTACTTTTGAGCCAAGATGATTTTCTCACACACTGATTAACTTTAACCGATGAGAAATGGAAAAACAGCTTGCCATCAAATGTTAATTGATTTTCATTGTAGAAATAATAATCATAAAAAGCAGTGAGAGAACTAAATTCCATCGTATAGGCGGATCAGGAAGTACCATTAGTGTGATTTCAGCTATATGAGTAAGTGAAACCGTAAACAATATATATATATGTATATATATATATATATATATAGAACAGTGTCGTGTTTAATGCAGTGGATAACAAAAGAAGAGATGCCATTGTATGAATAGAAACTTTTAACAACTTTAACATCCGGAAGTTTATATATTCTTAGAAGACAGAGAGTGAGCGATAGAGAGAGAGAGAGTGACAGTCAGTGAGAAAGGGAATGTGTGTATGGTCGGTTGAATTTCAGTAAAGAAGGAAAAATAAAATCTGAGTTTCAGCTTATTGATTAAAACTTCCATTTGGAATTGTTAATTGCCTTTTTTATACACACCATTCCTGATAAAGGCTTGACAAAGCATTAAATGCATAAAACTCTGGTTAAAAAACTTTCATCATCAGCTGACATTGGTAGTAACAGAACCATTGGAAAACCACTAGAGAGGAGTACTGGACCGCCAGCTGTTTCGTCCTAGTTTGCGATTCTTCATCAGTACTCATGCACCGGGGCTCGAACCCTGAATTTTTCATTTACAAGAAGAGCTCAGTTAGAGAATCACTATTCCAACGATCTCGCCCTATAGCCTGAAGGTCCTGTGTTCGAAACTTGACGGCAAATGCGTATTGGTGAAGAGTCTCATATTAGGCTGATGAAACAGCTGTCCGATACTTTCTGGCTGTTCCCAGTGGTTCTCTAACTAATGTCAGCTCATAATGATATCCTGTAACCAATCAATTCAAATCCCTACAAATCAATACTTGAATATCATAAAATTTTACTGAAAGGGCAGAGTGCTGTAGTCGAGACAGGCTGTATATAATAGAGAAGATTTGTAGCTCAGGTGGATCATTTGCAATTATTAATGTTCTCTGAGCTGGTTGATTTGGTTGCGAAGCTTTCGTACAACAAGAAGTACGTCAATGTATCATACCTATACTCAAACAGAAAAGACATAATTCCCAGCTTAGCACTGAAGAGCAAAATGCATTTAAGAAACTGAAGAATAGAAAAGATATAGTTATTCTCTCGGCTGACAATGGAAGAATAACAGTAATTCTGGACACAGAAGACTACATAAAGAAAGCAGAGGATTTATTCAAAGATAATAATGTATATCAACAGTTGACAAAAACTTATACGAACATTAGATAACAAAATCAGAACAACTTTAAATAAAATAACGAAATCAGGACAAATTACAGAACGAGATCATAGGCTAATGAAATCTAATGGACCTATTTTATCTCGATTCTATGGAAGACCAAAGCTATGCGAACCAAACTTCCCCTTACTACCAATCGTTTCGCTTCCAGGAACACCAGCATATAATCTATCTAAGGAACTTTTCAGGAAATTAAATTACCTAACAGAATCCTGCGACCATTCTATCAATTCGTCAATCCAATTTTTAGAGAAAATCAAAAACATTCAAGTAGAAGACAATGAAATAATGGTGTCCTTTGATGTCACAGAATTATATACTTCAATTAGTCCAAAACTAGCAACAGAAACTATGCAACAATTACTCTATAGTGATGAAAACATAAAAACGCAATTATCAACTTGGATAGAACTCATAAAATTATGACTTACAACATACTTCCAGTTCAATACTCCAATATATGAACAAATAAAAGGAACACCAATGGGATCATCGCCCATATCAGGATTAATAGCTGAAGCAGTTATGCAAAGATTAGAATTAATAGCTCTACCGATAATTAAACCGAAAATCTGGATACGTTACGTTAATGATACATTAGTAATAATTAAGACTCATAAATTAATAAACAACATATTTGAGGACATCAAATTCACAAGAGAAGAAGAATTAGATATCAAAATCCCAATTTTAGATGTCTTAATCAGGAGAACCAACACAGGAGATTTAGAAACACACGTGTATAGAAAATCAACGCACACAGATCAAATACTCAACTATACTAGCATTAATCCAATTACTCACAAACGAAACTGTGTGCAGACATTGTTTAAAAGAGTTCAAACACATTGTAGCACTCCAGTGTTGAAAAGAATGGAAGAAAAATACCTACCTACAAACGGTCTTCGAAAAGAATGGTTATCCACAAAATTTCATCAAAAAGTGTTTAAAGTCGAATCAAAACACTAACAAAGAACAATCATCAAAGACCACAAGAAAATTCATTCTACCATACATGAGAAATATCTCTGAAATAACAGCTAGAATACTGAAACCGTTTGATATAGATATAGCACACAAGCCAGTCAGATCGCTTAATTCGATATTATGCAAACCGAAAGATCCAACAGAAAAAGGAGATAAAATTAATACCATTTACAAAATAAATTGCATGTATGAACTGCAACAAGCATTACATCAGTGGTCGAAGTGGGCGTCCCCTTCGAATTAGAATCCAAGAACACAAATCAGCCGTGAAAAGACACGATATGTATTCTTAAGTATCAATGCATATAAACAATTATGGTCATCAATTTGATTGGGATAATGTCAAAATCTTAGACAGAGGAAACACGAAAAGTGCCAGGGAATTCCTAGAAGCCTGGTACTCAAACGAAAATGCAATTAACAAACACGTTCATATAGATGAAATACACCAACTAATAAAAAGTAAATCAGGTGACCGGAAAGTTTGAAATCCAAGTCAATAGAAAATGGTCAATACATATGTAATACAGATGGTTACCAGGAGACGCAATTCTATCTCTCATGAAAAAATTTAAATCGTTTCACTTTATGCTAAATATTGCGCTGAAAGGGGATGTTGTCCAGAAGGGGGACGACGAAAGCTCCGCAAGCAAACCAACCAGCTCAGGCTGTATATATTGAACAAGAATACAATTAGGGTAGAGTATAATCTTATAATGGAATCATTTTACCTCATAATTGACACAGTGATGGATCATTTGTCCATTAATCATTACTGTTATTGCTTCACAACGCACAATCAGACTCTAACACTTTGCAATATGCTATGAATCCCTTCAAAGTCTGTAAGAGATACATGAATGATGTTTTTTCTTTATTTTCGATGAAAATATCCATCTGAATGAAGTATTTGAATTATCCAGTAATACTCATCACTCACTCAACTGGTCTGGCTTTATGCTAAACGTTAAGTCACAAGGAATGTTCAGTACTCCATAAGGACAGATAAAATAAGGAGAAACAGTTCAGCGAAAAGACTATTTTCACCGAATTCACTCACTTAGCTGTAAAGTTGTAGTCGCTTATAATTGTTTGTTTGTGTGTGTGTGTAGATAGCACAAGAATAAACACTGGTCTGGAGTATTGTCTACCCATAAACACACGAACTCGAAGACTCACAGGCGAAAATCAAAAGGTTTTGCAGTAGAGGCGTGAAGTGAAGACAGGACTTTAAGTGAATATTGAGAAGGCAGAAGTGATGAAAAGAGATTAATTCGTTCTTTTATCTTGGCAACATCCTTTTGATTGACTACAGGTGGATGTCATGGATGGCGACGTCAAAATCAGATAGGATCGGAAAGACAGAATAGGCCTTCGTCACTCTGAAATCAGTTTGAAAATCTTCTTCTCATTCAGCACAAAGAAGTGAATTCGAATTTTCAACACATATGTTAACATCTGTTCAGTTCGCTTGCTGCATAGTGTGCGTCGGTGGCACAGCAGTTAGGACGCTTGCCGACCATGCACATGGTCCGGGTTTCGATCCCCGGCCACAGACGCACTCCTTTACCTCGCCAAACCAGTGATAAAGCTGGTAAAAAGGAAAGGTTGGACATGAGGCTAGCAACTCCATCCTGTAAAAATAAACACTGTTACAGAAACTCCAAGCCTCTAGCTTGAAGCCCTATGTTCCAACAATGGGAACGTAAAGGAATAAAAGAAATAGTGAAGATCAAATAGCTGGTGAGAAAAAATTAGCAACGAGAAACTCTGGGACCAAACCAACCAGTAACTGACTGTTCAAGAAATAGTGATAAAGAAATGGAGGTGGACTGGACAAACGGTGAAGAGATCTCCAAATCATGGGGCAGGCTGAATAGGACAGCAGAGTATCGAACAAAGTGGAAATATTCTGGTAAAGCTTTATGTTCCACTCAGAACCCAAAGAAAAACAACAATAATTGTTTATATTATCAAAATATTTCAAAACAGTGATGGATCTTCAAACTGTGGACATAGTAGGAACTTTTCCATCCCCTCCTTTTAAATTAGGTGTAATTCCTAGTTCAACGTTTATAAATATTTTGTATATACTTTTTATTAGCATAATTTTATTACCTGACCTTTCATTTACTCTCTTCACCTATTAATGTCATTTATTTTGATACCTGTCTCCGCGATCTTTCATATAACGCAACCCTACTCTCAACTTAATGAATGAATTCGTTGAAAACAGGTTCTTCGTTCAACTGTTTGTTGTTATTTCCATGTCTGGAATGTTTGCTATTTATCGTGAAGAAATTTTGAATCAATTCAAGGATGAATTCACCACAAAGTTAAGAACTACATTCTCTACGAAAATATTTGATTCAGAATAACCTATCCACTAGCTGTCATCAGTAAACCTATGAGAAGTAGGACTGATAAACTGCTAAGGACAAAAGTGATGAAGAGAAAGTTATTTGCGAACCTAAAATTCAAAGGTGACGTCGCCACATCTCTACGTCTTAGCTTCTCCATGCAACTTATAATTCATCTACATGGAAACTTCCGTGTGCATACGTCACTTCACGTCTTCCTCCGAGATGTGTACAACAATACTTCTTAAAATGTTTGTCGAAAGGAGCGATTAAATGCGCCTGTAGGTCAATTCTCGAGCAACACATTCCCACACATTATTCTGCATCAACAGAACAATCTATCTTAGTGACAATTAGGTAAGGTCAAGTCGTTTCAAAAGTCTCTCCATGAAGAAATCCCTGAATTGTATATATAAAGAAGCGGTCTGTCCAGTTTCCCTTACTTCCATGGGCGTGTTAGCCTCTAAACCAACCTTCATTCCTTTCCAGGTTTCCTATCAACGTGGCAACGTATAGAAGTGTTCTGATCAGAGATCGAATAAGGACTGCACACATGGCCGGCCAGCATTCTAGTATATATATATATATATATCCTGAACCCCATAATGTTACGAATAAAATTCCTGTTTCTAAGTTCTTAAAGTTTAATTGCTACACATTTCTGAACACTATTCATCACCTAATCTTACAGATTACGTAAGACTGATCAATCTAGTCTCGCTGTCTATCTAGGTTTTCTTTCCTTTAAATAATTCTATATGTTTCGTCACTAAATAATATGAATAACTTTCTTTTGCTAGTAATTACGTGACAGTTTAAAAAGCTAGTTAACTGTACATCGCAGTAAAAAAAAATAAAAAAAAGTAAAGAATGTTCCTGCCTCACTAATACATTCTTAATTTATGTCATATTTTACCTGGGAAGGATGAACAATCTCTCCTGTGAAAAATATTCATATTAGAATAATAATAATAATTTCGCTTCAGTTTGACTGGCTTGTAATCATTTCTAAACTGTAAATTTCGTCGTAGATCAATATCACCTGGATCTTGTTTCGTCGTGGTTTAGAACTCGTCTGTAGAACGCGTCCTATATATTATTATTATTGTTCCCTTGGGTTCCTAGTGGAACATAGGGCTTCAACTACACGTCTCCACTTGCTTCTGTCTTCTGCTGTACTTTTCACTTGCATCCATGTTAGTCCATACTGTTTCAACTCCCCTTCACACGATCTCCTCCATGTCACCCTTGCACTGACGTCCCACTCGCCGCTTCCCTTTCGGGTTCCACTCGAGCATGGCCTGACGCGCGATGTCACCCAGCGGCCTCCTCAGCGAGTGTCCAATCCATCTCCACTTTCTCCTGCATATTTGTTGAGCGATTGGTTCTTGTTTTGTTTGTTCCCATAGTTTCTTGTTGGTGATTCTTTCCGGCCATCTGATCTTCAGTATGGAGCGAAGACAGTTGTTGATAAAGGTCTGCAACACGCTGTTGGAAATATTCTTTGTGACCCGCCAAGTTTCTGATCCGTATAGAAGAACTGACTGTATTTGACGTTTGTATTGAAAACCCGAATTTTGGTGTTGATGCTAAGGAGTGAGGAAGATTTCCAGATTGGTTTCAGGTTGATGAATGTGTTTCTCGCCTTCCCGATTCTCGATTTGACATCCTCGTCCGTTCCTCCTGTAGTTGAGACAATGCTCCCTAGATAAGTGAATGAAGTAACCTCTTTCAAATCCCTCCCGTTGATGGTGATTGGCGCTGGATGTTGCTGTTGTTGTTTTGTTGGTTGGTTATTTTCATAACCTTCGTCTTGTCTATGTTCACGTGGAGTCCTTTTTTCAGGATATCCCTGTCTTCTCGTTTCCCGCGTCCATAACTCCACTGGAAATCAAGCCGAAGACCACCAGATTAAGAGCTAGTCACGTTCACTGTAAGGTCATTTGAGTGAAATTGCAGTAAAAAATAAATTCTCACTTTTACGGGGAAAGGTCGCTAGCCATACGCACAACCCTCCTTATTTTCTTGGGCTTGGGACTGGCTAGAAAACTAATGAGATAGTAAACTAGGCGAGGTTCCATGGGGTCAGAAATTTGACGTTGGCGTTACAAGATGCCCTTCCAACAGGCTGCAGCAGACGTTTATCAACAGCTGCCTAATTCACTGGCTCGATATCGAAGACTGAATTGCCAGCCAGAAATAATTAGCAGCAAGAAACTGTGGGAACAAACCAACCAGGAATCTCTTCCTCAGGAAATAGTGAGAAGAAAATGGAGATAGATTGGAGAGACACAGAGGAGACCGTCGAATGACATCGTGCGACAGGCCATTGCTCGAGTAGGACCTGAATGTCAAACGATTAGTTGGATTGGGTTCCAAGGACGACATGGATGAGATCTAGCGAGGAGAAGATGAGACCATGAGGAATCATAGGATTAGCTAAATAGGATCGGTGTTAACAGGACAAAAGTAGCAATGAACAGTTGGGGCTTTATGTTCCGGTGGGAACCCAACGGAACAGTAATAATAATAATGAATAATCTGCACACTTGAATAGGTGAACCTCACTGGCTATGAAATCTTATAAGAACTTCTTGAGAAGCACTTCTTTTTTGAGAGTGTTTTTGACGACATTCTAATAGATGTGATCGAAGATGAATCAGCTGTGCAATACTCTTTGGTTTCTAACGATTTTCCTTTCTGATTTCTGTTCACAAACGAAGTCCGCAGTGAGGTTAATAAAATCAGAATGAACACCAAAATTTCAAGTAAACTTGATCTATTTCTGTTTAGTTTCTGAAAGGTAGATAACATTAGATGTCAGAAATTTGCTTTCTTCTGAAATGTTATTAGTTTAAATAGGATGGTCTTCAACTAGGCGTCTACTTTGATAATGTGTATTGCAAAATGGAGAGCGGGTTGAACTAGCCACAAACACCAAGCCACTCCTCTTATCAGAGCTTACTAACGGCTGGTAAATCTATTTTGGCTTAGGAACTAATTGACCAAAAATCAAACTAGGATAACGTACCACAGTTGATGAGCACTCTAACAGAGAACCACGGGCTCAAATGATACATATGATGGAGATCAAATGGCATTATTGACCGGACTACCAAATAATCTTGCCTGTCACCTAATTACATAGAGAAAAATATTTAATTCATAATAGTAATAATTACTTTACTCCAAATAGCGATTTCAAACAGAATTGAATTTCCAGCATTTTCATATTTCTCCAAATCTACTGCGTTTAAAGTAACTCCTGAATACTGATCTGCTGCTGGCTAGTGACCAGCTACTGGGTGAAGTTGCCCGGAGTTCTGGTAAGAAGTGGCACAGTGGTTAGGACTCTCGCCAACCATGCACATGGTCCGGGGTTCGATACCCTGCCGACACAAACCCCATATCTATGGTCGGTCTGCAAAATTTGGGCTACCGATATACATGCTGAAAATTCCATACTTGTAATGAAAATACGGTGTGGCATCAAGCTGTAATCAAAAGTAAAAGTAAGTCTCGACCACTGGGGTTGACCAGCAGGTCACGAAAGAGAAAACGTGCTTACTGCCAACTAAACTAGCTGGTGCCAATCACGACTCGGTAGAAGTTGGAATTGATGTGCTGGCCATTTAGTCGGGTCTTATTGACTGAATGGTCTACAAGCTTGCCTTGTAACCTGAAGGTCCTGGGTTCGAACCTCATTGGGTGGTCTAGTAAAATACTGTGCGATACGACGATATTTTTGATGTTTGATGTATTAGGTGTGTGAGCGACGATTAACACCAGTGCAATTGTTACTAATATTAACGTGGTGTTTTTAACCCATAATACTTCAGACAGTGTTATTTACTTTTTTGACTGAACACTAGTCAGTAACTAGTGTAATGTGTCTGGTCCTATCTTCGGTGCAGACTGAATTCTATCAGTCATGTTTGCAATGTGGCCACCATGCTGGGTGGCTCACCATTACGTTGTACTGTGAATTGTTCGTACTAGGTGGTGGGAGGCAATCGGTCATGGGAAGCCTTGCCTGACCTAGGTTTCGTGCTAGTTGGCACTCACCGGCCAGCAAGGCTTATCTGCAACCTTAAAGGAACTCATGTCCCTTTTGAGATTCAAACTCGCGTCACCCAGTGCTGCAGTCAGAGAAGACGTTACCATCAATCTACTCGGGCTAGCGGTTGATCTCCTGTAGGACTGTATTGCGTACTTTGATTGAACTGCACACCATGACCGCGAGCTATCTACAATAGTGGCCACATTTCAAACCTGACCAGTAGAATTCAGCCTGCACCAAACAAAGGACCAGACACATCAAACTAATCACTGACTAGTGTTCCATCAAAGTATCCAATACAGTAGTCCTACAGGAGGTCGAATGCGAGCCCGAATAGCTTAGTGACATTATCCGAGGATAAAATTATACGTCCAAACAGCCCTGATTAGAAACTTCTTAGCCATTTTGATAGAAGATTTCATTGGATCATTGTCAATGCTGATGAACACTGAATAGTTTGTTCATTCAAACTGGTCTGCATTGGCGGGTGACAACAAGGTTGTCACTGCTTAATCATGTACTAGTTGTTAGAAGACTGGGGAAATACGATCAGAAGTATTGTTGTACATTATATTAACGTTTATTTACGGACTTGAGTACTGATTCAGTACTGTAAATCTGTTTCGTTATCACTTTAATAATAAATAATCGTGTTGTTCAAACGTTTTCTATTGTTCCGCATCGGTTTCAGTGCATAGAGTGTAGTGAGTAAAAAGCTTACTCTTCTGAAACGAGTGATAAGTCCAGTATTTCAGCAATCTTGATATTAACAATCACTATTAGGTACTTTTATTTCATAGCAATAATCAACTATTAGGCATTTTTATGCAATGTAGAACTCGACAGGAACCAATATCAGTTGAACAGATTACTGAAAACCAGAAAGCTCTGGGTAGCGGTTTCAAACAAGATTGTAACTCTTCAGCATTGTGAACCCATAAAGCTATCAGGGATAGAATTCTGGACCGACAGACTACAAAATTAAGCTCTTTAACAATTCAGATATTTCCTTGGGTTCATGGATTCTAACTTTTTTCAGTTCATGATACATTTTTACTCTAAACCAATGCTTTCTATTAGCATCCACTTCACTCTGACTCATGGTGAACTCAAAAAGGCATATTTTGTAATATTCGCCTTGTGAATGCTTGCGTTAAAGCAAGAGCAATGAAATTTTTTACCTCACCAAGTCAACTGTAGATTCTACAATGCGTGTTTCATCATATTCGTACATATTACTATTGTTAGCGTCTTCATCAAGGTTATTATTCATCCGCTAACATTATTACTCCCTTGTGTTCGGAGTGGAACACAGGGCTTCAAAAACATATCTTCATTTTTTCCCTTTTCCTGCCGTTCTCTTCAGCTGGGTCCACGACCGACCAAACTCTCTCGTCTTTTCCTCACCACACGATCTCCTGCATGTCACTCTAGCACCGACGAACCACTCGTCGCTTCCTAATGGGATTGCACTCGAGCTATGGCCTGGCGTGCGATGTCATTCTGTGGACTCCTCAAAGCATGCCCGATCCATCTCCACTTTCTCCTATATATATATATTTGTTGAGCGATCGACTTTCAACTGTAGGTTTGTTCCCAACCATAGTTTCCTGTCGCTTATTCTTTCTGGCCATTTGATCTTTATTATGGAGTCAGCGAAGTGGGCAGCTGTTGATGAAAGTCTGCAGTGACCTGTTGGAAATCCTTTCGTGACACGCTGGCCAGGTTTCTGATCCGTATAGATGAACCAACCTGCGATTGGTGTTGAAAATGAGAAACTTATTCCTTATTCTGGTTAACCAACTGTTGACATACCCATGTTTAATGATTTTCTCAGTGTCACTCAGGTTTTCAGTTAATTCCCATTTTTTCTTCTATCTTTACTGATATAGTTAATTAATTTTTAATCCCCTCAATTTACTGTTGTTCTCTTGGGTTCCTAGTGGAACATAGGGATTCAACTGCACGTCTCCATTTGTTTCCGTCTTCTGCTGTACTTTTCACCTTCATACATGTTAGTCCATGCTGTTTCAGCTTCTCTTCACACGATCTCCTCCATGTCACCCTTGGACGTCCCACTTGCCGCTTCCCAATGGGATTCTACTCGAGCTATGGCCCGGCGTGCGAGGTCATTTGGTGGATTCCTCAATGTATGCCCGATTCATCTCCACTTCCTCCTGTATATTTGTTGAGCGATTGGTTCTTGTTTTATTTGTTGCCATAGTTTCTTCTTGGTGATTCTTTCCGGCAGCCACCTGATCTTCAGTATAGAACGAAGACAGCTGTTGATAAAGGTCTGCAACAGGCTGTTGGAAATATTCTTTGTGTCCCGCCAAGTTTCTGATCGCTATAGAAGAACTGACTTGATGTTTGTATTGAAAATCCGAATTTTGTTGTTGATGCAGGCTGAGTGACGAAGATTTCCAGATTGGTTTCAGGTTGATGAATGTGTTTCTCACCTTCCCGATTCTCGATTTGACATCCTCGTCCGTCCGTTCCTCCTGTAGTTGAGACAATGCTCCCTAGATAAGTGACTGAAGTAACCTCTTTCAAGTCCCTCCCGTTGATTGTGATTGGTGCTGGATGTTGCTGCTAATGTTGTTATTGTTCGTTGGTTATTTTCATAACCTCCGTCTTGTCAATTTTCACCTGGAGACCTGTCTTTTCTGCCAGCCTCTTCGACCAGTTTGTCAGTTTTCGCTTGTAAGTCTTCGATTTTGTGTGACATCAATTTACTACTGTTTATTGAAAATAACATTGCTTTTCATACATATTTTATACAAAAACACTTTATAGCCTTTCCACTAGTTCCTGTCCATTCTACACGAGCTTATTGATTATTCATTATCTCATACTTATTACGTCATGCCAACTTCTGTCTCCTTTCTAACTTATAATTAGTCATCCCTTCTTACACCTTACATTATGTAATACAATTTTCCAAGGACAAAATTTACCAGTATCTGATTGGTCTAAAGATTTCTTTGTTAATTATGATTACGATTGCACATCAGCTCATGAAAATGAATAGTCGAAAAGAAAATTTTCTTCGCTGTTTGTGCCTTTTTCTTATGACTCAGTATGGGAATATTTCGTTCGTGGAAGAATCCCTCAATTTTCGCTGTTAATTTAACCGTTATTTTCAGTTATGTATTTACTAGTTTAGCTTCTATTATTTGTTAGGACAGACGAGGTTTATTTGTTCACCCTAAAGCCCTGATTTATTCATGTATTTATATAATAATCTTATTGGTCAGTTCTTGATTCGTTTATTTATGGCTTAAATTCCTGAGGTTTTGTAAATAAGATACACCAAGTATTTTGTCTAGTTAAAGTCCATTTGTTACTGTTATTGATGTTGTTATCGTCTAAGATGTAGCTTTCCCCAGTCTGACGTTTCCACCTCACCATGGGCAACATTTTCAATTTACGAGGTGACTATAGTATCGTGTCAGGATACGCATTCTAGTTAGATGAGGCAACTCCACAAATCAGTGGTACTCCATCTTAGCAGTAATTATTAATATTATCACAATTATTGCCTCAATAAAACATTGATTAGTGTACAACGAGATATTTTTCACTAACCTCTTTAGATTAGGATTAACTGTTGTGATTTTTCGTCACCTTGACTCTTCGGACATTCATTCTAGTGAACTTTGAACCTCTTGCTGAACAACAAGTGATCTTTCTTCTAAAATAATTCCTGGTAAGTGTAAGTTATATGCCTGAAATGATTATATTCCTGCCCTTTGTACACACCACTCGTGTCTGCTTCCGATGGAATGGTTTAGTGAAGTCGTTGGATTGATGCCGATGCAGTGGCTTTGTTTCTTGACTGACGCTGAGACGATGATCTAACTTGACTATTAAGAGGAAGTAAAAGAAGTAAAAGAGTTTCTGCAGGTTCACCTGCTGCCAGAACATTTTGTTTCTAGCCCTTTCCAATCCGTCTGACCTACAGTATGGAATGAAGGCAGGTGGTGATTAAAGTCGACAGTCTTCTGCTGGAAATCCTTTTTGTGACGTGTGTGCCTCATCTATGAAACATGTAGAAGTCCTGACTGATTTGATATTACTGTCTGAATATCTGAATCTTGTTCCGTATACAGAGTGCGGCAGATTCCCACACTGATTTCATATGAATGAAGGTCTATGTTACTCTAACGATAAGTGGTTATCTTTGAAATCAGCCACTGTGTCACTGTCCAAATTTGAAACAATTCTGCATAATCAGTAGAAAGAAGTAACTTCTCTTAGACTTATTCACTTATTGGTGGTTTTTGTTGTTGTTGGTCAGGCATGTTAACTGTTCCGCTGTATTCTCTACGTCCATTTGTGATGGTAACCTCACTAACTTTTCTGGCAAACGGTTGATTTTTGCTTGTAAGCCTCCCAGTTTTAGTGATATGAAACAGTAACCGTCTGCAGAACTCAGGTAACCTGAAGTATTTCCATAAGTCCAAAACACCCAGTCTTCTATCTCTCTACGGTCTGCCACATGATCCAGTCTACCACACTCAGGAAGATCATCGTTGACGGTTGGATACCTTATCTTAACTCTTGTCTTCACCTCAAAAGATGCATATTGCTTTCCGTAGTGAATCACTTGACATGTGACGTCATCATATAGATGTTAAATGAGGTTAACGACGGTTTGTGGAACTTCGTTGTGATGAAGTGATTTCATAATTACTTCATGGTCGACGTTGTTGAAGTCCTCTACATAACCGATTAACTTGAGATACAGATTCAACTGCCATTCTACAACCTGTTTGGTGATGATGTAGAGTAGCAATTTCATCCGAATATCGTTTGCTTTCCCTTAATTTAGCTTATTCTGGCAAGAGTTTCTCATCCAGAGGCGAATGATTATTTAGCTTGAATTAGATGGGAGAACGTTTCCGCGCTAGTCTGCACAAAAATGCTTCATTTACTCTTCTTTTATGGTTTGGAAATGTAGTCCATCTTTCAGTCGTATTTGGGAATAAGAAGGTGAGTTTACGGTAGACCTCCAGAAAAACAAAAGATGATCTTAATCTCACTGAGGACTTATATTCGACATCATACAAAATCAAAGATACCCAACCAACATTTAAAAATAATCACCAGAAATGGTAGAAATCTAAGGTTAGTTACCCCTCTCACCTATCTTGCCAACATCGTTTAAGCTATAGATGGCGTGAATGATAATATCAAACCCATCAAGGATTTCATAGAGAAAGAAGGATCGATTTTATAAAATTGCTTTGTTGAGTAAAAACCAAATATATTAGTAAGCAAAATTCTGGTGGGATTAAAATGTTCTTAATTTCAATCATGAACTAGCATCAGTCAGAAAACCATTAGGAACTAGCAAGCAATGGCCAGTTATTTCGTCCTGGTTTGCGACTGACTCGTCAAAAGTGCACACCGTTAATTTCAGTAGAAATCGAACCTTCAATCTTCCCGTTATGAGGCTAGTCATCTAACAGGTAACCTATAGGAAGCTCGTGAATTTCAGCTTTTACTGATTAGTGAACTTTGAACTTATTTGATTCTCTGGTTGGATATCTGTTACTGTGAAGTTCAACTGTCATTATACCAATAGATGATTAAACTGAGAGTTAATAATTCTTCTCAGTCACTATCAGTGGGAGAATCTGAAGGAAGTCACTTAATTTCACTTATCTAGTCTTCATCGTTTTAACTATAAGTGGCAGAGACGAGCATGTCAAAGACAAGACATAATCTCACCAGTCTGAAACCAGTTTGAAGATCTCCTCTGCACTAATCATAAGTAGTGAGTTTCAGAATTTTCATTGCTAATGTCAAGTCAACCTCCAAGACATGACTTCTCACCAGTAGTGGCCTTTCCAAAGGACTGCGGAGAATTTATACCATCAGCTGCCCGCTTTTCACTCGATACTCAAAATCAAACGGCCAGAAAAGGATAAGCAAAAGCTCTTGATGAAATCCTCCAACCAATGAAACAACATGCCTACACAACCCAATCTGATGCTCACTAGCAACTGGCACTATTCAAGTAGTTAACCTGAGGTTCTAGTGAGAAGCTACAACCAGTAAGGTACAGCAGGTTGAAGGTGAGACAGTAACTCATCGAAGAAAACATTACAAAGTGGTCGTGCAACGTCATGAATCGAAAGAAGTTGGAATTCATGGGCTGGCCACTGGATTGGCGAGTCCAAGTGGCTTAATGGTCTACAAGCTCGCTCGCCTTGTAACCAGAAGGTTCAAACCGTGGCAGCAAGTGCGTACTGCTGAAGATTCACAAACTAGGCTGATGAAACAGCTGGCGGTCCAGTACTTTTTGGTGGTTTTCCAATGGTTCTGTAACTGATGACAGTTCATGTTGAAATCCTCCAACCAATAAGACATGGAACACTTTAAATGAACAAACCAATAGCCTACTGCCCAGAAAATTTACAGAATGAATTGGAAATGTGTTCGGACATGCACATACGCATACAACATGGTGATCCTTGACAGACATCGCTCATCAGACCACTGAGTGTAATCTGAAAGTGAAACAACAAGTTGGCCCTCACTTCGTGGAAGAGGACACCGTGTGAGGACTAAGTGAAAGCTTGTGGACAATCGTGAAGCCAGCTAAAAGGAATTGCAGATAAGAGGATGAAATGGATGCGTGCTGATGCTGCCTCATGCTCCACTCAGAACCCAAGGGAATAATAATTAACTGATGCACGGAAATGGCAAAATGCATATATCTTACGCTGAAATCACTATTTGCACAAATTCTCCGCACTGAGCTCCTTTTGTCTCGCATCCATGTTTTCTATGTTGTTTCACAAGAACCGCTCACTTCTCTTCTTCGTCATTTAAACTGTCGCTGTGTTATTCTTTATTCTTGAAGGTGACATCACATGTACACAATATACTACTCACAAAATCGTGTCAGTTGCACACATCAACAATACACTATAAGTGAATGAGATGATAAAGCCAAGTTTAACAAACATTTAATCAATTTTATTCAAGTGTTGGTTTGTAGGGATTTGATTGGTTACAGGATTTTCATCATGAGCTGACATTAGTTAGAGAACCATTGGAAAACCTGGAAGTACTGGACAGCTGTTTCGTCCTAGTTTGGGACTCTTAAGTAGTACGCACCAACCGGGGTTCAAACCCAGGACCTTCTGATTACAAGGTGAGCTCGTATACCATTAAGCCACTGGGACCCGATTCAATGGCCAACCCATGAATTCTAACTTCTGCCAATTCACGATATAGCGCAACTGCTAGCCAATGTCTTCGGCAAGTATTTGCCCTCACACCCGGCCTGCTGCACTCTACTGGTCGTGACTTCCCACTGGAACCCCAGGTAACTACCTACCTGAATAGGGCAAGTCGCTAGTGAGCATCTCATTGATATTCAAGTGTTGGTTTGTAGGGATTTGGTTGATTGGTTACAGGATTTTCATCATGAGCTGACATTAGTTCGAATCTCGATGGATGCGTACTGATGAAGAGTCTCAAACTAGGACGAAACAGCTGTCCAGTAATCCTAGGTTTTCCAGTGGTTCTCTAACTGATGTCAGCTCATGATGAAAATCCTATAATCAATTTTAGTTGGATTTTTGAGCAATTCTAGCTGGTTTCATAAAGACAATAGCCTGAATCATCACTTAGTAGCCGCGTATGTCATTCTGATGATTTATATGTACATTTATTTACATTAAACGTCAGCTGGTAGACAGTTGATGAATTCACATTGTATTCAGTATGCACTCTGCTTTTAGTCAACTAAAGTTTTATTTTTAAGAGAAAATATTTCAGCGTTTTTTTTTTCTTCGAGACTCATTTTTGTCTACGTGACTAATGGAATGTTTTCCTTGATTCCACAAAAAAACAATTAAAACTAATTTATTCAGATTGAAACACGTGTACTTTTAACCAGACACATAAAAAAATAAGACTGGAAAAATGTGTCCAATAAAGCTCTGATGTAAAATAGTAGAGCTAAGGCACATTCAAAAACTTTAATAAGGCGGTCGGAATAAGGTTGTAGGCTAAACGTATTTGCATATGGTTATAGGATTTAATCATGAGCTGACATCGGTTAGAGAACCACTAGAAGACCACCAAGAAGTACTGGACACTTGCTTCGTAAGCCCAGTTTGGGACTCTTCAGCAGTACGCAACCACCACAGGGGTTTGAACCCAGGAACTTCTGGTTACAAGAAGAGCTAGCTCATAGACCATTAAGCCACTGGGACCCGATCCAGTGGTCAGTCCATGAATTCCACTTTGTGCCGATTCACTATATAGCGTGACTGGCACTAGCCTATGTCACCGGTAGCGAGTATTTTTCCTCGCACCCAACCTGCTGGTGAACCCCATTGGTCATGACTTCTCACCAGTACCTAGGTAACTGCCTAACTGAATAAGACCTGTCGCTAGTGAACATCAGGTTAATATTCAAGCGTTGGTATGCAGGGATTTTCAGTGGTTCTCTAACCGATGTCCGCTCATGATGAAATCCTGTAACCAATCAAATCAAATCCCTACAAACCATTACTTGATTATTTGCCTTTCTCAGCAAGGTGAATCTACAAATTAAGCTATGCAAACCTGTGTCACTCAGTGCTACAGTCGGCAGGCGTTACCATTCTGCTATTTCTGAGCTGTGATGCAAGTCAGTGGGACGCCAGACCCTTGGAATTTTTTAAAAGCACTTCATACTCTTATCAGGAGTGCTCATAAGAATGAAGAAAACAGTCCAGTGCTTGTCATCAACTTTCTCCTGTAATGACAATGCCAATTCTCCTAGCCTACCGACAACACTGCAAACTTGACTGAGAGAATGTCATCAGTACCATTGGGGATTTAGCTGATCCCAATTTTAGCGTCAAATATCCAATACTGGCGTTAGGCATCCTTCTGTTATTATTATTATTGTTTCCTTTAGTTCCTAGAGGAAAAAAGGGCTTCAGCCGCACGTCTCCACTGCGTTAGGTTCTCCCCCAACGTTTTCATCTCCTCTCCACATCACCTCCTCCATGACACCCTCGCACTGACGACCAACTCACCGTTCCCGTTCGGGGTCCACTTGAGTGATGGCCTGGCGTGTGATGTCACTTGATGGTTTTTTTCCTCAGAGTATGGCCACCAATCCACCTCCATTTCTTCCTGCATGTTTGTATTACAATTGGTTCCTGGTTGGTTCGTTCCCAGAGATCCCTGTTGCTGACTTATTCTGGTTATCTGATCTTGAGTTATATTGAGTGAAGACAGCTGTTGATGAAGGTCTGTAGTTTGTTCAAAGCAGCCTTAGTGACGCGCTGGCCAAGTCTCTGATCCGTATAGTAAGTAGCACTGACTTCACATTGGAGTTGAAAATCCGGATCTTATTTTTCATGGTGAGTGCTGTTGACCTCAAAACAGACTTGATAGTAATGAAAGCTTGCCTTGCTTTCTCGATATCCCCGTCAGTTGCGTCCGCCTGTAGTTGAAACGATGCTTCCCAGGTAGGTAGGTGAAGGATGTTGTTCTTTTTACAGATTTCTCTCATTTATGCTGATTGCTATCTGTTGTTGTTACTGTTGCTGTTGACCAGGAATCTTCATCATACTTATGAAAACAAGCTAAATTGCTTGGTGCTATATAGTACTAACTGACTGATATGAGTAGCTTGGTACTATATCGAAGTGATCCAAACATCAGAGGGCTGTTCTGCTTGTTTTTTGCAGTCACGCTTATCAGTGATATTCCAGGTTCGACTCACCTCAGAAAGCCGAACCAGTTCCGAACCACTAGAAATTGTGACTAGCCACTAGGGTGAATTGAATTCATCAAAAACAATCATCCACAGTTTAGACCATTTCGACCTGGCTTACATGAGTTAATGATTTATATGAGTGATAAGATAGTACTCATCCCAGACAATCAGTAGTACACACAGTGTCAAACATTGCTGCTTGCTTTCTTGTTTGTCAATTTGCAAGGAAACCATGGTGAAATTTCACCTCCATGAATGGTGTATATTGCAAATTTAATTTACAAATTGCGATTTCAGCTTATTAACTAATGGTTAATGGAATCTTTTACGGGATAAATATGACAACTTAAAGGTGAAAGACAGTCATTGTTTAGATGGTCTGAATCAATCGGCAGGATTTTTTGCTAGATGGTACCTGTCAGGAAGGTATAAATGTCAACTCGAAGGAACTAATGTCCCTCCTAAGATTCAAACCTGCGTCACCCAGTGAGCTGCATTCACAGATGATGTTACTACTGAGCTATTCAGACTCGTGAATCACTTCCTGTAGGACTGTATTAGATACTTTGATTGGACACCAGTTAGTGACAAGTGTAATGTGTCTAGTCCTTGACATTGGTGCAAACCGAATTCTATCAGTCAGGTTTGCAATGTAGCCACCATCATGCTAGTTGATGACTTACTATCACGATGCAATACGCTGTGAATTTTTGATATTCTATGTTTGCACGTGATTGGCAGGAAGCTTAGGACTTAGGTTTTGTGCTGGTTGGCATTCTTCAGCAAGGCTAACCTAACTGATCGAATTCAGTCTGCACCAAACGAAGAACTAGACTTTTGATGTGGTTGTGTTCTCTGAGCTGGATAGTTAATTTGCGAAGCTTTCATCGCCCTACTAGTCAACATCTTCAGCGCATACACTTCAATTTCAAGTGAGATTTTAGATTTCTCCACGAGTTTATTAGTCATCTCTCCTAGTGGGTGACCTTGAGCGTGATTGGTTGTTTTTGTGTTTTCACACCTTCTAGGCTAATCGTATTCGAACTGATTCTTTCTTTGTCTTGAACTTTAACTCTTTGTGTGTGAGATTTCCTTCTTATCGGTTGATAAATTTTGTCTATCTAGATGTGTCTATTGATCGATGATTCACTGGAATGCTAGGCCTCTAAAAATTCTCTAGCATTCTCGGTGTCTAATATTTGAACGTTGTCCCAGTCGAAATGATGTCCGTGGTCGTCTGTATGCAGTGATTGATATGACGGAGTGGATGTCGTGTCTTTTGACGGCTAGCCTATGATCATGAATACGAAGACGAAGGGGACGTCCCCTTTGACCAATGTAGTATTTTTCGCAGTCATTGCAACTTATTTTGTAGATGATATTGGTTTTATCTTCTTTCATTATTGAGCCTTTTCGCTGACGCAGGCCTAAGTGGCTGGCTGAGTGAAGTGATTTTGCTGGTTTGTGTGCGAAGTCAATCCCTAAAGTTTTGAAGAGTCTCGCAGTGATTTTTGAGATGTCTTTTGTGCATAATAGGGTGATTTTCTTCGTGTTTTCCTTGGGGAACTGTGATTTGATAGGCTGGCTTGGGGGTATATGTCTTTTGATGAAATTCCGTGGATATCCATTCTTTTGGAAGACGTCCATAAGATATCTTTCTAGAGTTTTCCTTAAGGAGGGAGTGCTGTAATGAGTCCTGGCCCTCATGAATAGTGCTCGTATAAAATTTGCTTTGTGTGTTGTTGGATTGTTGCTGTTGTAATTCAGTATCTGGTCCGTGTGAGTTGATTTTCTATAAACTTAAGTTCGCAATTCCCCTGTGGTTGTTCGCTTGACTAAGAAGTCGAAAAATTGGATATTCTCCCCGAATTCCTCTTCTCTTGTGCATTTGATGTCATTGAAGACGTTGTTTATTAAGTTGTGAGTTTTATCTAACTCGTTTCTTTTGATCATTACAAATGTGTCGTCTACGTAACGTATCCAAATCTTGGGTTTGATCTTTGGTAGGATTATGTTTTCTAGCCTTTGCATCACTGCTTTTGCAATCAAACCTAATATTGGAGATCCGATGGGGGCTCCTATAACTTGTTCATATATTTAGCTGTTGAATTGGAAGTAGATTGTTAGGCATAGGTTTATACATTCCATCCAGCTTATGTGTTGCATTTTTGATTGTTGTGGGAGGTGTTCGTCGTTGCTGAAGAACCAGACACAATACACGCATTACTAACTAGTATCCAATCAAAATTCATTGTTTTTGTGTACAAAGAAATAACTAGAACTTCTATTTTCACTGGTGTACATGATTATTTAACTTTTATTTTTTTAAGAGGTTCTAGCGTTGACTCCAAGTTGAAAGCGTTTACTAATCAAATTATTTCACATGATATTGGAAATTAACAAATTACAGTAATTAGAATCTGAAGGAGACGAACTCTTCTCACATTCATATTTGTACTTCAAGTTCAATAATAACACGGAGAATATTGTCTATAATGAGGAATTCAAATGTCATCCTCAAAATTACTTTGTCTCTATTCCACAATGTGAAGATGTTTCTCATAAGTGGCAAGACACAATGCTTCAGATAGCCTGAATATGGGGAAGAAACGACTGGATGTAAATTTGAAATTCAAAAGAGATAGAACAGGTAATGTCCTGCAAAGATACCTATTGACAGTGATACACAGGATGTTCTTCGTTGCATATCTACAGCTCACCTTCATCAAAACTCGTCAAATACGATGATCCTAGTGATGTTTCACCGAATGTACATTCTCCACTTCAGTTATTCCTGTAAAATTAATTACATAAGCTGCACCATCAAAATAGTGTCTAGAGGTGACCGTCAACACCTCCCATCATGCTTGATGAGGGAATAATGTCAATTACTCAACAGGCCGATTCAACAGCACATTGTTACTTCTGCCAATAACACATCAGTAGAGACCTGTTTCAGCGTTACATTTAACTAGGTGATATCGAGCAGGTTAACAGAATTTCGCCTGCATCTTCCCCATGCAGCTGAATTGCCTGAAATCATGAAATGTTTTCTTCTTCGGAGACACTCCTTACACACTGCTTCAGTAATCTGGTCTCAGTCCCAAGTATCTTCTGTTCATACCTAGAATAATATTAAGTTATATGTAATTGTTCTGCGATCCATTCCTCAATTCTTTTGGTTCTTGTGTCCCACCAATTATCTCCGACCAACTACCTATCATTTCATTGACTACCTGGAAAGACAACGGAAGCTCCGCAAATAAATCAGCCACCTTGAAGAACACAATGAAGTCAAAATCATTCACCTGATCTACAAATCTTAACAAATGAATTTAATTGCCAACCATTTCAATTATGTGAGATTATTCACAAATTTTCACACATTAATATTTATAAAACACAGAATAATCGATCAAAGAATATTCTTATCGATAAATTCCTCTTCCAGGCTCTACAGTTATATATATATGTTTATATACACAGAATATTTTAAATTAGTAGTTAATATCAATATTAGCGTTTTTTTTTAACTAATATCGATTTGTAAAGTAGGATCACGATGGAATTACAGTTCATTAAAGATGCTTAAATTATAAGAATAATGATAAAGATATAACAGCGAATAGAATATCAGCTAAAATTAGGGAAATTTCACAAAAATTCTGGATTATTCAAACCTGGATGGTCAAGGTAATGATAATGACTGAACTAACTTCTTTTGGGTGCATAAATTAGGCTTATTAGTATGGATCCCCACAGAAAAAGACTCTAATATTTCATTTCTAGACGTCTTTATGACCAGAAAAGAGGATGGCATAATAAGAAGAAGTGTTTATAGAAAACCTGCATCAACGGTCCAGTACACACATTTTCTCAGCTTTGTGCTTTTGAAATACAAAGGCAATCTAATAAAGTGCTTGGTCCACAGAGCAAGAGAGATTCGCACGGATGAATGTCTTGACGAGGAGCTTAACAATATTAAGCGGTTGCTAAGTGAGAATGGTTATCCCGAAATGTTTATTGATAAGAATATGAATCTAAAACCAAAACAGTCCAAGTTACCAACAGTTCCAAAGAAAGCCTTGTTCTTACAGATGCAGTTCCTAGGAGACAACACAAGTGAGATACTAACACATCGCCCCAGAAATGTGGTATAAAGAGCATTCCCTGCTGCTCAATTACGCTGTATCTTTAAAACCACCCCTCTTCTGCGTTCGGGAATAAAAGGCAAACTGCCTAATTTTGCCTCTTCCATGTGTATCTACCAATTTAACTGCTCCTGTGGAGCCAGTTACATAGGCCGTACAATTAGGCGTGTTTCTCGTCGAATTTCCGAACATAACCCTGCCTGGTTAAGCAAAGGTCAAACAAAATCTATTTGCAGCGCTATTCTGGCACATCTTGTGGAGACAGTACACAAGATTGACGTTAATCATGCCATCAGGGTCATTTACCACATACCTAAGAATATCGCTTTCGCTTTAAGAGTTCGACTTCTAAATATTGCTGAAGCCGGCTGTTGGGATCCATATTAGGAAGCCTAATTTATGCACCCAAAAGAAGTTAGTTCAGTCATTATCATTACCTTGACCATCCAGGTTTGAATAATCCAGAATTTTTGTGAAATTTCCCTAATTTTAGCTGATATTCTATTCGCTGTTATATCTTTATCATTATTCTTATAATTTAAGCATCTTTAATGAACTGTAATTCCATCGTGATCCTACTTTACAAATCGATATTAGTTAAAAAAAACGCTAATATTGATATTAACTACTAATTTAAAATATTCTGTGTATATAAACATATATATATAACTGTAGAGCCTGGAAGAGGAATTTATCGATAAGAATATTCTTTGCTCGATTATTTTGTGTTTTATAGATGTCTGAATGAATATTTTTGCTAAATTAATAGTTTCCATACACTTTGATTTATCTCTTAGTTAACAGTTTTAATAAGGAGATTTCATGATATAGGGAAGCGTTGGAAAACCAGCAATTAGTAGTGGACAGCTGTTTCATCAGTCTTGTCTGAAACTCGTCAGCAGTGAGCACCTACTGGGATTTGAACCTCCTGGTTACGCGTTTAGCTCATAGAACATTCAGCCACTGGTACCACCACCTTTCTTCACCAAGTGCCAATAACCTTATACCCTTGATTGCAATTGATATTTTACAATCAAACCCCAAATAACTGAACACTATTTGATTAGAATTTATGAAGAAAGAAACCTCTTTGGTGATATATATGTGTTCTTAATTTACATTACATGAGCGAATCTGACAAATTCTTTGAAGGCTTTTCATGTGATTTCCATTAGCAATATACCTAGGGAATGCCATTTTAAATTTTAGAAATACTAAGATTGACACACTGTTGACAGTGAGAAGACAATTGTTTTTCCACTTTTTCCCAATAATAGTGGTATAAGGAAGAGTATTTCGTCTAAATTAGTGTTTTTTTGAATGAAAAGTCAGTTTTGACAAAGGAATATTGCGAATAGGTAACATGGGACAAGAGCATTTACCTTCATCTGTCAATAAGAGATTCTTGTATTTTGTGCGTATGTGACTGTGCGTGTGTGTGTGTGTGCGTTTCTTTACAAACCTATTCCTACTTTCTATTAAAAATTTGTCCCTGTTTTACAAGGTTTATGTATGTAGAGCAAATACACTTACCCACAAACAGGGTCAAACAGACCGGTTGCTTTTCATGTAAAATAGTAAAGGCATCACCTTTTTCAGCAGTCAAATCGAACCTCGTATCGGTCAATGAATTCTCTGAGAGTTAGTTTCAGCTATGTAGGTTAGCGTAGACTGACTGGTTGGGGTCCCTAAGATGTTCAGAATTAGTGACTGGAGACTATTGATTACTCGGCTCAAGGTCGTTCTCAGTTGTGCAGATTTATTCAATTATTGTAGTCATCTAAATGCATTACACTCCCAATGATTTCCATGTAACTGTCCTTTCTCCAGAACATTTGTGCTGCTTATTGTTTGTCTTCTTTGTCTACCTTTGTGTACTAACTACATGAAGTATGTCAAGTTGTGAATTGCTGCACCATTGTGAAAATGTTTTAAGTTGAAATTCAGTTAGTTAATCAGTCAAGCACGAACGGGCACATCTCTAGTCAACTTGCAGATAGACGCCAACCAACACAAGGCTCACATACTTTTTAGATATATGAAAAGGACCATTGGATTGCGTCTCAGTGGCTCAATGGTCTACGAGCTCGCCTTGTAACCAGAAGTTCCTGGGTTCAAACCGCTGTTGGTTGGTTCGTACTGCTGAAGAGTCCCAAACTGGGCTCACGAAACAACTGTCCAGTACTCCCAGGTTTTCCAGTGGTTCTCTAACCGATGTCAGCTATTGATAGAATCCTCCATGAAATAAAATTTTGACAAAACTTTTGAAAATACACTAATACATATATATTTAGCTAAGATATAATATTAATATTATTATTATCATTACCATTATTATAATCGCTATCAATACTATCATTATTTTTTTATATTTTCACATTTCCCTTCATACTTCCTGATAAATTTATCAGGATAATTATTAAGGTTCAAAGCTTCTCTTATATGTCTGACTTCCTGTCTAAGATTTTCCTTGTTACTTCTTAGTTTTGTGCTCTATTACTTAAACATTTCACCAATCCTATTTTCACTGACATAGGATGGGATGACCGAAAGTTCAAATATCTGTTTGAATGTGTGAGTTTCCTGTAAACACCACTGTGTTTAACTTCCCATCTTCTTTCCTCTTTTATGCTACAATCTGCATTGGAATTTCCTCTTCATGACTTTCCAATTCATAAGTGAATTGAATTGTCTCTACCCTTGAGGTAACGTGTTCGAAAAATCTATCTATATTTTGTGTTCTAAGTACAGTGAACGTGTTATCTACATACCTCCACCATACTTTTGGAGTGGGACTGAACGTTTCAGTCGCCATATTTTCCCACACTCAGGGATATTGACGACCCCATGGCAACTCCCTCAGTTTGTTTGTATATTTTCCCTTGGAGGAATTTAAATACTGTGGAAGTCAGGCATAGCTGCACTCCCAGAATTATGTCCTCAAGTGACAATTTCGTCCTAAGTTCGAGTTCCTGATCAGAAATGAGTTCGTTTCTGACTGCCTCTATAGTCATATTTATTGGCATACGTGTACATAAATTGACAATGTCAAAACTAACCATTTTCTCTTCATTATCTAATTTTAAATTATCTAACCTATGTTTTAGTTCATAAGAATTAGTTAGTCGAGATTTCGAGTGGCTTTAATGGGATTTAATACCATGGCTAAATATTTAGATAATTCATAAGTAGGTGAATTTCTAAAATCAACTATAGGTCTAATGGGTATCGTGAATTATGAACTTTAACAACACCATACATTCTACTGGGGTTATTAGTTTTGGGCAATAAATTAAACCACTTAGACTCACCTAGAACGTACAGTCGATATTTCCTATGCTTCCTTCTTCTTTTCTAGTAATATATAGCAGTTTTATGTGTGAAATACTTCATTTGCCTCTCATACAAAGGAGAAACAGTATCGAAAAAGATTGACAAGAGGATGAAAGGAACAATAAAGAGATGCTTCTCTGCAGCCAATCTGGTGATACTATACAGTACCACATGCTCTATAAGCCAATCGAAACTGGATAAGTACCCTGCTGATGTTACCTCCAACTGCATTTATAAATTTACGTGCACCTGCGGCAGCAAGTACATTGAAAGGACAGAAAGAAGGCAGGACTTCTATCAGGTTTTCAAAGCATATTCCGAGAAACTTATGCTTGAAAGGAAGCAGATATTTACAAAGCGCAATTACCAGACACCTTGTGGATACAGGCCATTTTGTCGATATTTCCAAATCCCTCAAAATATTAAACATACAAAGGACAGCGAATCTCCTATGATTTGCTGAAACAATTGCAATCAAACGTCTCAGACCAAACTTATGCACACAGAAAGAGAGTGTGGTCAATCTGTCACTCCCTTGGTAACCATATCACTTTCATTTCACTGATTACTCATTTACACTAGTGAGCTCAACTCACTAAGCAAGTTTTCAAATAGATGGACTTTGACCTTGTTGAGTTGCCATGTTGACACTGTTTATTAGATTTTTCTGTTTTCTGTCTTCTCTCACCCCCCCTTTTTCTTTCTTTTTTCCATAGTTTGATAATATATAAATTGATGGTAACTTAAACTACAAAAAATTTTAATCCTTATATTCCGGATGCGTTCATCTTATAATGTTTTCTGTATTACCTTTCAAACAATGAAGTATGAAATGTTATTATTTATAACCATTGTCATTTCAGGTAGTTTGCAGCTGATGAGAACCTGTGACATAGAATAATATCATTTTATACTGCAAATCTGGTCTTTCTTTCTCTATCGAAATTTATCAAGGGAACCAAATGTATGAAACTTCACGCATTGTAATAGCGCCACAGCAGATGTATTTAGAACGAAAAACAGTTATTGTATTTTGGAATTTGATCGCACTAGCATTTTTGGAAATTTTGGCTAACTGAGGAAGTAATTTTGAAGACACATATAAAATCAGTTGTATGTTCATTAAAACCAAGTAAGAACAATTTATGAAGAAGTGGGGAAATCATTTCCACTTAGTGGACAGTTTCAATCTATGCACTTTTCTACATTTTTCAAGAATATACATATTCACATACACCTTGTTAGATATATATACCAGACTTGCGTGTACACCGTAAAGACACGCATACTCTCTCTTAACTTCATTGAAACTTTCTCCATTTAATTTTCTATTGCTTAAGTCTGGATGGAAATGAACCTAAGAGTACACTTGTGAAGAGCTCATCATCTATCTGCTTAAATATCACGCGAACACAAAGAAAAAAGAACAGAAGTATTCTTTCGTCATATAAATGGACAGACAGAATTTTATTATGCATCTTCACATATCTTCATCTGAGATGTACATCTGAATATAATTTTCTGGCAGATACCTAAATCAATAAATGAAGTCACTTTACGACTGTTGATTTGTATGTCTGTTCATTTGTGACTAACTCAGTGATGATAGAATTCCTGGAATTCTGATAAGTATTGGTGCCACTATTGAGGGAGCAGTCGATTTTAAGTTCGCTCTTGATTTCTATTAAATTCATGACTTGTAGGTGGCGACCGACGATTATACATCTCATCCAACAGCTGTACGACAATGCTGCATGCCAAGTAATCCACAACGGGAAACTTAGGGAATCCTTCGAAGTGAGGACAGGAGTATGACAAGCTGGCTGCCTACTATCGCCAATGATTTTCCTGATTGCAGTAGACTGGATACTGAGACAAACAGCGGGCAATGAGGAAACAGGCATAAAATGGACTCACACAAAGAACTTGGAGGATCTGGACTTCGCCGATGATATATGTCTGATTTCCCACAAACTGGAAGATATGCAAGCGAAAAGCAACAAGTTGGCAGAAGAAGCATCCAGAGAAGATAGGACTTCAGGTGAACATAGAGAAAACAGAGGTGATGAAGATTCCCGGGCAACACCACCACCACCAACAACAACAACAGACAACAATCAGCATAAATGGGAGGAACCTGAGAGAAACAACCTCCTTTACCTATCTAGAAAGCATCATTTCAACTACAGGCGGACGGAAGTGAGGAGGATATCAAAGCAGCGAGGATCGGAAATCAAGACAAGCTTTCACTACTCTCAAGTCTGTGTGGAGGTCAACAACACTACTCAGCATCAAAAATAACATCCGAATTTTCAACTCCACTGTGAAGTCAGTGCTACTTACTATACGGATCAGAGACTTGCACTGCGCGTCATAAAGAGCATCTGAAACAAACTACAGACCTTCATTAAGAACTTTCCTCGCTCAATACTCAAGATCAGATGGCCGGTCAGAAAAGATCAACAACAGGGAGGGATCTCTGGCAATGAGCGAACCAACTCAGCAGGAACCGATTGTGAAACAAATAGGCAGGAAGAAATGAAGATAGATTGGAGGCCATACTCTGAGGAAACAAATCATCAAGTGACATCACTGGACAAGCCATCGCTCGAGTGGGACCCGAAAGAGAAGCGGCGAGTTGGTCGTCAGTGCAAGGGTGAGGGTGACTTGGAGGAGGTCATGTGAAGAGGGGATGGAAACATGTGGGCAGACATGGAGCCAGGTGAAGACTGTAGCAGGGAACCAAACGCAATGAAGACGCACGGCTGTAGCCCTATGTTCCTGTAGGAATTAAAGGAAACAATAATAATAATAAGTTAGCGAAATTGGGTTTCCATGAAAATAATAAAACTAAGCTTATTGTCCATTCTTATTCGTAATCCTGGATGTGTTTCAAATCCCAAGAAACAAACTTACAAACAGTCTTCTGTTTGGAAACCACCTTCATGGTATGTCAGTCGAAAATGACTACATGAGAAATAATTCATTTTGACTAATTAATTAACTCAAAGTCTTGCAGGAGAAAATCAATAAAACTGACAAAAGAAGCAGCAAAGACACGACTTCAAGTGAACACAGAGAAGGCAGATGTGATAAAGATACCCGTGCACCAACAAAAGTAACCGGCACCAATCACCATCATATATCAACTATGAATCCTTCCAACTACAGGCGATAGCACCTAGACAAGACCAGAAAGAGAAGAGAGACCTGCATTGCCCTGAAATCAGCTTGAAAATCTTCTACACTTAAGCAGCATAAACAAAATATTTGGATTGTTAGCACTGATGTTAAGTCAGTTAGTTCTTTCATAGTCGTCACAAAATCGGCGCATGAGCCACAAAAAGCGTTTCCACCAGACTACTGCCAATGGCTGCCCATAATCACTTATCTTCTCTTTACACGATCTTTCCCGTTTCACCCTTAACTCTACGCGCCACTCGTCGTTTCGCATTCGAATTCCACTCGACAGGTGTCTTGTGGGATGATGTCATTTGGCGGTCTCTTCAACTTGTGTCCAACCCATCTCCTTTTTTCGCCCACATATATGTTGAGCAATGGGTTCTTGGTTGATTTGTTCCTATAGCTTATTGTTACTAATTCTTTCTGGCTGGCCTGCCATTTGATATTCAATACGGAGCCAGCCAAGTGAGGAGCTGGTGATGGAAGTCTGCAGTCGCCGTGTGTGCGTGTGCGCCGAGTTCCTGACCAATATAGAAAAACTGACTGGCTTGGTACTTGTGTTGAAAATCCGAATCTTGTTGTTTATGCTGACTGAGTTTATAAGATTTCCAAACTGATTTTATATTGACGAAGGCATATCTCGCTGTAGCGATAATCCTGACTAATGCCATAGGTGAGTTCCCTGGTTCTCATTGATTCTTTAAGTGATATTGGTTCCTGGCGAAGTCTGAATTAAAATTAATGCAAACTGTCACAAAATCTATGATATGAACATCAATCTCCAGATAGTTAGTGATCGTTTAATGAACTGTCTGAAGTTCCAATGAGAAATTGTGACAGTGGATACTTAAAGATAGCATTAGGTAGTCATAGCACTATATTACGAATTGACAGAAGTAACAGTTCACTAGTCACTGGATCCCTTTTTCAGCGTCTGAATGGTCAACGACCTAAACTGGGTCCAGTTCGTCGTGTGGTCCTAACTGAGCACCACTGCATAGCTTTAAACTAAAACGTCACAGTATCTTCTGCTCATTGATTTTCAACCACTCTGTGGCTATTGTTATTTCGTTACGCAACAGGGTACAGGTACAACATGCTGAATGTGTGAGGAAAAATACTCCCCACCAGTGACACTGGCTAGTGCCACCCACACTATAATGTAAATTGATAGAAGGTGGATCGGATTCCACTGTCCTAATGGTATACGAGCTTGCCTTGTAATCAGAAGGTCGTGGGCTGGAACCCTAGTGGTATGTGCGTACTGCTAGGAGGTCCCAAACTAGACTGGTGGAACAGCTATCCAATAATTCTTGGTGTTTTCCTTATGATTCCCTAGCCAATGTCAACTCATGATGAAATTCTGTGACCAATCAAGTCCCTACAAACCAGCACTTGAAACTAAAACTGACACATCTTCAAGAACATTTCAAGGAATGTATTAAAGATCATATTAATAACAATTACATAACATTTAAGGTGAATCTTCTCTCTGAACTAGGTAATCAGACCGCCCTCTTGATTCACAGGTTGTGATCAAACGCCACTATTTAGTCTTCGGTGAACCTTTATGAGAAGATTTACATTTCTCTGAAAAGATTCAAAGTGAAATTCGCAGAGCGTTAACTGGTGCCAATAAAAAGAATTCTCTACAAAACTACAAGTATGCTTTCTAATGAAATGTCGTCAAGTATGGAACTATGAAAAGTATGAAACAGGCATATTTCCCATTCATAATAACAAAAATAGCAATAACTTTATTCTGCATAAATATGTTGTTACACAGTGGTAGGACCTTTCAGCCTTATCTATAGCGGAGTGTAGTGGACAAATTGTTTGGAAAATCCCTTCCTCCTGGACAATCTATTTATAACACTTATACTTATTTACATGTTTGAACTATATTTGTAATTATTATGTGCTTTTCCCCTAGACTGTGTACGATTCATTTGACCTTTATTATTTGCCTTTATCCTTGTTTAACCTCTAATTTGGCCGGTGTTCTAAGTGACAGGGACAATGTTAAGTGCGAAACTTATGACTTGCTTTCTCGTTAATAACATGATTTTAGTCTCTTTCATTTCTCACTTATTTTGCATTCTATAGTGAACTCCTTCTTAAACCTACTTAGCTACCTAAATTATTAACATCGGCTTACTTTTTTGTACTTTATTCCTTCTTTCGTGTATCTTCCGACTATATTAGCACTATGAGTATTACAAAATTGTCCTGTCATTAACGATCATGTAATCATTAGTTTTGTGGTGGTTTTTTCTTATTTTCTATACTTTTCGGCAATATTAACTGACAATCATTCACTGTGAACACCATTATCACCACCTTAAATTTTGTATTATGCGGGATTACCCACACTACCACTACAAACACCGCATTAGACCTGATAAAAGAAAAAACAACCCTGAAATATTACTTTATGATTGTTTAGTGTTGTTTCAACCTAAATTAACTGATCATCTTGGCGATAAACATTCTTAAATATCATTTTCATAACTCCTTGTATGACTATAGCTTTACTGTCACCATTCATAATCATATTCATAGCTTCCACTACCCAATACTGAGATATTATTTTATGTTATATATTTTCCTTTCTACTTCTTGGTATTTTTTCGCATTTTTTAAAAATTATTTTTGTGTTTTCTTTTTTTGTGTTTTTTGTTGTTGTCTTTATATTTATTTTGAAATACTCCTTGTAAATGTTTGACAAAATTATATGCAAATATTGTCTAAATGTGCTGAAAATTCCACACTGTACCACTAGTACTGTTTCTGGAATAAAGCAAATTATTATTATTATTAATTGTAATACATCTTTTAATGTGTATATTGACAATGTTTTGTTTAACGACATGAGTTTGTTCGAGTAAATGAAGGTCACTTTAACCCGAAATTGTCTGTGGAAAGCCTTGGTGTGTGATTCTTATGGACACAACTTTTGATCCCATCTCACTGAGGTACTTTTTACAGTTTAACTCTGGTTAAGTCATTTTTTCTTGCCGTACTTGTTGTGTATTTAGAAACTTACACTTCTTACCCGTATAGCTGCCTCACGGCACTGTTCGGGTAAATTCGACTTAGATGTTAATACCGTTCAACAGAACTGCCAAAATATTGGAGAATAATTGTATATTTCCTGCGTTTGGAACGTTTTGTGATAGCTTGTGTCTCAACAAAGTTTTGTCAGGTTTACAGTTTCATGCATTCAGACCATATCCGAATAAATTAGGTCACTTCAAATGGTATTTGCTCTTCATCCTTGATCTTCATATGAAATAGTGATCTGAAATGTATCACGGGACACAATAACGTATGATCAAAAGAATAAAATAATCCTTTGTGCAAATCTTTTCCTAACGCCACTGAAAAATGTCTGACAGCAAATTGAAATCCAATAAAAAAAGCGGATGGGTACATCAGGACAATTCTTTTTTTTGATAAATTAAAAGTAGCGGATTCAGAATGATCAGATCACATTTGAGCAGTAAACACAACAGTCTGCAATATATATATATATAATTTTTAATGTTCCCTAGGGTGCCAATTGAAACATAGGTCTTCAATACAACACCACTTTGCCCAATACTCTGCGGTCTTATTCACCTCACCCAATGTTTCCTGCAGTCTCTTATCTCCTCTCAAGATCCCCTTCATGTCACCCTCACTCCTACGCCTCACTAGTCGTTTCCGATTCGGGTTCTGCTCTAGCAGTGGCCTGTCGCACGATGTCATTCGAAGATCTCAGTGTGTAAGCAATTGATCTTCATTAACTTCGAAACAGTTGTTGAGCAAAAGGTTCTTGGTTGGTTTGATCCGACAGTTTCGTGTTAGCCAGTTGATCTTCGTATATGGAGCCAGTTATTGATGGAAGTCTGAAGTGGTCTATTGAAAATGGAAGAACTGACTTAACACATGTGTTGTAAATCCAAATCTTACTTTTTATGCTGAGTGCAGATGATCTCCAAACTGATTTCAGAGTCATGAAGGTTTTATCTTGTCTTTCCGATCCTGGTTGGTTTTAATATATCGTTATCCGTTTCATACTTCACTGGTTGAAACGATGCTTCCTAGACAAGTGCAGCAATTAATCATTTTTAAATTTCTTCTGTTCATAGTGATTGGTGCTCTTTGTTACTTTTGTTGCTGGTTGGTTATCTTCATCAGTTCTATCTTCTACATGTTCGCCTAAAGTCCTATCTTCGCTGATTATTATTATTGTTTCCTCTAATTCCTAGAGGAACATAGGGCATCACCTGTGCGTCTCCAGTGCGTTCGGTTCTCTCCTAGAGGCTTCACCTGGATCCAAGTCTGCCCACACGCTTTCATATCCTCTACACATCACCTCCATCACCAAGTCACCCTTGCACTGACGACCAACTCACCGCTTCCCTTTCGGGTCCCACTCGAGCGATGGCTTGTCTAGTGATGTCACTTGATGGTTTGTTTCCTCAGAGTATGACCAGCCAATCCATCTACATTTCTTCCTGCCTATTTCTTTCACAATCGGTTCCTGCTGCGTTGGTTCGCTGGTTGCCAGAGATCCCTCGCTGTTGCTGATCTTTTCTGACCAGCCATCTGATCTTGAGTAGTACTGAGCGAAGACAACTGTTAATGAAGGTCTGTAGTTTGTTTGAGATGCTCTTTATGACGCACTCGCCAAATCTCTGATCCGTATAGTAAGTAGCACTCACTTCACATTGGAGTTGAAAATCCGGATGTTATTTATGATGCTGAGTGCTGTTGACCTCCACACACACGTGAGAGTATTGAAAGCTTTTTCTTGCTTTTCTGACTCTCGCTGCTTTGATATCCTCGTCAGTTCCGTTGGCCTGTAGTTGAAACGATGCTTCCTAGATATGTAAAAGAGGTTGTTTCTTTCAGGTTCCTCCCATTTATGCTGATCGTTGTCTGTTGTTGTTGTTGCTGTTGAAGGTGTTGGCCAGGAATCTTCATCACCTCTGTTTTCTCCATGTCCACCTGAAGTCCTATCTTCTCTGGATGCTTGTTCTGCCAACTTGTTGCTTTTCGCTTGCATATCTTCCAGTTTGTGGGAAATCAGACATATATCATCGGCGAAGTCCAGATCCCCCAAGATTTTTGTGTGAGTCCATTTTACGCCTGTTTCCTCATTGCCCGCTGTTTTTGTCGCATTATCCAATCTACTGCAATCAGGAAATTCATTGGAGATAGAAGCCAGCCAGCTTGTCATACTCCTTTCCTCACTTCGAAGGATTTCGTGAGTTTCCTGTTGTGGATTACTTGGCGATCTGATCAGTACATGACTTGTTTCTCCTGAATCCAGCCTGTTGCGGTCGAAGTTTTTCATCCAGGGCTGATCCTTCCCTCAGTTTGTTAGTTTTCGCCTGTAAGTCTTCAATGTCGTGTAATACTAGACAAAAGTCATCCACGAATACATGCCTATCTTCCAGTTAACTGTCTTTCGCATGATACTTATGCCTCCAAGTTTGAGCCTGATTTCACGTCCTACTTCCCACCTGTTTTGGTCCTATTATGGAGCAGTAAACTGTGAGAAGTTTAAGCGTCCGCCATCTGAGAATCGAATTCGGACGGGACCATGTCTGTGTGTGTGCATGTGGTTGATGAGTATTCATTCTACCAACAACAAATATTATTTTACAGGATTTTCATCATGAGCTGACATTAGTTAGAGAACCATTGGAAAACCACCCGGGAGTACTGGACAGCTGTTTCGTCCTAGTTTGGGACTCTTCATCAGTACGCACACACCGGGATTCGAACCCAGGACCTTCTGGTTACAAGGCGAGCTCGTATACCATTAAGCCACTGGGACCCGATCCAGTGGCCAGTGCATGAATTCTAACTTCCGCCAATTCACGACACAGCGCGACCACTAGCCAATGTCTTCGGCGAGTATTTGTCCTCACACCCGACCTGCTGCATGCTACTGGTCACGACTTCGCACTAGAACCTTAGGTAACTACCTACTTGAATAGGGCAAGTCGCTAGTGAGCATCTCATTGATATTCAAGTGTTGGTGTGTAGTGATTTGATTGGTTACCGGTGGGTGCGTACTGATAAAGAGTCCCAAACTAGACTGACGAAACAGCTGTTCAGTACTCCGTGGCAGGTTTCCTAATGGTTCTCTAACTAATGTCAGCTCATGATGAAAATCCTGTAACCAATCAACCAAATCCCTACAAACCAACACTTAAATATTATTTTCAAAATCCTCAAAAAAAGGAAAACATTTTCACCAGAGTATTTCTGTTTTCTTTTTTCCCCATTTTTACAATTTAGAAAAATGATTGAAAGTTATTCGACGCATTAAAACTTTATCAATCAGATAAAGGGGAAAAATATGAGAATAACTTCGAAAGCATGAGCATGATGTAATCAAGAGATAAGATGTGATCACTCACTCTCGGTGAGTTCCGTTTACATGATTCCAACTATTTTTTATCTGTTCTATTCATATATCCATATCCAACTGAAACACAATATATACTCACTCATATATGTTGTTGTATTTATTTTGCTTTCACTCAGTCACCCAGTGTTCACTATATACATACATACACACAAAACATACTTACCCTACCATTGACAGCATTAGTGAGAGAAGGAACAAGGTGTGGGGGGGCGGCTGCCTAGTATGTGTTATCTAATAAACATCTTTTACGTTATTATTAAAACTGTTTCTGTCATTGTAATGAACCCTATATATATATATATATATATATATATATATATCGCCAATGATTTTCCTGATTGGAGTAGATTGGATAATGCGACAGACAGCGGGCAATGACGAAACAGGCATAAAATGGACACACACAAAAAACTTGGAGGATCTGGACTTCGCCGATAACATATGTGTCTGATTTCCCACAAACTGGAAGATATGCAAGCGAAAAGCAACAAGTTGGCAGAAGAAGCATCCAGAGGAGATAGGACTTCAGGTGAACATTGAGAAAACAGATGTGATGAAGATTCCTGGCCAACACCTCCAACAGCAACAACAACAACAGACAACAATCAGCATAAATGGGAGGAACCTGAAAGAAACAACCTCCTTTACATACCTAGGAAGCATCGTTTCAACTACAGGCGGACGGAACTGACGAGGATATCAAAGCAGCGAGAATCGGAAAAGCAAGAACAAGCTTTCACTACTCTCACGTCTGTGTGGAGGTCAACAACACTCAGCATCAAAAATATGATCCGGATTTTCAACTTCAATGTGAAGTCAGTGAGTGTTACTTACTATACGAATCAGAGACTTGCACTGCGCGTCATAAAGAGCATCTCAAACAAACTACAGACCTCCATTAACAGGTGCCTTCGCTCAATGCTACTCAAGATCAGATGGCTGGCCAGAAAAGATCAGCAACAGCGAGGGATCTCTGGCAACGAGCGAACCAACGCAGCAGGAACCGATTGTGAAACAAATAGGCAGGAAGAAATGGAGATGGATTGGCTGGTCATACTCTGAGGAAAAAACCATCAAGTGACATCACTAGACAAGCCATCGCTCGAGTGGAACCCGAAAGGGAAGCGGCGAGTTGGTCGTCAGTGGAAGGGTGACTTGGAGGAGGTGATGTGAAGAGGAGATGAAAACGTGTGGGCAGACTTGGAGCCAAGTGAAGACTCTAGCAGAGAACCGAACGCAATGGAGACGCACGGCTGAAGCCCTATGTTCCTCTAGGAATTAAAGGAAACAATAATAATATATATTATACACTTGAGATGTGTTCAACCACTAAAATAGTTCTTCTCCACTTGAATTTGTTATTATTGCTTTAAATCTCCATAGATGCATGTAGGAAGGAATTTATGTTCTGATGATATTAGATAATTGGAGGCAATCGGCCATAGGAAGTTTTGCCTGACCTAGGTTTCGTGCTAGTCGGCGTATCTCCAACCTTGAAGGAACTCATGTCCCTTCTGACATTCCAACCCGCGTCACCCAGTGCTGCCAGCAGTCAGAGACCTAACCATTGATAGAATTCAGTATGCACCATAAAAAGGGACTAGACAAGTTACACTAGTTACTAGTGTCCAATCAAAATACCCACTTCACTCCTACAGGAGGTCAATGGCGAGCCTGAATAGCTGGCTCAGTGGTAAGGTCTCCAATTGCAGCACTAGATGACGCGGGTTCAAATCTCAGAAGGGATATGAGTTCCTTCAAGGTTGCAGATACGCCTTGCTGACGAGTGCCAACTAGCACGAAACCTGGTTCAGGCAAGGCTTCCTATGGCCGATTGCCTCCAACTATCTAATATCATCCAGTCAATGTGCACCGTGATGGCGAGCTACCTAGTGGAATGGTGGCCACATTGCAAACCTGACTGACAATAGAATTCAGTCTGCACCAAAGAAAGGACTAGACACATCACACTAGTTACTGACTAGTGTCCAATCAAAAATTTATGCTCTAGTATCTATTATCTATTACATAAATGCATTCAAGCAACCAGAGTATTTTTTTATTATCTGATTGGGGAAAAATGCATTTAGAAAGTCAGCAAATTATCTGAACACTTGTAGGTAATGAATACACTTAACTGTGATAGGGAGAGAGAGATAGAGTTGCATCTATCATTTTATATGATCATAATTAGTAAGCATACATTATTAATCTGTTTATGTTCATTTTCACGTCTCCTGTCTGACTAAAATACTCAATCTCAATGTTGACATATCACAAACTCTAGTACGAATATTTCGACGATATCTGTAGACCAGTATAACTAATTTCATTTGAATAAAGATAGAACAGTCTTCACTCAATAGTCAAATTCAAATGGCCAGAAAAGATCAGCAACAGGAAGGGATCTCTGGCAATGAACGAACCAACCCAACAGGAACCAAGTGTGCAACAAATATGCAGGAAGAAATAGAAGTGGATTGTAGGCCATACTCCGAGAAAACAAACCATCAAGTGATATTACATGACAGACCATCGCTCTAGTGGAACCCCAATGGGAAGTGACCAGTTGGTTGTCACTGCGAGGATGACATGGAGGAGGTCATGCGAAGAGGGGATGAAAGCATGTGGGCAGACATGGAGCCCAGTGAAAACATTGGCAGAGAACCGAACGCAGTGAAGACGTGCAGCTGAAGCCCTATGTTCTTCTAGGAACTAAATGAGAATACGATAACGAAAACCGAGTGGGAAGGATGTTGGGAGAGTTTGTTACCCTTTAACAACAGAGCCGCCGGATTCGAACTTCGGACGATCTGCGAGGGGATCATTTCTGAGTCTAGTTTGCTCATGGATGGTGACCTTTAAGGCTTCGTCAGACTGCTAACGGTCATGGGACTCCGCGGCTGCTTGTAGGTCTTTAAAACAGTCCAGCGAGGTCATACAGCGCAGGTAGGTGGCGCAACCTCCAGCTGCTCGGGCGCGCAAGCGTCAGGGTTCCGCCCATGATTTAGTGGAAGCAGAGCAGCCACGAGAGTAACAACCTACGGTCCGGGTCCCAGTCTCTCAGACCAGACTGAAGATCTTTGTACGACTGCCCCAAGAGGGGTGTATGACCATCGTCTCTATTTCAGGAAGCATTTCGGACATCTGGTGGTTCGGGATGTGGAATGGATTCACGCGCCGGGGTGATTAGGGCCTTAATAGTGCAAGCTTAATCGCCCACTCATTCCTGGTCAGCGGAGGGGAGCCAGCGGTGAGGGGATCGTCGACATTTCCAGATGCTCTTGCCGGCCTTACGTACGCGAGTAAAGGTCCCAATCCGAGGACGGTGGTTGTATGCTACCTGCAAGGTGGAAGTGCAGTTATGTGACCAGGCCGTGTGAGTTGTCATGACCCGCTGAGATGGGGCAGTATGTACCGTCTGAGAAGCAGCTACGGTCTGTGTTGAGACTTGGACAGTGGGTGGTGGGAAAACACCTGCCGCTGAGGGAGCGTTATTGGAGTGCCTGTTATGGGTTGCTCATTTTCATGCTGCAACGTCATGAGGTGCTGTCTGCTCAGCAGGGATACTGACTCTAGAGGGGAAATATGAGAAGGGAAATAAAGTACTACCCTCTCCTTTGGAGGCCTTGTGAGAATTGACGTAAAAGCGTAACTAGTAGGTTCTTGTCAGCTCAGTACAACCTAAAACTTTTCATAAACTCAGGTATATAACAGTTTGAATATAAATTTTGTTTATTGTTATGCATCAGTCCTTCATAAAGCACTAGTTGTAGGAGAATCACAATGAAATGAAACATAAGGATGATAAGGTAATTTCAGATTATTAGTATGTTCAATCACTGGAACAATAGCTTACTTCAAATACTTAGAGGACACATTCACTGTATGCAATGATCTGAGTTATGCATCCTGTCTGCTTTGATGTCATTCAACAGTGCATATAGAATCATCATGAATACGGAGATGGTAAAAGTTTCCACATCCATCACGGATATCAGCTTTGAGAAAAGAAATGATGGAACACTCGAAAGATCAAGGTAAATCACAAGGACACAATTTTTAACAGCCTTTGCCCAGTCAGGTATAAGCGAATGCTGTTGAAGACGCTTTTCTATAGGGAGTAATGAATATATTCAGCGGATACACTGTGTTCGAGTGTTGGTTTGCGGGGATTTGATCAGTTACACAGTTTCATCAAAAGCTGGTGTCAGTTAGAGAACCGTTGGGAAGCCATCAAGCAGTACTGGCTAGCAAATCCGTCAGCCTAGTTTGAGACTTTTCGGTAGTACGCACATGAACTTCTAGTTACAAGGCGATTTCGTGGGCCACCAACCTCTTAAAAGTCGATCCAATGGCCAGCCGAAGAATTCCAGAATCCGTCAATTCACCATACAGTTCGACTCGCACTTGCTGCTATCATTGGTGGGGATAATTTATGCCCGCACTCGAGCTGTTGTACCTTACTGGTCACGACTTAGCACTGGAACCAAGCTAACTACCTGTTTGAGTATCTGAGTGAGTATCAGATTAATATTCAAGCGTTATTTCGCAGGGATCTGATTTTAAACTAACCAGTTACAGGGTTTTCGTCATGAGCTTACATCTGAAGGTGATTTCCAACGAAAGGTGTTCAACGGTTTTAGGAAGAAACAAGAGACAAGATAAGGAATAGGTCTCATTGGACACTTGGAAGCTAATTGAAGAGAGGAGAATGGTGAAAGAGAAAATGATTCAATGCAAGAGAGGGAGACGCTGAGTTCAACTTACACAGCACTGGACAAAGAAGTGAAGAAAGGAAGGACAAAAGACAATTCTACGACAATCTAGCCATTGAAGCTGAGAAGGCAGCAGGCAAAAGGGACCTGAGGACATTATATCAGATAATCAAGTCTCCATCCGGACGAGTCACAAAGAATATTTCCAACAGCCTGTTGCACACCTTTATCAACAAATGTCTTCGCTGGCTCTATACTGCAGATCAGATGGCCGCCGGAAAGAATCACCAACAAGAAACTATGGGAACAAACAAAACAAGAACCAATCGCTCAACAAATATGCAGGAGAAAGTGGAGATGGATTGGACACTCACTGAGGAGGCCACTGGGTGACATCGCGCGTCAGGCCATTGCTCGAGTGGAACCCGAAAGGGAAGCGGCGAGTGGGACGTCAGTGCAAGTGTGACATGGAGGAGATCTTGTGAAGAGGAGTTGAAACAGTATGGATTAACATGGATGCAGAAGGAAAGTATAGCAGAAGACAGAAGAAAGTGGAGACGCGTAGTTGAAGCCCTATGTTCCACTAAGAACCCAAGGGAATAATAATTATATGAGTTCTACTCTCACACTGTATTTTAATATCTCTAACTGCTCAGGTGTCATTGACGTATCACCACTCTAACAGCGCAAACGTTGGTTTGTTATGAGGAAATTCACTTTTATGGAGTGAATATTTGCATTTAATAATAATTGCAGATAACCTTATCTTCCTGATGTTCTGTTCCACTATGAATTTCTTACAGTAGTCCTTACCTGGGGACATATTAATCATGACAGACGAAATATGTGTTAAAATTACGTTATAAGTAGTTTTAATAAATGCTATACGTGGTACGCGGCTGAGAAGAACCGACGAAATAAAATGGATTCATGCCTCTGTTCAGGCTTATAAAGGGGAATTCGTGCAGTTATTTGGATGATGATGATGGTGAGGAAGAGTGGAATTCATACTGCTTACTGTATTGTATATTGGTTGCAGGTTTAACTAACTGGTGACAATGAATAGGCCAGAACGTTCATCCAATATTAAAACGCTAGCCACCATTAAACTAAATTGCCTGATGTTTAATATATTATGTTTACTTATGCGGTCGCTTGAATAAGGCATATGAAACTATTCTGATTTTATACATACCTGCCTAACTCCTCCTCCACTTCACTATTTGTTCTCATTGGTGTCTATGTGTCAACTTATTTTTACTATTATTATTATTATTGCTCCCTTGGGTTCCCAGTGGAACATAGGACTTCAACTACACGTCTCCACTTGTTTCTGTCTTCTGCTGTACTTTTCACCTGCATCCATGTTACTCCATTCTGTTTCAACTCCTCTCCACACGATCTCCTCCATGTCACACTTGCACTGACGTCCCACTCGCCGCTTCCCTTTCGGGTTCCACTCGAGCAATGGCCTGACGCGCGATGTCACTCAACGGCCTCCTCAGTGAGTGTCCAATCCATCTCCACTTTCTCCTGCATATTTGTTGAGCGATTGGTTCTTGTTTTGTTTGTTCCCATAGTTTCTTGTTGGTGATTCTTTCCGGCGGCCATCTGATCTGCAGTATAGAGCCAGCGAAGACATTTGTTGATAAAGGTGTGCAACAGGCTGTTGGAAATATTCTTTGACCTGACAAGTTTCTGATCCGTATAGAAGAACTGACTGACTTGACGTTTGTATTGAAAATCAGAATTTTGTTGTTGATGCTGAGTGGCGAAGATTTCCAGATTGATTTCAGGTTGATGAATGTGTTTCTCGCCTTCTCGATTCTCGATTTGACATCCTCGTGCGTTCCTGCTGTAGTTAAAATGCATTAAGGTGCCTAGTCTTTGTGCAGCTATCATCATGGAATAAGCTGTGAATGACAGATATTATGAAAACGAAAGGAAGTACATTTACTGTGAGCTTTCGAAAACACTTGTTAACCTGAACAGTATCATCTGAGGATGAAGTAAAGATTCATAAGAACATAAATCCACTAGCTAACACCAAAAATACTAGCATTGTTGGTAAGTACTTTTTATTACTGCATCAGTGATGCAATGGTCTAGGAGCTTGCCTTGTAACCAGGAGGTCCTGGGTTCGAACTCCAGTGCGTGCGTACTGTGAAGAGTCCCGGACTAGGACGAAACAGCTGTTCAGTACTTCCAGGTGGTTTTCCAATGGTTCTCTCCAAATGATGTCAGCTCATGATGAAATCCTCCATGCAATGAAACAGAAATCCCTACAAAACCAATACTTGAAAACACCAGAAAATAGTTTCACATAAAGCAATCAGAAAAATATGCTTCCATTGGGTAGTCTGATATGAAACACTGTGATAATTCGGTGATAATAATTGTATATGGTGTGATGATTTGCACTGAATGTTGTTCTTATTCTTAATACAATGGGATCCTAGAGAAAAATATTACATTGCCATTGATATCTTCTACACAGCTCAATCTCACTGCTGAATAGGGATGGCATGAGATTTTGATAAACTGAAGGAAGGCTCATTACACTCTTAATCAGCAGTGCAGTGACACCAGTTTTTAGTCCTAGACTAAGTCACGTTCTTGACATTTTTTCTGAAAGAATCTAAAATGGGTGAATAATTGTACCTCCCAAATCTGAGGTAATGTTTTGCATGTAGCATTATTATTGTTCCCTGGCTTCCGAGTGGAACATAGGGCTTCAATAGCACGTCTGCACTCTGTTCCATTTTCTGCTGTCCTATTTAGCTGATCTCAACATCGTTCATATTGTCTGATCTCCGTCCTACCCTCGGACCTACACGCCACTTGTCGTTTCCCATTCGGGTTCCATTTGAGGCTCTGCTCTGCATGCGATGTTGCTCAGGGGTCAGTCCCAGTCTGTGTCCTGTACATCCCTATTTTCTCTATTTGTTGAGTGACAGGTTCTTACCTACTGTGTTCCCATAGTTTCTTGTTGCGAATTCATTCTGGCCAGCCGTTTGCTCTTGACTATGCGTACAGTGAAGGCGGCTGTTGATTAAAGTGCTTTTCGTGTAAGCAGTGCAGGTCTCAGATCTATGTAGAAAAAAATAAGGTAACATTTGTGTTGAAAATCCGAATGTTGTTGTTCTTTATCCTGCTGACTGCAGATTTCCAAACTGCTATCAGACTGATGGTGCACCTTGCCTTTTGTGGTCCTAACTGTCTTTGGCATCTTCATCCGTTTCTCCTGTAGTTGAAACGGTGCTGACTTCCTAGATTAGTGAAGGAAGTGACATCTTTCAGATTTCTACCGCCGACAGTGATTGTTGCCGTTTGTTGTTGGTGCTGGTGGTGATGATGATGTGTGTACCTTAATCACCTGTCTTCGTCGCCTGCCTCTTCAGCCAGATTTTTTGGGTTTTATCTGTAGGTTTTCGAGTTTGTGTGACACAAGACATAAGTCGTCGGTGAAATCCAGAATTTCTAGAGTCTTCTTATCGGCGGTCCAGCGTATTCCTGTCTTCTTGCTCCCCATAATGTTTTGCGTGTGCCAAGAAATCCACAACGGGAAACTCACGGAATCCTTCGAAGTGAGAACAGGAGTAAGACAAGACTGCCTACTATCGCCAAAGATTCTCCTGGTTACAGTAGATTGGATAACGCGACAAAGAGCAGGCAGCAAGGAAACAGGCATAAAAGGGACTCACACAGACAAACTAAGAGGATCTGGACTTCACCGATGATATATGTCTGATTTCCACAAACTGAAAGATATGCAAGCGAAAAGCAACAAGTTCACAGAAGAAGCATTCAGAGAAGATGCGACTTCAGGTGAACATAGAGAAAACATATGTGGCGATGAAGATTCCTGGTCAACACCACCAACGGCAACAACAACAACAACAACAGACAACAATCAGCATAAATGGAAAGAACCTGAAAGAAACAACCTCTTTTAACTACCCACCTGGGAAGCATCGTTTCAACTACACGCCAACGGAACTGACGAGGATATCAAAGCAAGAATCGGAAAAGCAAGACAAGCTTTCACTACTCTCAAGTCTGTGTGGAGGTCAACAGCACACAGCATCAGAAATAAGATCCGGATTTTCAACTCCAATGTGAAGTCAGTCAGTGCTACTATACGGATCAGAGACTTGGCCAGCGCGTCATGAAGAGCATCTGAAACAAACTACAGACCTTCATTAACAGTTGTCTTCGCTCAGTACTACTCAAGATCAGATGGCCGGCCAGAAAAGATCAGTAATAGGGATCTCTGGCAATGAGCGAACCAACCTAGCAGGAACCGATTGTGAAACAAATAGGCAGGAAGAAATGGAGATGGAATGATGGCCATACTCTGAGGAAACAAACCATCAAGTGACATCACTAGACAAGCCATCGCTCGAGTGGCACCCGGCCGAAAGGGAAGCGGCGAGTTGGTCGTCAGCGCAAGAGTGGGTGACTTGGAGGAGGTGATGTGAAGAGGAGATGAAAACGTGTGGGCAGACTTGGAGCCAGGTGAAGACTGTAGCAGAGAACCGAACGCAATGGAGACGGACAGCTGAAGCCCTATGATCCTCTAGGAATTAAAGGATATAATAATAAATAATAATATACTGAATATATATTTACCGGTGAAAATATGACAGTATCATTTATCATGACTTCCAAATATTGCAGTAACTTTTAACGACCACGCCTTTTGTACTTCATCGTCTTTGATAATTTACTGTTACGTTTCAGATTCAGATTTGTTGACTGAGGATAGAAGGCCTGAAGCGTATGTTAATCCTTTATCGTGTAAATTTCTGTGGCTGTCCAAACTCTTCTTTGATTAGCCAACTGACGGCACTGACACCACTTCTCCTGAAAGTCAATTCCAGGAGTTGATAACTCGGTTTGAGAACCCATACTCGACAGCAATACAGTTTCACTTTGACTTTTGAACTTTCCTGCTACTTCCTATAAGGTGTTCGAGACACCTGATGGGAACAGGGAAAAGAGGGAATAAATCAGATCTGTTGGGATTATTTAGAACATTTTAAGCATTGTAATGAAACCTTCCCTCTGGCTACGATATGACAGGGAGAAGAGATTCAAGCTGTTTAGTATCTCCTCGTATGAAAAATTACTCATGCCAAGAATCATACATGTTGCCTTCCTTTGCACCCTTTCTAGAACATGTAAGTCCTCTTTAAGACAAAGATTGGATGCCCGGAAACAGTTTTCCAGTCTTCGCCTCACCAGAGAGATGTATATAAAGAGGTGGACATATATATCTCTGCGTCAGTGGCACAGCAGTAGAATGCTCATTGACCACACATGTGGTTCGGGGTTCGATCCCTGGCCACAGACGCAATCGTTTACCTCGCTAAGCCAGTAATAAGACTTGATACGGTACAAAGAATACTCTTTTCGATAAATTCATCATCAGGTTCTACAATTATATATACATTATAATGAATGAATGAATTAGTCTTATGAACAACATTAATGTTGTTTAGATAACATCAAATCAATAATATTGATAAATTACAGCTGAACAGCATCAACATAAACTAAACTGAATGTCAGGAGAATTAGGAAATGTAATAGTACAAATTCATGAGTTTATAGTCTCTACTGAGGGCCAGGGCAGTAGTAGGGGCTGGACTTGTTTCTTTTGGACACAGAGCATTGGTTGTTTGAGGCGAATTGCAATAGCCTCTGGTGTTTGGAGCATGCGGTGCTTCGACGATTTTGGTAGTTTGGTAGGCACCCGGTATATTATCGAGAAGGATTCTTCAAAGTTGGTTGGCTTTGTGACCGGTTTGCACCAGATGGTCTAATACCGAGCGGTTAATAGTTTTAACTACACCTTTACTTAGCCATAGTGGGATATGTTCTCGAGCACAAAAAGTCAAGTTCCTAGAGCAACGGCCAATATAACTCGCTCCACAAGCGCAGTTGAATTGATAAATACAATTTGAAGTGGCTAGTCTAGGTACTTCATCTTTCAGTTGAGGTAGCACCACCGGTCATGTAGAGAATGATACGTGTAGTTCGCCAGCGTTGAGAGTTCTTTGAACTGCTTTTCTTAATTTCTTTGTAATTAACTCACTTGGTTTATCGCCCGTGAATTGTAGTCGTATATAAAGGGGCTTCTTGTTTACAGATAGTGGGTCGTCCTTTTCGGCCTTCTTCGTCATATGTTTCTTGATAAACTTGTCAGGATAACTGTTTTCGATTAAAGTATCATATACCATACTTAATTTATCTTTAATTACTTCTTCAGAGCATATAGCTCTAACTCTGTGGCTAAGGGTCTTCACTAAATGTGTATATTGTCCCGTCCAAGTACTTTTTCTATGCGAATTTCTTTTTATGCTACCGTCTGGTTTTTTTGTAAGTAGGACATCCAGGAAGGCAATTCTGTCTTGGGATTCCTCTTCGCATGTGAATTTCATAGCCGAATGTACTTCATGGAATTCAGTAATTATTGTACACCTATCGGAACCATTATCACAAAGAATAAAGGTATCATCCATATATCGGCAATAAAATGAGAGGTTACTGATAAGCTTGTTCAGAGGTGCATTTTCTGGCCTACTTAGGAAGAAATCAGCCAGAATGGGCCCCAATGGGGAGCCCATTGCCACTCCGTACACTTGCCTGTAAAGCGTGCCTTCAAATTTGAAGTTTACATTCATGGTACATCTTATTATCAATTCTTTAAGGATTTCAATATGGATTCCAATGTTTATCGACTGCTTGTCCACTTGTTCACATATATAATTAACTGTTTATATTAGAGGTACATTTGTGAATAACGATGTTATGTCCAGAGATATCATGGTTTTGTCCTTGATATTAATATCTTTTTATTTTGTCTACGAATTCAAATACATCTTTGACCCTATATTTCCCTATCTTCTCATGCAGTGGTTTGAGAATATTTACTAACCATCTAGCTAGAGCATGGTAGGGCAAATTTCGCATATCAAGTATTGGTCTTAACGGTACCCCTGGTTTATGCACTTTAGGTAGGCCATACAATCTTGGCGTATACGTGCCCCTTGGTCTGATTTCTTCATATAAACTTTCAGAAATTATCTGCTCCTCCCTTAGTTTCTTCAAACGTCAGGTTAATAAGACTGTTAAAGAGTAAAGGTTGCGTATGAAGCAGCTAGCAATCCGATCCCATAAAAAATAAACACCACTGCTACAGAAACTTCAAGCCTCTAGCTTGAAGCCCTGAGTTCTACTTGGAATGTAAATGAATAAAAACAAAGTAATAACTATGAAATATGATACAATAATGTTGATCATCTTTCTTACAACCTGAAAACAACAGCTAACCACCTAACAATCTACAAAACAAATTCCACATATTATAACTCGCAAAGTGATACTATATATCACTAAGTGAATGACATTACAACCACAGTTTTATTGATCCGCATCCCATCAATGTATTCCCACAGTTTCATAATTTGCTTTTATACATAGAATTTACCTTTCTCGTGCGATTCGCTGTAACGAGAAATATGCATATTTGCAATGAATAACAAGTGGAGAAGAAAATATATTTATATACATAAAGCAAGTTATAAAACACGGTGTGATAACATTAATACGGTTGAAATGTCAATACTTTATCAGTATATATTATCGTGACTGGCTGTTAATTTTCCTTTTTTTTATTGACTTCGAATGAGAACTTTCTCATCGTATATGGTGGCTGTCCCATTCGACTGATAATGTGCCAAACACATAAATTAGACAACATACTTGCACCTTATTAGTCAAATATTATTATTAATGTTTCCTTTAATTCCTAGAGGAACATAGGGCTTCAGCCGTGCGTCTCCATTGCGTTCGGTTCTCTGCTAGAGTCTTCACCTAGATCCAAGTCTGCCCACACACGTTTTCATCTCCTCTTCACATCACCTCCTCCAAGTCACCCACCCTCGCACTGACGCACAACTCGCCGCTTCCCTTTCAGGTTCCACTCGAGCGATGGCTTGTCTAGTGATGTCACTCACTTGACGGTCTCCTCAGAGTATGGCTAGCCAATCCACCTACATTTCTTCCTGCAGATTTGTTTCGCAATCGGTTCCTGGTTCGTTCGCTCATTGCCTGAGATCCCTTGCTGTTGCTGATCTTTTCTGACCAGCCATCTGATCTTGAGTATTGAGCGGAGACAACTGTTAATGAAGGTGTGTAGTTTGTTTGAGATGCTCTTTATGACGCGCTGGCCAAGTCTCTGATCCGTATAGTAGTACTGACTGACTTGACATTGGAGTTGAAAATCCGGTTGTTATTTTTGATGCGGATTGCTGTTGACCTCCACAGAGACTTCAGAGTAGTGGAAGCTTGTCTTGCTTTTCCGATTCTTGCTTTGACATCGTCGTCAGTTCCGTTTGCCTGTAGTTGAAACGATGCTTCCCACGTGGGTAGGGAAAAGAAGTTGTTTCTTTCAGGTTCCTCCCATTCATGCTGATCGTTGTCTGTTGTTGTTGTTCTTGTCCAGGAATCTTCATTACCTCTGTTTCCTCATGATAGCCAAATCGGTGTGTATGTGGTTATCCTCCGGGTGACCAGAGTAGATCACTGACTCACCAGTTGACAATTTGGTGAGTCCATTCCGGTTCCATCTGCTTTCACATATCCCCAGTACTTGAATTCTGTATCTTTTCATTTCGTTTGCGATCTGAGCAGCTTCGCCAATCTCGTACATGGTGCGGACATTCCATGTCTCCACACAGACGTTTCTTTTGGCGCAAGGAGATTCATCGTGCTGAAGTTTCTGTAGCAACTTTGTTTACAGGGTGGGGTTACTAGCCTCACGCCTGAGAAGGGTATTGTTACATTAAAATGTAGTTTAGTCAAATATACGAACAGATAAAAGAAACACCAATGGGATCATCGCCCATATCAGGATTAATAGCTGGAGCCATCATACAAAGATTAGAATTAATAGCTCTAACTATAATTAAACCAAAACTCTGGGTATTGTACGTTGATGATACGTTTGTAATAGTTAAAAGAAATGATTTGGAATACACCCACAAATTAATTAATGAATAAAGCAAGAACAACAGTTTTTGCACAATAAAATGGTACCATCTTTTATTTCGTTGGCTTCTAGTCAGCTGCCAACAAGGCAAAGACATTATTAAATGTATCTACAAAAACGATTTTAACATACTTGCACAGAGTTCATTTTAAACAAAAATCAATCGATCAATATATGCATACAGTAATAATATATGTATAATAATATTAAACACTATTCCGAACAATAATGATCATACACAGTGGAAACTTTTGGTGTTACGTAATCAGATGAAAGAGAATCGCTGGTATTAGATGGTTGGAGGCAATCGTCAGGAAGCCTTGGACCTAGGTTTCGTGCTAGTTGGCACTCATCAGCAAGGCGTATCTGCAACCTTGAAGGAACTGATGTCCCTCCTGAGATTCGAACCCGCGTCACCCAGTGCTCCCAGCAGTCAGAGACGTTACCACTGAGCTATTCAGGCTCGCGACTGACCTCCTGTAGGACTGTATTGGATATTTTTGATTGCACACTAGTCAGTAACTAGTGTAATGCGTCTAGTCCTATCTTCGGTGCAGACTGAATTCTATCAGTCATGTTTGCAATGTGGCCACCATGCTAGGTGGCTCGCCAGTACGCGGGTTCGAATCTCAGAAGGGACATCAGTTCCTTCAAGGTTGCAGATACGCCTTACTGATGAGTGCCAACTAGCACGAAACCTAGGTCCAAGGCTTCCTGCCGATTGCCTCCAACCATCTAATACCAGCAATTCACAGTGCACCGTAATGGTGAGCCACCTAGCATGGTGGCCGCATTGCAAACATGACTGATAGAATTCAGTCTGCACCGAAGATAGGACTAGACGCATTACACTAGTTATTGACTAGTGTGCAATCAAAAATACAGATGAAAGAGGGATAAAAATATGTGGTTGCCAGGCACGGCAAAGAAAGACTGAACGCATAAATCAGGTTTAATGCCCTTGATGGAGATGGCTTCAGAAAACTTTAGCAGAATTGAACTCTTTCGCCTATTGATAATTTTTAACGATCTTGCGACGTCCACCTCATGACCAGTGTCAAGGAGATGTTCGGCGATGGCACTGTTTAAAGTATTTCTTCCCTTTAGACGTAAGCTTTTTGGTTCATGTTCAGAAAACCGTAGATATGCCCTTCTTTCTGTTCTTCCAATGTAACTGCTCCCGCAGATACATGTAAATTTGTATACACACAGTTGGAGTTAACTTGAGAAGGATATCTATCGATTTTTAATTGCAACAAAAGGCAAGCTGTTCGACAGGCGGGAACGAACTTAGCTGCAGGATAGGCTTTGGCTAGTGACCTAATTACTCACAAAAGAAACTCTGTGCAGACATTGTTTAGTAGGTTTCAAACACACTGTTGTACTCCTGTGCTGAAGAGAATAGAGGAAAAATACCTACAAACCAACCGTCCTCACAAAGAATTGATATCCTGAGAGTTTCATCAAAAAGTGTTTAAGCTGAATTCATAGCACCACCAAGAAATCATAATCAAAGACCACAAGAAAATTCTCTCTATCATATAAAAAGATTATCTCTGAAATATAACGGCTAGAATATCAACACCATTTGAGATAGATATGGCACAAAAGTCAGTCACTCACTGAGTACAACAGAAAAAGAAGATAAAATTAATACCACTAAGAAAATAAATTGCATGAAATCAGATAAACATTTTATCAGTCAAAGTGAGTGTCGCCTTCGAGTTCGAATCCAAGAACATGAATCAGTTGTAAAAAGGTACGAAATGTTTATTTTCATATTTACGCATATAGATAACTATGGACAGCGATTTGATTGGGACAGTGTACAGATATAAAGCAGGGAAAACACTAAGCAATGATGCCAAGGAATTTCTAGAAGGCCGTCACTCAAATGAAGCAGCGATTAACAGACATACTCTTATTGCAGACCAAATTTACCAACTAATAAAAAAATAAAAAGACAGTTGCAGCGAAGAAAATTTTCTTTTCGACGAAGTCACTATCAACTAGGCTGTACATTCGTGTATTTATGATAAATGGGTCGGGAAGGTCCAGAATAATTTCTGGCCAAGGGTCAGATTAATAAAATTACAACTAGAAATTGTAATGCGATAATAAACAGGGAGACGGATAAAGCTCAGACAAAGTAGCATCATAATTACTGAGAAAATTGACATATTGTGCAATTAGGGTTTAGAAATGTAGAAATAACAACAATAGACAAGATGTTTGGATAAAAAATCTAATGGGATCATAACTAATGTGACGAATAATTGTTTATGCACTTAGGGATTAAATATGTAGAAATAATAAAATAACAAAATAGACAGGAAGTTCGGATATGAAAATATGGTATTGTAAAGAGGGATTAAGAAAAAGTTAAAACAACATGAATAAAGAGGAAGTTTGGATAAGAAAGTCAATGGTATAGTCACTATTAGAAGATGATGGCCATGGCAGGGACAAGGGTTGAACATATTTATTTTGGATACATAGCGTGAGTTTGATCTTTTGGATAGCTAGTGCCTCGGCTATGCCCAGATGTCTTTATTTTACTCCCTTTGATAGATATGATCGAATCTTGTTTATTATTTTCAAGGATTTTTCGAATGGCGCTGAATGTCCTGAATGTTCTTTATCTCTTTTTACCACTATATGTTTTCTGTGTGATTTCATCCAATGCAACAGCACAGATGTTGGCATACCGATCCATTATCTAAAGGAGCTGTTACTAGGTTGTATCTTCAACGTCTACTTCAGATTCAACGATGAAATCTACAGGCAAACAGATGGCGAAGCAACGGGTTCTTCACTTGGACCCCTACTAGCCGACTGTTTTGTGGCCAGAGAGGCCAGAGAGGTAAATTAACAACTAATCACAACAGTGATTGTCAGGAGATACAGTTATATCATCAGTCATGGAAAATTAAGATAAGTTCACATTATATTAAAAGCTTGCACTGAAGAGGTTGTCTAAATTGATAGCCAAAGCTCCACAACTAAACTGTTAGCCAGCTCAGAAGGCACAATCGAATCAAAATCATCCACCTGAGCTTCAAAAATCTTCAATGCATTCCAAAATTCCGCTTAACTGCTGATGGTAGGGCCGGTAAGGAGGAAAGGTTGTTCTTGAAGCTGGAAACTACACTCCACAATAAAAGAAACACAACTAACATCACTGCTGCTGAAACTTCAAAGTTAAATCTTAAAGGCTTGTATTCCACCGAAAACACAGAGGAAAATTACAAGAATTCTAGTTAATTTCTGGCCTCTGTCTCCATGGTGGTCATAAGCTAATCATTTTGATAAGAATCTGTATTAAATGAAGAGAACTCACTACTTTCACGCACACACACACACACCGATATTCCGTTTATTTGAAATGTCAAATAAAACATGCGTGAAGACTATTCTATCTCTTTGTAAAGTCATCTTATCACGTTCCAGCTTGGAAGAAAACCTCTAGCCACTGAAAAAGCACCTAAAGTTGTAAAACGAACAGGAAAAAAGTTAGTTTTCATTCAATTTTGGCTAGTTTTATAACAAAAAAGAGAAAATGTCACGAATATGACGTACATGTGATATTTTTTGGTTGAACATTTCATAATCTGTGCCTCACCTCTATACAAAACTCAATGAAACTATCTTTCTTGCAAGTTTGATCACACATTGATGTTAGTTAGAAAAGGGGGAGAATTGGAAACGAGAGAGTACTGATCAACTGTTTTGGCTTAATTCGGGTCGAAAAGACACCACCCCTCTCCTGTCTTATACACCAACTCCTGAAAGTTACCTTTGATTCTCAAATTTTCTTGGTTAAACACGAACACATTATACCCAAATCTGTAGATGAATAAAGCGTTTGTGATATGAAAAAAGGAAACAGTTTGAACTACTTTCTTCAATGAAAAGATCCAGTACAAATGTATCATTTTCGTGTCTGAGTGAAGAAAATCCTTAGGAATATGAAGATTTTTGGAAATATTTTTCTTTTCGCCTTCAGAGTGAAATTAGGTTTTCAAGGGTCTTGAGATTTGAAATTTCAGTAACAGTAGCGTTATTGGCCACTTTTACTGAGTGGGATTACTAGTCTTACACCCAGCCTTCTGCCTTTATCACGCTTGCTATTGTCTAATTTTAAGTTTATAAGTGCATCAGCTGGTAACAGAACCATGGGCCACAAAAAGAGGTAGCAGACATGCTATCTCTGAAACACCGAAGCACGGATATGAAGAAAATTGTCTACACTTAACTCATGGTCTAATCAAAATTAGACTAAAGTAACAAATTTACATTTTTCTTAATCATTGCATTGCAAAATGTTTATTATAGTTATTGTTCTCTTGGGTTCTGAGTAGAATATAGGGCTTCCATAACACATCTTCACTTCGTTCTATTTTCTTCTGTCCTCTTTATCTAGGTCCTTGATTGCCCATATGTTGACATCTTCTCCCGGCATGTCATCCTCGGAAAATGGCCGAATTCGTCTTTTCCTAGAAGAAATCCCGATCGGGTTTCGGCCTGGCAGGCGATGTCGCTCAACAGTCTCCTTGTCGTATGCACAATTCATCTCCAATTTCATCGGCATGTATGCTGAACGATGATTTCTCGTTTACTCTCTTCCCACAGTTTCTTGTTACTGGTTCCATCTGATGGTAGTTATTGATAGAAGTCTCCAAACTCATGGAAAAGTTTATCGTGAAGCGCCATGTTTCTGAAAGATGAAGAAGAACAGATTAAATTCACATTAATGTTCTAAATAAGAATCTTGCTATTTATGCAGAGTCAGTACTGAAAATTTCTAAACTCACTTCACATTCATTGTGGTGTATCTTGCCTTCCGATCGTGGCTGCCTGGTTTTGACATCTTCATCCACACTGTCCACCTGTAGTTAAAAAAATGCTGCCCACCAACAATAGTGAGTCGAATAACACCTCTCACATTCCTCCAATTGACAGCGATCGGGACCTGTTGTTGTTGTTGCTGCTGCTGCTGGTTACTTGGTTATCTTCATCACCTCCGTCTTCTCTATGTTCATCTGCAGTCCTGTCCTCGCTACCAACCTCTTCTGCCAGTTTCACGGTCCCCCTCGTAAGTCTTCAGTCTTGTGTGACATTAAACACAAGTCATCCACGCACGAAATCCACACATTCTACAGTCTTCTTATCGGTCCAACGATTTCCTGACCCTTCACTCCCAACGCACAGTCTGACGCATAATCCAGTCCATCACAATTAGGAATATCATCCTGGGTGATAGCAGACAGCTAGCCTTTTTCTCCCTCCTGTATTCACTTCAAACACTTACTGAGTTTTCCACTGTGCATCACTGACACTTGGCATTGTCATACAGTCAGCTGTTGAATGAGGTTGATGAAGATTTGAGGTACTGCACGTCATGGTGTTGCAGTCAACGGTGTTACAGGCCTTTTCTCAGTCGTTGAAATTGAGATAAAGAGAGGGCGCGAGAGTCGACTACCATTCTATGTTCTGTTCGACGATGAGGCGTAGAGTAACAATTTATTCAGCACATGATTTTCCTTCCCTGAATCCACCTTGTGCCGGTGAGTGGCGCTCTGTATCCAGAGCATCTTTTATTACCTTCAGGATGGTGCGCTTTGTGTTTTACTTGGCGTGGACAAGAGCGTGATTCCACGCCAAATTGACAAGGGAGGAATAGGCTGAGTTCAGTGTAAATCGCAGTGAGTAAAGAGGTGAAATAGAATGCTTAGAAAGGCGAAAGACAATTCTGGGGCACACTGGCTGGTAAACGAAGTAGAACAGGCAGGCAGGACTCAGGTATAAGATACCTCATAACATTATATCAAATAACCAGGTCTCTATCCGGGAAGAGATCAACTCAGATGATGTTCAAGTGAACCTTATTACCGAGGAGAAGGAACAAATAAAACAATGGGCTGATTAATTTATTGGACTCTTGAATCGACCATCACCTGCAACTCTCCCAGAAATACATCATCACCAACAGCACACACAGAACTGCCTGTCATTGGACATCAATGCGACAACGAAATCAGAAATCCTGGATGCTATTAAGGTACTGAAGTCCAGAAAGTCAGTAGAACCAGGGAGAATTCTCCCCAGAAGCACCATAAAGTGACACAGAATCTGTGGCTGATGTTCTCACGCCATTACTGCAAAGGGTTTGTAAGGAAGATAGGCTGCCTACTGATTGGAAGAAAGACTGTCTTATCAAGCTATCAAAGAATGGTGACCTATGCTTTAGCCTGCAACAACTAAACGTAGAATCATGCTCTTATCCACGCCAAGTAAAACACAAAGCCCCATCATTCTAGAGACTATAAAAGACGCACTGGATACAGAGCACCGCTCACCGGCACAAGGTGGTGCACAGTGGAAAACTCAGTGAGGTGTTTGAAGTGAATGCACGAGGGAGAAAAGGCTGGCTGTCTGCTGTCACTCAGGATGATATTCCTAATTGTGATGGACTGGATTATGCGTCAGACTGTGCGTTGGGAGTGAAGGGTCAGCAAATCATTGGACCGATAAGGAGACTGTAGAATGTGTGGATTTCGTCCGTGGATGACTTGTGTTTATTGTCACACAAGACTGAAGACCTACGAGGGGGACCGTGAAACTGGCAGAAGAGGTTGGTAGCGAGGACAGGACTGCAGATGAACATAGAGAAGACGGAGGTGATGAAGATAACCAAGTAACCAGCAGCAGCAGCAACAACAACAACAGGTCCCGATCGCTGTCAATTGGAGGAATGTGAGAGGTGTTATTCGACTCACTATTGTTGGTGGGCAGCATTTTTTTAACTACAGGTGGACAGTGTGGATGAAGATGTCAAAACCAGGCAGCCACGATCGGAAGGCAAGATACACCACAATGAATGGGATTTCAGTTTAGAATTCTTCTGCAATAATCAAAAGGAACGAAATTGGGATTTCAATACCAATCTTAATTATTTCCTCTATTTATATGAGCGACTTTTAGGACTCATCACACGAAGCCATTGAAACAAACTGCAGATTTCTATTAAGAGTTGCTTACTTCACTTCATACTGAAGATTTAATGACAGGTATGAATTCGCAACGAGAAACTCTTTCCTTGAAAGAACCAATCTAGTTACAAATGCTCAGAAAATTCGCCGTTTAAAATGAAAATGGTCTAAACACACACTGAAAAGTCCACCGAGTGACATCATTCACGGCAGGCCTTCTAGTGGAACTTGTTTGAGAAATGAAGAGCAGGGCGTAGGTCAGAAGGCTACATGGAGGAGGTCGACATCAGGCGGTGATGACAACTTACGAGCATTCATTCAGCCAGCCAAAGATGAATATTGACAACAGGGTGAAATGGAAGTGTGCTTTTAAAGCCCATGTTCTATTTGCAGGCCATCTGATAACAAAAATCCGGAGTTCATCGTGATGTTGCATTGTGAACATGACTGAGAAAGTTCATTCTACACCAAAAAAAGGACAAGATCCCTGACATGAGTTACTATACAGTTTCTAAACAAGGCACACGTGTTTTATACTATTCTTTACAAGTCATTTAGATAGTGTTGTTTTCGTGTGAAGTTCTATAATAATAATAATTCCAGTATATTTATATATGTATATATGCTTTTGATAATACATACCTCATTTAAGAGATTTCTATCAAAACTCGTTTCACTTTCTCTCTTGCATATATCCATTTGAAAGCTTCACCACAGTTTACATTTTGTGTTATATTGACACAATGGATTACGCAACAGTTACTGATGGTTGAAACAATGTTAGCTTGTAAAAGGCTAAGAGAGAATATGAGTTCTTAAGATTATTACAATCAAATAATGACGACCGAGATAGGGAAAGCGTCTGAACGAACTTCTTATGAACATATAAGTTAAGCTTCTTCAGCTCTATGTAAAATATGAACTCGTAAAGGAAACTTAAGACTAGTAGTTGGAGTGCGACAGATAACTTTAAAAGCCGCTTTGTTAACATCAACTTTATGTTCAGTATTTACTAGGTGAGCTAAGACAGAGTTGTAAATAGACCTTGCTTATCCATTGGATGATGTTCGGAAGTCCAACGATGTAATTGTACACTCAGTGCAACTGACTCTACAGCAGTAGTCCAGCTGATAGATTCACACACACACAAACACTTGGGAGACGAAATTAGGCGGTTTATCCTCAGTTGCCAAAGCGTAAAACTGCAGTGGTTGGTAGGAGAGACAGTGAACTTCTACATTCATAAATTGTAATTTTATCTGATAATCAGTTTAAGATAATCAATTATATGACAAACAACATTCATGTGAAATAATCTTTTTAATGATGATGATAATAATAATAACAGTCATTATGTCTCCAGTGTTAGTAATAGTGAATAGTGTTCATGTTGCTCATGTTTCTACCTGCCTCATACATGACAGCTGATACATATATGCATATAGTACTTAAGTCTGTCAGTAGTTCCTTCTCACACCTAAGCAATAAGAAACACATTTCATACCTTCTTCTTATTCTTCCAAAATGAAGGGAGAATGTGGTTGGAAGTAATAATTTTGTCACTTAAAGAGACAAAGAGGAGGTAGACTTTTAAGACAGCCACTTGTCTAGTCTGTTATATGATGACATGATGATTAGTCTGTGTTCACACGCAATAGACATTTTATTGCCCAATTATATTATCAATATTATCATAATAGTCTTGTTACATGCTAAGAAGCAATGATGAAATAGAGTGAACTAATTAAATACATACATATCCTGTTGGGTATTACTCTTAAATAAATATAAGTAGTATTTAGAGTTACATCTTCAGAAAACTAATCGATATGTAAAAGAATCCTATGGAGAATGGATCACGCCAAAAGTTCATATTAAAAAATATGGAGGCTCATATCATCTACAAGTGTGCCTTATAACTGAAAGTTCCTGGGTTTGAACCCCGGGAGCTGGTATTTACTAAGGAGGAGTCTCAAACTAGGACGAAACGACTGTCAAGCACCCTCTCTCTCTTTCTTACTGATATCAATCAGTGATCAAACTATAAAATAACTATTTTTAATTCACATGCTCAAGGGAACTTGATCACGAAGGTGGAGAAACAAATAAAACAATGGGCTGATCACTTTATTGGACTCTTGAATCGATCATCCCCTGCAACTCGCCAAGAAATACACCACCACCAACAGCCCGCAGAGAAGTACCTACCAGTGGACACCAATCCTCCAATAAAATCAGAAATCCTGAGTGCGATTAAGCTACTGAAGTCCGGGAAGGCAGTAGGATCAGGGAGAATCTCCCTCCCAAAGGAAGGAAGGGAGGGTGCCTACTGATTGGAAGAAAGGCTACCTCGTCAAGCTGCCAAAGAAGTGCAACCTAGGCCTCAGCCTGGAAGAATTGACATGGAATCATGCTCTTATCCACGTCAAGTAGAATACTAAGTCACATTATTTTGTAGAAAATTAAGGATGCACTGGATGCAGAACTCCGCCAACCAGAACAAGCCGGATTCAGGAGAGGCATATCACGGGCTAACCAAATTGCAACTACTCGCATCATTGTCGAACACAGCATAGAATTGCAGTCACACCTCACTCTACCTCAACTTCATCGACTTTGGAAAGGCCTTCGACAGCCAGAGTTGACTGAGAAGTAAGTTGGAAACTATTTCAATACTACGGCGTACCTTGAGTCTTTATCAACTTCATTCAACAGCTATATGAGACTGGCATGTGTTAGGTGATCCACAACGGAAAGCTCAGCGAGGCGTTCGAAGTGCATACAGGAGTAAGACTATACTGGATGTATATTATCACTTATCTAGGAATCATCGTTTCAACTCCAGGCGGAACGCATGAGGTTGTCAAAACCAGCCAGCCATGATCGAAAAGGTAAGATACACCTTCTTCGACCTGAAACTAATTTTGGTTTTTTCTGCACTCAACAATAAGGAACGAGATCTGAATTTTCAACACCAATGTCAAGACGGTCCTTCTATGCCGGTCGGAAACCTGCTTATTGTCACGTGGAGGATTTTCAAACGCTTTGCAGACTTTCATCAACAGCTGCCCCTTTCGCTGGCTGGCTCCCTACTGAAGATCAACTGGTCAGCCAGAAAGAATTGGTAACACGAAACTGTAGGAACAAAACTAACGAAGAGCCGATAGCTCCACAAATATGCAGGAGAAAATGGAAATGGATCGAGCATACATTGAGGAAACTGTTAAATGACATCGTGCTGAATGCAGGCTATTTCTGAAGTGTAATCCTAATCGGAGGTGATGAATGAGTCGTTATCAAGGCGCTAACAAGGAGGAGATCGTGTGGCGAGGGAGAGATGAGACAGTTTGTGCAACCGTCAACCTAGCTGAAGAGGATCGTAAGAGATAGGACAAAGTGAAGATGTCTTGTTGAAGCCAGCCCTTTGTTCCACTCGAAACTTTAGGGAATAATAATAATTCACATTTTCGTTAAAGCTAAATTACCTGTGACGCCTATTTCATGTACCAGTCTATTAATTACATTTATTGGGGACGTTTAGGGGAGGGAGTGACTAGTGATTCTTATTAGTTGCTCAAGCTGAAGTAGATGCTTTTGGTTCTCAATCTAAAATATAATGTCAGATGATTGAATCGATGAGCCATTATTATTATTATTGTTCACTTGGGTTCCTAGTGGAACATAGGGCTTCAACTACGCGTATCAACTTGCTTCTGTCTTCTGCTGTATTTTTCACCTGCATCAATGTTAATCCATACTGTGCAACTCTTCTTCACATGATCTCCTCCATGTCACCCTTGGACATCCCACTCGCCACTTCCCTTTCGGGTTCCACTCGAGGGCCTGTCGCGCGATGTCACCCAACGGCCTTCTCAGCGAGTACCCAATCCATCTCCACTTTCTCCTGCATATTTGTTGAGCGATTGGTTCTTGTTTTGTTTGTTCCCATAGTTTCTTGTTGGTGATTCTTTCCGACGGCCATCTGATCTTCAGTATAGAGCGAAGACAGCTGTTGATAAAGGTCTGCAACAGGCTGCTGGAAATATTCCTTGTGACCCACCAAGTTTCTGATCCATCCGTATAGAAGAACTGACTGACTCGACGTTTGTATTGAAAATCCGAATTTTGTTGTTGATGCAGGCTGAGTGACGAAGATTTCCAGAATGGTTTCAGGCTGATGAATGTGTTTCTTGCCTTCCTGATTCTCGATTTGACAACCTCGTCCATCAGTGACCCATACCTGCATCAATTTATTTATCCATGTAATAACTCTATTTCTCTTAACTCTATTCAGCATGTTATTGTGAAATTTACGCGAACAACAGACACTTAATTATCATCCCTTTAGACAGGAGGAAACGCATTTACTGTAGAATTATAATCCCATAATCCTCAAACCATGATTTTTTTTCTAAAAACAGATAGAAGACAATTCACAAAACTCTCTCTGATGACTTTTCACGAAATCAATGTTATCATAATCTTCTGAATATATGTTTTTAGTCGACATATTCTCATGTCCTATGTTTTTTTACACTAAATTCCTGTGAAATACAATCAGTTATTCTACTTGTAACCAATTTTCTTATTTGTTTACCACATTTAGTTTAGTAAAACTTGACACCTACATATACCTCATGATTTCGTGAGATGTACTAGAGATCAGATAATATTCATTTCGAAAGTGCACCTTTACTAATGGGTTAGAAATTAGGAAGACTGTTATCATGATATCACAGTACTTCGATGTTTCAATTGTGATCACGGACTGATATCAGTTAGAAAAGTATTGAAAAGCAGCGAGAAGTACTGGACAATTATTTCGTCAGCCTAGTTTGAAACTCATTGACAGTTCACACCTACTGGGTTTCCAACCCGAGACCATTCAGCTATTGGCACCCTACCCATGAATTATAATTTCTACCAGTTCAGGCTTTAAGCGCGATTCGCATCACCCAATGTCATCCGTAGTGAGTATTTGTCCACACTTCCGCCCTTGGTTTGAAACCCAGTGGGTGAGTATTGCCAACAAGTCCCTAACATGAGAACTGACAAAACAGTTGTCCAGTACTACTCGACGGTTTTCAATGGTTCTCTAACTTATATCGATCTGTGATAAGGATGAATAAGTGTGAATACAGTTCGAAGTTGAATACTTTCCAGTTATAAATTATAAACTTAATACATATACAAATGTATAAATATATCTAAGCATATGTTAAAAATATCCAGTAGGATTATCTAAGAAAATAGAGGCAAGACTATCCTAATGCTCACATTCGTGTGTGTGTGTGAGCAGATTTTCCACTGAAAAGAAAAGATTATCGCTCTCAGTAAGTTGTAAATAGCATAAACGGATACTAATATACTCAATTGCTGTGATAAGAGAATTTGAGATAAATGCAAAATATCGGCTAAGATTAAAAGACGTCCTACAAACACACTTAAGAATTTTCCCTGCTTGCAAAACAAACTAAGGTAGAAGCAGAGATTGTAACTGTTTCTTCTGGATTCGTTCAGTGTGCTTATGTATGTTTGTGAGTAGATAGATATATCTTTCAGAAATCTCCATAAAAGCATACAGTAAACAACTGTTGGAGACAGTCGGCAGGAAGCCTTGCATTTAGTTTTCATGACTGCTGGCATTCGTCAGCAAAGCGTATCTGCAATCTTGAGGGAACTTGTCTCCAGTGGGTTTCAGAAAGAAATCATACAGTGTTACAGAATAAATGTTGAGAAAATCTCCCTCGAAGTACCTAATTACAATAATGATGCTTATTTTGATGTTTCAGCTAAAACACTGTTTATCATTGTCCTGATATTTGCGTATCATATGTTAACTTGATCCTGATTTGATTATTTGATCTTCGTCACAGTTTAATGTCAAAGTGTAAATGCTTCTCATTGTTGTGGTTGTCAGATACATTAATGATGTGTTGTTTTATGAGGTGGTTTTGTTTGAGTGAATCCAGATTATTCTGACATTGGAGTGTCTGTGGGAAGCGTTGGTGTGTGATTCTTGTGGACAGAGATTTTAACCCTACCTTGTTGGAAATATTCTACTTGATTCTAAGTAATTGTTCTGCACTTTGAAATTAAACTTGACTGTATAGCTGCCTAACTGCACGGTTAGGGTAATTTCGAGTTTTAGATGTCATTATTGTTGTTGAGTGGAGCAATACATAGATCCACCAGAAAATAATCGTCTTTTTGCTGTCTTTAAAGAGTTTCGTGACTGTGAGTGTCTCGAAGAAGAATCGTCACCAATACAGTGAGATGAAGAGATCAGTTTTCTGCTCTCAGATTACAATGGGTTGGTTTTGGTTTTAACATACAGGGCTACAGTTACAAGCATCACAAATGAGATATTCAGCCTCACGATTGGATCCGTGTAGAACTCTTGAGTGACATCTCCATTTCGTCTTTCATATCAGTGGTCATTCAGTAATAGTCTGATTGGTGGTAACTGGAAAGTTACATTGTTGAAGGATTTGGACCACCGACCTCCGTAATACTAGTCTGGAGCACTTGTGTGAGGTACTGTTCAGTAAATACAGGGATATTATGTATCAAAATAAAACTCCTAATTATTAAAGGTATTTAAACAGTATAATATAACTGTCTGGAGGATTATAATATAATTACTAAAGTAAGTGAGTTATTAAGCAGTAAAGCTACTTCCTCAAATTTACCAATATAATCCAGAGATACAGTTCACGAGGTGGATGCTTCAATGGCGTCGTCTCCACTGTTTATGTTACCGGCAGGTTGTTGAATACTGTTTGGACAAGGATGAAAGATTCCTTTAATTTCCAAAGCATTGTGACCAGAGATTTAGTATGGCAAAGAAGACGAAGCGTGATTAAAGATGAGTGTATTGCCAATCATGTGGAAAAGTTAACAATATTATTAAAACAAACATTTAGATTTTTGAAAAATGAAATAATAAGTTGTGTACAAAAGTTAGCATTCTCGTCTCTACAGACTATCACCCACAAACTGGACCATCAGGCATTACTTCGATAGACGTCTACAAACTACCAGTTAACAAGTGACTGTCGCTGCCCCCCACCCCTACTCTGAAATCTATAATATCAAAGTTGTGATCATTAATCAAGAGAAAGTAGAATAACAAATCATAGTTAAAAGGGATACTTCATGGAATTGTGAAACTTCAAAATGATGTTTACGCAATGTTGTCATAGATTAATCGTTTGGAATATCCCTCCTGAGAGATCTTTTTACATTATTGATAATTATTTGGAAATGTCAACTTTATAGACTTTGAGAAAGCCTTCGACAGCGTTGACCGCGAAGTAATTTGGAAACTACCAGAGTACTACGGCGTACCCCAAATAATCATCAACCTTATTCAACAGCTGTATGACAACGGAACATGTCAAGTGATCCACAATGGGAAACTCAGCGAGGCGTTTGGAGTAAACACAGGAGTCAGACAAGGGCGCTAATTATCACCAATGATATTCCTAATTGTGGTGGACTGGATTATGCGTCAGACAGTGAGAAACGAGAAGACAGGGATATCCTGGACCGACATGGAGAACCTAGAAGACCTGGATTTTGCGCCTGGATGATTTATGTTTGATGTCACACAAAATCGAAGACTTACAAGCGAAAACCGACAAACTGATAGGCGGTGGGTCACAAAGAATATTTCCAACAGCTTGTTGCAGACCTTTATGAACAGCTGTTTTCGCTCTATACTGAAGATCAGATGGCCGGAAAGAATCACCAACAAGAAATTATGGGAACAAACAAAACAAGAACCAATCGCTCAACAAATATGCAGGAGAAGTTGAGGATGGATTGGACACTCGCTGATGAGGCCACTGGGTGACATCGCGCGTCAGGCCATGGCTCGAGTGGAACCGGAAATGGAAGCGGCGAGTGGGACGTCAGTGCAAGGGTGATATGGAGGAGATCGTGTTAAGAGGAGTTGAAACAGAATGGACCTACATGGATGCAGGTGAAAAGTATAGCAGGAAACAGAAGCAAGTGGCGACGTGTAGTTGAAGTCCTATGTTCCACTGGGAACCCAAGGGAACAATAATAAATATAATAATAATTCGGAAATGTCAACTAACTTTGTGATTATTTTCCTCTTTTCTCCTAGGTTATGACCTCTATTGGTATTATCTACTCTGGTGTGTATTTAAAATGTTTACAAGCCCTTGATTCACACTTAACTTGAGGAATGGCCTGATTGTATGCGGTGACATATCCCAATACGTGAGATAACTTAGGTCTCAAAATGTACTTCTGAACATCTTACGATTGGCTTTCAACGAGATATCATGGACGGATTTTTTGAAGCAGACAAAGCATTTTTGGAAGCTGAAGGTGAGCTCGGGAACCATCGACCTATTGGGACCCAGTTCAATGGCCCATTAATTCCAGCTACAGCCACTTAGCTATATGTATACCACAACCGCCAGCCAATGTCAATGGTGAGTAACTGTTCTATTTTCTAACTTGGTGGAGCCTGCTGGTGAAGACATCTCACTAGTTCTCCAGGTAACATTTTGTGTACAACTAGTCGGTAGTGAGCATCAGATGAATCATCAGTTGTTGGTTTGAAGGGACTTGACTTGTTCTGGGTATGACCATGAGCTCCTGTAGGTGCCTACTGCTGAAGAGTTCTGAACTGGAGAGGAATAGGTCTCCTGTACTCACAGGTCTTTCAATGGTTCTCTAAATGATTCCCGCTTGTGATCAAACCTAATAGTATATTACCACTTTCACATCGATAACTTTAGAATATCAGAAATGCAAGGTATTTCAGCCTATAATCAATCATTCACTCACGAGAAAATAGACATCACAGGCTACTTGCACTTGTGTCATTGAGAATAACTCATAGACACTATCAAGACAAGTGAAGTAGTCAACATGCTACTTTGATTTGTTTCTTCCGACTAAACTCTACAGTAGAATGAAGATAATAAGGCTGTTATCAGTTTCAAGTGGGATTTCGTCGTAAACTAAAATCAGATCCATTGAAAAGCAGTAAGTGTTGGACAGTCATTTCGTCCTGTTTTATTACTCTTTGACAGTGAATGTCCATTGCCGTACTGGGGATTAAACTTCTATCAATCCCCGATATTGAGCACCACTATCGACCAATAGTATCGCCAAGTATCTGGATGGACCCCATTGGTCCCAACTTTTCACTAGAAGTGTTCTGTATTACTTATCAAACAGTTATCATATTCTTTTATCAGTAGTAAGCGCATTTTATTTCTGAAATTAATATGCGGCTTAATGTTTTATCAATGTCGGGATTTGTGCGTCGATGCTTCAGTGATTGAACACTAGCCAACCTCGCCTCATGTGGTCTAGGTTCCGATTCCTAGCTTACTTACTCCTACAAACCTCTCCTAGGAGGTAATAAGTCCGCTTAAGAGGGAAGGTTGGGTAAGGTGGGGCTAGCAACCTCAAGTCACACAAAAAGAAGAATAACACCACTGCCACTGAAACTTCAAAGCTCAAGAGACTTGAAGCTCCGTATGTGTGCCACTTGGAACGAAAATCAATAAAACAAACTATATAGATATGGGGATTTTCTAGAGCTAGGCAAATTGTTACATTGAATGGAGGATTTCATCATGAGCTGACATCAGTCAGAGAACCATTGGAAAACCATCTGGGAGTACTGGACTGCCAGCTGTTTCGTCGGTCCAGTTTGGGACTCTTCGTCAGCACGCGCCCACTGCCACAATTCGAACCAACGACCTTCTGGTTACAAGGCGAGCTAGCTCGTAGACCATTAAGCCACTGGGACCCGCCAATCCAATGGCCAGCGAATGAATTCTAACTTCTGCAAATTGATGACATAACGCGACCACTTCACAATGTCTTCTTCGATGAGTTAATGCCCCACCTTCAACCTGCTGTACCCTACTGGCCACTGCTTCCCACTACAACCCCAGGTTACTGCCCGAATAATGCCAGTAGCTAATGAGCATCAGATTAATTTTCAAGTATTGGTTTTGTAGGGAATTTCGTTTGATTGGATGGAGGATTTCATTATGAGCTGACATCAGTTAGAGAACCACTGGAATCCCGGTGGGTGTGTACCGATGAAGAGTTCCAAACTGGGACGAAACAGCTGGCCAGTACTCCGTGGCAGGTTTCCCAATGGTTCTCTAACTGATGTCAGCTCATGATGAATTCCTCCAACCAATTAAACAAAATCCCTACATAACCAATACTTGAAAAGTGGAACATTTTTCCGCTACCCTATTTTTTCATCTTATTCATTGAATAAATTGCATTACCAGATAATATATTGGGATATTTCCCAATTTTTTGATCAATGTCTGATATTTAATTTATTGTATATGAGAATAAAGCCCAGCGTGCAATCTCCTCCTTTTTTCTTGATTTGTTAAAAGGTGATGGGTTTATTATAATTCCAACCAACTGACAGTTTTGAAAAATCTAATGGTGACATTTTCAGAAGGTATGAAAGTAATGTATGCTTCTTGTTCCTTTATGCATATATGGTGCCTGACAACACCTTATAATAAATTATCTCTTTCCCTTCTCATACTGTTTTATTCACTAAAAAAAGGATAAAGGATAAATATCCTTCATCTTTCTTAGCTCCTTTCAACAATTTGAAGTAAAAAAGTATTCATTTATGAATCAGGATGTGTTAGTATTCAGACACATTTAATTGTGGAAGTGTTTAGGTCGAAAACAAAGTTTGGATCAAATTGAAAAGTGCCGAAGAATGAAGGAAGAGAAATATCTGGAAAGAACAGAGTTTTATTTAAAATGAAAGTTGTCAAAAATCAAAAATAAAAGCAGTATCGAGAGGGACGATGCAATGAGTTGGAGATCACAGAAGAGACAAATATTTGCACCTTCCAAGAAAAGGCATACAAACAAATCGATGATGTTGCGATGGGGAGCCCTCTCGGGCCCCTGTTAGCAGATATATTCATGTCAAAATTAGAGAAACAAATGCAAGGTATGCTTGGAGAATTTATACTGTATAAACGTTATGTAGATGATACTCTCATTATTGGTAATAATAGTAAATATATTTTCTATAGTTTGATTTGTAAGGATTAGTTATATTTTACGAGTTGATCACGGACTGATATCAGTTAGAGAAAATTATTCTGATGCTCGCTAGTGACTTGCTACAGGTTGGAGCTTCCTGCAGATATAGTGAGAAGTCGTGACCAGTGAGGTCCAATTAGAAGTCACGTGTGGATGGATTTCCACCAACGACAATAGTTGGGGTCGCGCTAAAATCACGAATTGGTAGAAGTTAGAATTCACGAGCCATTGAATCGGGTCCCAGTGGCTGAATGGTATACGAGCTTGCCTTGTAACCGGAAGGTCCCGGGTTCGAATCCCAGTGGGTGCGTACTGCCGATGATTCCCAAACTAGGATGAAACAGCAGCTGTCCAGTACTCCCTGGTTTTCAATGGTTCTCTAACTGATATCAGTCCGTGATCAACTAGTAAAGTAAATATATTGAAAACTTTGTTACCCTATTTAATCATATTCATCCAAATATTCGAGTGACTTTCGAACTAGAATTGAATAACAAACTCGGTTTCCTGGATATTACTATAACTAGGAGAGATGATGGTACGATTCAAAGATCTATCTTTCGTAAACAGACATGGAGTGGACAATATCTCCTTTTTACCAGTTTTGTTCCCATCCAGTATAAACGTTCCCTAGTGAAAATTTGTTGTCAAGGGCCAGAAAAATATGCATGAGTGACACAGTGATGGGTGAGTTTCAACATATACATTCAGTTTTATTAGCTAATGGTTATCCGGAAAACTTTATCACTTGTCACAGTAAAGAAAGACCACATCTCGAAAAGACAGCTTCGGTACCAAAGAAAGCTATCTTTATTAACCTACCATTCAAGGGTGATCAGATTATGCAGTTGACAGCTCAAAGACACTTCGGTCAGCCATCAAACGCACATTCTACGCCGCATCTCTTTTCCTCACTTGCCGAACATTTTCGATCCCTGTACCTACGATTAAAGGACGAAATTCTGTGGACTCTACTTCAAACTGTATCTACAAGTTCACCTGCAGCTGTGGTGACACCTATATAGGTAGAACCAACAGAATGTTCCAATGTCGTCGAAAGGAACGTGTTCCAAAATGGCTACTAATTCATGTAGAAAATCTCAACGCAACTAATCTTACTAGAAATCCAGCATCATCCATTGCAAAACACTTATTAGTCACAAAATCAATATTAATGACTGTTTCACAATTATTTCATCACATAACTCTTATTCAAGGTTGGTTATTGAAGGTGATGGAAGCACTTTGGGGCATTTATCACATACATCCTAAACTATGTGTGTAATTACAACACAACAGACTTCCATCCTCGCCTACTATGATTGACTACTTGACCTATTTAAATACGATTGGTCATTAGTATGTACTTTTGCTTTCTTTTATTTAACTGAGTAATTGTCATGAACTTTACTTTATTATTGTTAACCATGTTAGTTGTAAAGCGGTTGTAAAGAACCTAGGAAATGACGATATCATCTCGCGAAATTTGTCTTCTTAATGCCTTATTCAAATATTTGCAGTCAATTGGTTCGAGGTAACTGGAAGGAAGTCTCAGATGCAAGTTCCGTGCATTCTCAGCCTCTAAGGAAGTATTAATTCTAAGTGATTCGAATCCGCGTCAATCAGTGGTACAGTCAGAGGTGTTAAACGCAGCTAAATAGGCCCATAAGTGGTCTGCTATAGGAGTCTGGTGTGTACAGAAACCTCCACCCACCTGATTTTTCATTCAGTTTATTTTTCAATCACCTCTCAGACACTGGCTCCATTCTCACATGAAGGATAATAACATAATCATGAATAATCTTCATCCAGACATTAATGAAAACAAGAAAATTAGTTCAGAGAAGAGTCTGTTTTCGGCGAATTCAATCAAATACTTGTACAATCGCAGTTATATATAATTATTTTTGTAAGTATATGTACATTAGATTTGTTAGACAAGAATAAAAATTAGTTAGGCTTATTGTTTATATCATTAAAATATTTCAAAAATGTAAAGAAGAATCAAATTGTAACTAGGAGAGGGTAGTGAAGGTCACTAAGAGGGTAGTAATGATAAGTTGTCAATGCATAAAAGAAGTTGAACACGTGTATTATAGTTACGTAATAGGGTGAATAACTCCATGAGTGAGTTGTGGTTAGGATCCACACAGGGACGAAGGAAAATATAAAAATACAAGAGTTAGAAAAAGAAACAAACAAAATTCAAGTCAGCAGAAATCAAGATATTAGGATTGGTTGAATAATTCTCTTTTGTAGGTATACCTCTGATTTTTCCAACAGAATGGCTAAACATTGATTTGATGATATTAGATAGTTGGAGGCAATGGCCACAGGAAGCCTTGGACCTAGGTTTCGTGCTAGTTGGCACTCATCATTCAGCAAGGAGTATCTGCAACCTCGAAGGAACTCACTTCCCTTCTGAGATTCGAACCGGCGTTAACCAGTGCTGCCAGCAGTCAGAGACGTTACCACTGAGCCAGCTATTCAGGCTCGCGATTGACCTCCTGTAGGACTGTAGTGGGTATTTTGATTGGAAACTAGTAACTAGTGCGACGTGTCTAGTCCTTTCTCTGGTGCAGACTGAATTCTATCAGTCAGTCAGGTTTGCAATGTGGCCACCATTCTAGGTAGCTCGCCTTCACGGTGCACATTGATTTGATGATATTAGATAGTTGGAGGCAACTGGAACATTGCAAACCTGACTGATAGAATTCAGTCTGGCAATATAAGGCAATTATTAGTAGCGATAAACTGTGCTGGAAACATCGTCATCTATTTATGCATGTATCGCATACCACATAAACATAAACCGTCTAGGTAGTAATAAAAAATGGCATATAATAAAAAAATTTTAGTTCCTGCTGTATGACCTAGTCTTGAAAAATGGATCAATTAAAGCATAACTTCATAACTTCATTAAAATCATTAAAGCTTTACTGACTGAAATGTTCCACAATAAAAAATAATATGTTGGCTGGAAAACAGATTATCTTTCTCTTTCATAATTAAACATCAGCTTTTGACTGTTTAATTATTCAAATCTTACATGAAACTGACATGAAAAAGGCAAAGGCAAAGAAGAAGACGTGAAAACAAAATCCTGATTTAGGGCCATCTAGATTTTGATAATACTTGTTTGAAAATTCTTTTTCAAAGGCTATAAATAGAAAGCATTGTGAATATAATTCCAATAAATTTATTAGCCCAGAGCATTTTCTTTAATTTTTATATATTTCAGTTAAGTTAACAAAAGTGGAAAGTCACTTCTTGATGGTCTGCTCAAATTACTTAGCTACCAGAATCTCCACCCATCTCAAAATGCTTGAATTCGTTTGCATTTTAGGTCTAATCACGGATTGATATCAGTTAGAGAACCATTGAAAACAACTTAGGAGTACTAGATGGCTGTTTCTTGTTACTTTAGGACTCAAGGTGTAACCTCCAGAAAATCAACAACCAATCAGAACAGTTTATTATCAAATGACCTAGCCGATCTTGCATGTGTATAAATTTGGTTTACTTCTCCTTTAATGAAAAAGTTTGTTACTAAATGTCTTGTCTTCTCTAGACACAGTATAATTATTATTTCCTTTAATTCCTAGAGGAACAAAGGGCTTCAGCTGTGCGTCTCCATTGCTTTCGGCTCTCTACCAGAGTCTTAGCCTGACACCAAGTCTGCCCACACGTTTTCATCTCCTCTTCAAATGACCTCCTCAAAGTCACCCTTGAACTGAAGACCGACTCGCCGCTTCCCTTTCGAGTTCCACTCAAGCGATGACTAGTCTACGTGATGTCACTTGATGATTTGTTTCTTCAGAGTATGGCCAATCCATCTCCATTTCTTCCTGCCTATTTGTCTCACAATCGGTTCCTGCTGGGTTGGTTCGCTCATTGCCAGAGATCCCTGGCTGTTGCTGATCTTTTCTGGTCGGCCATCTGATCTTGAGTAGTATTGAGCGAAGACAACTGTTAATGAAGGTCTGTAGTTTGTTTGAGATGCTCTTTATGACGCGCTGGCCAAGTCTCTGATCGGTATAGTAAGTAGCACTGACTGACTTCACATTGGAGTTGAAAATCCGGATGTTATTTTTGATGCTGAGTGCTGAGTGTTGACCTCCACACAGACTTGCTAGTAGTGAAAGCCTGTCTTGCTTTTCCGATTCTTGCTTTGATATCCTCGTCAGTTCCGTTGGCCTGTATTTGAAACGATGCTACCCAGGTACGTAGAAAAGGTTGTTTCTTTCAAGTTCCTCCCATTTGTGCTGATCGTTTTCTGTTGTTTTTGTTCTTGTCCAGGAAACTTCATTACCTCTGTCTTCTCTATGTTCACCTGAAGTCCTATCTTCTCTGGATGCATCTTCTACCAACTTGTTGCTTTTCACTTGCATATCTTCCAGTTTGTGGGAAATCAGACATATATTTGTTATCGGCGAAGTCCAGATCCTCCAAGTTGTTTGTGTGAGTCCATTTAATGCCTGTACCCTCATTGCCTGCTGTTTGTCGCATTATCCAGTCTACTGCAATCAGTAGAGCCTAGGAACTTCTGGGTTCTGAGACGATCCTATTCTTGTCTAATTGTAAGTGGTAATTTTCTCCACTGTTAGGTTAGCTGATGATAGCCTCAATCAAGACGAGACTTAGTATGTATAAATGACTAAGGATGAAACTGAAAGATCACTGAACCCCCGCTATATCAACTAAGCTTTTTCAACTCAATGGTAGAATGTTGAGAAAGAACACCAAGGTATGGCGTCGATATCCAGCCGACGCACACTAAAATTTCGACGACTTATTTACCAGCCACAAACAAACGTGGAAAAGAAGAAAGTTTGGGCATGAGATCAGCACCGACACACGGTAAAAACAATACCATCACCACAAGTGAAACATCAGGGCTTAGAGCCACGCGCACCACTTGGAATGTAAGAAATATAAATAAACAAACCAAATAAACTGTCTAGGTCTATTAGGTGGTTCATTTCCTTGAAATAAATTCAAAGGCCATTTCAAATGAGACGAAGCAAGCTTATGTCCACACTGATCATATGTTCTCTGACAAAGATGATGAAATCCTGTAACCAATCAACCAAATCCCTACAAACCAATACTTGAATATCAATGAGATACTCACTGGCGACTGGCCCTATTCAGGTAGGTAGTTACCTGGGGTTCCAGTGAGAAGTCGTGACAAGTAGGGTGCAGCAGGTCAGATGTGAGGACAAATACTCGCCACCGAAGACATTGGCTAGCGGTTGCGCTATATCGTGAATTGGCAGAAGTTAGAATTCACGGGTCATTGGGTCGGGTCCCAGTGGCTTAATGGTATACGAGTTCGCCTTGTAACCAGAGGGTCCTGGGTTCAAACCCCAATGTGTGCGTTCTGCTGAAGAGTCCCAAACTAGGACTATTCAGCTGTCCAGTACTCCCAGGTGGTTTTCCAATGGTTCTCTAATCAATGTCAGTTCATAATGAAATCCTGTAACCAATCAACCAAATCCCTACAAATCAATACTTAAATAAAGATAAATTTCATTGAGTCATGAAGAAAATAAAAGATAGTTCAGCAAAGAAAATTCTCTTTATCGATGAAAGCATCTTCAGAAGCTGTACAATAAAATTTAAACTTACCACAAACACAAAGTAGTTCATAATTGAGTAGAAGGGGTATGGTGACGTTGACATATCTGATATAACTACTCAGAAATGGCTTCAAAAATATAGTCAAAAATTACGTAATACCCAGTGGCACGAAAACAGAAAAGGTTAGAAACTTGATAAGTTTAAAATTGTTATCCAGTAGTGAGAAGAAAGGTAGTTGAGTATCTATTTAACAAGTGTGAAGAGGATGAAAAAATGTACAAAATGAACATGTGAGAGCGATAATAGTGAGTTAATTATTATTGAAGACAAAAGCAAACTAATTAGCAAAAAATAAAAAAATTACAGAAAATGATTACTGAAGAGACTAAGAGACTGGAAAAAACTATTTACGTATACAAAGTTCGGGGTTGTATTGACGAATTGTCAGCGTCTCTGCCATACACAAATGCATAAACACAATGCCCGTTGTCCCATCCAGTCTCATCCTGTAGATAATCTTAAAAGATGAGTCTGGTGCAGCTGCGTGACTTCAGTTCATCAAGTGCTCGAGAATTGAGTTAGTAGTTGTTTCGCACTATCACTGGTTGCTAAATATGCCGGATAATTCTAAGAGATTCATTTGAAAAGGGATATCCTGGATCGACGTGAAGAACCTAGAAGACCTGCATTTCGCGGATGATTTATGTTTAATGTCACACAAAATCGAAGATTTACAAGCGAAAACCGACAAACTGGTCGAAGAAGCAGCTGGTGAAGACAGGAATCCAGGTGAACATAGACAAGACGGAGGTTATGAAAATAATCAATCAACAACAACAACAACAGCAACATCCACCACCAATCACCATCAAAGGGAGGGATTTGAAAGAGGTAACTTCATTCATTTATCTAAGGAGCATTCTCTCAACTACACGAGGAACGGACGAGGATGTCAAATCGAGAATCGGGAAGGTGAGAAACACTTTCATCGACCTGAAACCAATCTAGAAATCTTCGTCACTCCTCAGCATCAACAACAAAATTCCGATTTTCAATACAAACGTCAAGTCAGTCACTTCTTCTATACGGATCAGAAACTTGGTGGGTCACAAAGAATATTTCCAACAGTCTATTGCAGACCTTTATCAACAACTGTCTTCGCTCCATAGTGAACATCAGATGGCCGGAAAGAATCACCAACAAGAAACTATGGGAACGAACAAAACAAGAATCAATCGTTGAACAAATGTGCAGGAGAAAGTGGAGATGGATTGGACAGTCGCTGAGGAGGCCGCTGGATGACATTGCGCTTCAGGCCGTTGCTCGAGTGGAACCCGAAAGGGAAGCAGCGAGTGGGACGTTCAAGGGTGACATGGAGGAGATCGTGTGAAGAGGAGATGAAACAGTATGGACTAACATGGATGCAGGTGGAAAGTACAGCAGAAGTCAGAAGCCAGTGGCGACGTGCAGTTGAAGCCCTATGTTCCACTAGGAACCCAAGGGAACAATAATAATATAATACATTTGAAAAGTGTCAGCTTTGTGTGTGGTCAATGTACCTAACTCCACAGGAACAAGTGGATTTATAAACAAACACTGTAGTGACCGAAAGCGTCAGCTTATCCTTTACACTCCCAATGATCATCTGTCAACTGTGTAAATTGATCCCGTAGCTCAACCAAAAAGAAGACTTTTCTCAGTGATCTGGATAAGTGGTTTTTCATAATCTCAGTTGCGGTATCACCTTTGAATTCAACGTTCATAAACAGCAGTTTCTTTCTTTGCCATCTTTGATTTCTTTCGACCTTTTACTTTACTTTCGTGTATTTTTGTCAAAAATCTTGAAGGAGATCCATTTTGTTGTGGCTTAAATACTAGCACTTAATAAATACTTAGACTTTAATTCATTGCATCCAGAATCGGTAAAAATAGGTTTAGTTCGATGTCTAAGGAATAGGATCAGGAGTCTAACTCGTAAGTCAGAAGATATAAATAATCAAATCAAATAAATAAGGATAATATTAATAGTGGATAACACACTACCCACCGGAATTTATTCAAAAATATATAGAGAACCATAGAAAATATAAGATTAGTGGTGAAAATGATGAAAATAACATAAATAAAGTAGAATTCATTTATATTTATTATTATTGTTTCTTTTAATTCCTAGAGGGAAATAGGGCTTCAACCGTGCGTCTCCATTGCGTTCAGTTCTCTGCTACAGTCTTCATCTGGCTCCAAGTCTGCCCACACGTTTTTATCTCCTCTTCACATGACCTCCTCCAAGTCACCCTCACACTGACGACTAACTGGCTGCTTCCCTTTCGGGTTCCACCCGAGCGATGGTTTGTCTAGTGATGTCACTTGATGGTTTGTTTCCTCAGAGTATGGCCAATCCACCTTCTTTTCTTCCTCAATATTTGCTGCATAATCAGTTCCTGGTTGGTTAGCTCATTGCCAGAGATCTCTGTTGCTGATCTTTTCTGACTGGCCATCTGATCTTGAGTAGTATTGAGCGAAGACAACTGTTAATGAAGGTCTGTAGTTTGTTTGAAGTGCCCTTCGTGACGCGCTGGCCAAGTCTCCGATCCGTATAGTAGCACTGAGTGACTTCACATTGGAGTTGAAAATCCGGATGTTATTTTCGATGCTGAATAGTGCTGTTGACCTCCACACAGACTTGAGAGTAGTGAAAGCTTGTCTTGCTTTTCACTTTCACTTTTCACTTTCGCTTTCAAAGTCTCTGTAATACTGTCGTATAAATAAGGAAGATCAGAGATCCTACGCAGAATTCTTAATAAGCCTGGAACAAGTGTGGCATTTAAACCATATCTCAACTCACACAGTGATAATCTTTTTTGGCTTAAGGACCCGATCGATCCAATTAAGTAAAATTGTGTAATTTTTAGAATACCACGTAATGACTCTGACGTCACTTACACATAGATCAACTTAAAAAAATGGGGTCAATTAGATAATCAGAACATAGAAATTCAGCTGCGGCTAAAATATTTGAACCTGCTGGGCTAAATAATCTAGAAAAAAGATAGGTCATTACATTGCATTCACTTTCAGGTAATCATAAAATAGGGTGGAGCAGGGTAAAAGTAGTAAAACGTAATATAGTTGTGTGTAGAGAGAGAGAGATAGGTTAATCACTGAATGTTTGTTTATCGATTCAGCACCGCACATGTGCAGTCAAAATGATGCAACGCCTATACCGGAGATATGGAAAGTGGCAACAAACAACAGGGGGGAAGAGGGAGAAAAACATATATGCATATATATACATGAGGCAAATTATGAAGCCGCGTGACTAAATTGATATGAATCTGAGCGTGTAATTCGGTGAAGCCTAAATGAGTATAGCAACATGAGTGTCAGACTATAACGTAGAGGAGATTGTGTTGAAAAGGAGAGCTGATTTATAGACAGTCATTAAGCCATCTAAAAAGTTCTCAAGAGAAAACCGTGGAATGGAGATGCGCTGCTGGAGCCTCATTTTCCATTCAGAAGACACTTTCACTTTCATGTGTACCAGTGAAGCACCAGTGGAGTATCAGGTTGGATCGCAAACTGTCACTAGTTATAGAACCAGGGGAAAAACCAGAAAGTACTGGACGGCTGTAAGGTGGCATTTTACGAACCTTGTAGGGGATCAAAGAAGGTCGTCAACTCCGTTGAACTTCAGCCGTTTCGCCGTCAACGATCAATTTGTTTATGCACGGGGAATGAAATACAAGAGCTCGGCAGCTTCACTTTAATGTGATTATCTACTTGCACACTCTCTGTAAATCAAGGTTAACAAATGCATCTTACAGCTGCCTTAAGTGTTATATTCTCCTTTCACTAGCTGGAGTGGTGTTAAGAACAGCCTGGTCACCAAGTTAGGTGGGCCAGGCTAAAGAGTCGGCAGATAGTGTGGCTAAGGCTCAGGTCTAGTAGGATTAACCCCGCCACCAAGAATCAAACCTAGGATCTACAGTTTAGGAGGTGAACCAGCTGACCACTCAATTACTTAACAGAATCCAACTGACAAACAACAACTGTCAACCAAAGTTGCTGGCAATTATTTGTCCTTACACCCGAACCACGTGAACCAAACTAGTCATGACCGCTCACCACTAACTACTCCAGACTACTTCCCAACTTTCAACAGTCCCCCCAACCGATCTCTTCTTGTGAACCAACTTGAAACCGAATTGTTTGGTCGTAGGAGACCGGAGTATGAGTTAATCAAAAATGTGCCGGGTTTCGAAGCAGTTCAGGGAGGGTGTGGCCCATTTCAAATCTCCCGAATTCAAGTTGGCTACATAGGTCCCAAAAGAGCGAGCTAAATCTTTATTTCCGACAGAAGTATGTACAACCCCTATATCCACCTTGGGTGTGGAACAGAAAGCGAGGGCATAATCGATTAGTTATTTTTCAATTTCTATATTAAAATCTCCTCTCTGCATATTGTATGCTTAAGCGTCAAATTTGCCTATGATAATAAGACACTTCTCACTGGACAGCTGCCTCATCCTAGTTTGAGACCCTTCATCAATACGCACCCACTGGGGTTCGAATCCAGGACCTTCCGGTTACCAAGCATACTGTTGAAGAGTCTCAAACTGGGACGAAACAGCTATCCAGTACTACCAGATGGTTTACTAATGGTTCTCTGACCGATGTCAGCTCATCATTATGAAATCCTGTAGTCAATCAAACCTTTGCAAATCAACAGTTGAACACTTCTCACTTTATTTTTGTTTTTATTCTTATTATCCAATATCTATTCACATAACTAATCTTCATTAATTAAAAAAGATTGTATCTCTTTTCTTCTTTATCAGGCAATAAGGTTATCGTTATATTTTGAAATCTTCAAATCTTTTGTTTTTCTTCAGTAGTCAATAATTTATTAAATTATTCAAAACAAAATCCTTTTCTTCTTCCCCATCTTCTGCCCATTTTTTTAGTTATTTCGTTCAAATAGAAAGAGATTTCATCATTGTCTTTTGGTTATGTTCTCTAAGGAGATAGCTGATTTAATAGCGAAGCTTTCGTTGTCTTTCTGGACAGCATTTTCAGTGCAAGCTTTTAATAGTGAAGTGAATTCTATAAATGAAAGATATAATTGTATCTTCAACTGACAACCTTTGTGATGATTGGTTGTTAATTTACATCTCTATTGATTACTTTTATTGACTTAAAATTTGAACTTTCCTGTGGACATGTGCCTATTCTTTATTAGTTGGACAATCTGACATTTAGTAGCAATCTGTCTGTTAATTACTGACTCATCTAAATACCAAGCTTCTAGGAATTCCTTAGCAGTTATGATGTTTCGAGAGTGTGTGTTTCAAAATCTCTACATTCTTCCAGTCAAACTGGTGTTGATAACTGTCTATGTTCATCAGTAGGAAAGAATGCATGTCGTGTTTTTTTGAAGGATATGGCCATTTTCGCCAATACAGTGCTTTTTACTATGTAGATGTGATTGATCTTATCTTCTGTTGGCGTTAGTTTCTACGGTCTGCACAATATATTGATTGAAGTGAATGTCTTTTGGTTTGTAGAACTTTTGGCAACTCTAAAGAATAGGAGCCCAAACAGAAACGACCTACGAACGCACAAACGACCTTGTCAAGGAGAACTACGACCAATCAGAAGGCTCAAAATAAACGGCGCATGATTGTAAAATATCGTTTATATCAAAGTAATGCAATGTTAAAAAATAGTTACAATGGATAACGTTCCCGTATATGTTGCAAAAAAACCTCCCAATTTCTCAAAGGTGTCTTCATACTGATGTTAAACCAAGATCTATACATAAACTCATCAAGATAACTGTATATCATATGAACTGTGATCAAGATTTGACCGGATAGTTGCAAAATAATTGAGCGCTGAGTGAGAAGTAGACATTACGCTCATTACTGGTTAAAGTTAAGGATAAAATAGAACAAGAAAACCAGCAAAATTGTGTATACCAGATCAATTGTGGGGATTGTAACGCCGTATATGTAGGAGAAACTTCCAGATAGGTAAATGTAAGGGTGGAAGAGTATAAACAATGTCTAAAGGTGGTTCCAAAGATCTCTGCAGACTTGAAGAAGCTAGAAAACAACTCAGCGATTGCACTGCACTCGATAGAAACGGGACACAAAATCGACTTTGATAAGACTAAGGTTTTACAGAAAGGTTTTGGTTCATATAAAGAAAGACTGACGGCAGAAGCCCTACATGTATGGGTGAATCCCAACAGTTTGAACAGACGTGAAGGTGTGATCTTAGCTGATGCATGGCAAATCCTGACTAATAAATAAATTGGATATGTTTCAACAACTAGTCACACTTGACCAAATTCCCGATTGTCTACGTCTTTTTATGGAGAGAATAACAAATCTATAAAATTATATTATATTTGTAAAAAACATCTCAATTATTTTGTAACTATCCGGTCAAATCTTGATCACAGCTCATTTGAGAATAACAATTGTTTTATGACTGTTCACCCACACACATACACACACACCATTGATACTGCATAACACATATACACATATATTTTAACAAAAGTAGACTAATTCTGAAAGTCTGAGGTCAAATTTTGATCACAGTTTTGTTTACTATACCTATTGATAGCTGTTTATTGATTCACATGACAGGACAAACAATTTAAAAGAGATGTACTTTTATATATAAACATACTATTTTATTTATTTATTTATTATACATGTTGATGACTGTTGCATGACTCATGATGGGACAAAATTTAAAAAACATGAGTTGTTCCTTTTATATAAACCTGTTTATTTTAATTCGATTAATTTCCCTGAAGAAGTTCGGACCAGATTGCCGAACGAAACGTTGGAATTAATCATTTCAATTTCGCTGAGATTTTACAAATATAATTTTATAACTGTATATCATTGGATTTCTAGATCCATTCACCAATCTAATCCGTTTTTTAGGTGACTCCAGAAACTTTCGATTGAATTAGTATGAGTTCCATCCAAAGGATCGCGAAAACCATTTGTGTGGTTGACTACATGATGAATATACCGGAGGTTCGACAACTGACCGTAACTGCTCCGTTCGTCTATGTGAATAGTGGTCCCAGGTAGCACTAAGCACTGATAATATGCAATAATATATCTGCACTGCGATTAGGAACTGCCTCAATATATCCTTTTTGGAGAGTGGTGTCACAGATACCCAAAATCCATTGCCGGTTTGCTCGTAAGCTGCAGTGATTATATTTCTTTTTTATTAATACGGTCTCATCAATTTGAACGATTACGCCGACTCCTCCAAAAACAAGATCCGGGGCGAATTTACAACGCAAAAGGTGTAGAGCATCCATAATCACTTCTAGAAACAACAGAGTCACCTGATTGGTTTCTGAAGGTCGTTTGTGCGTTCGTAGGTGGTTTCGGTATAGGCTCCTATTCTTAAGAGTTGCCAAACTTTTAAACGGTAGAAACATCAAATGCCAGAGAATTCTTAAAAGGGTTTTACAGACATACTACTAAAAAACCAAACTTACCAGCCAATAGAGGTGGCACAGCGGTTAGGACTCCCGCCAACCATGCACATGGTCCGGGGTTCGATCCCCTCCCGACGCACAGCCGATATCAACGGTCAGCCTGCAAAATTTGGGCTACTGATATCACATGCTGAAAATTGCATACTTTTACCAAAAATACGGTGTGTAATCAAGCTATAATTTAAAAAAAAAATAAAAAAATTAAACCACATGACAGAAAACGTTCCAATTCCACTCTATTCTATTTCCATTACTGTATCCATGACACTTAACAAGTATTCATTTTCTTTTCTTTATATGATTTCTTTTACATTACATCGTGACACTCAACTCGTCATGTCCCACTTGCGTTTCTCTCAAACACCTGGCGTATGATATCATTTGGATGCTTTCTCACTGTACGTCCTATCCATTGTAATCTAATTAGTATACTCCTTGGGCAGTAGAGTAGATTCGTTAGCTATTTTGCTGCGTATCTTTTCTGTCCTGTAATCCGATCTTCAGAATTAAGTGAAAAAGGCAAGTTACAGAATTTTACAATCAGGTGATATTGGTTAGAGAACAATTGGGAAGAGTGGGAATACTGAACAGTAGTTTTCTCATAGTTTGGGACTCTTCTTCCGTACGTACTCACAGGGGTTCGAATCCAGGACTTTCCGGCTACAAGACAAGCTGATAGATCATTTAGCCACTGAGACTCGACAGGTAACCATCTACCAAAATAGTGCCAATCTACAAGCTGGCTTTGTAACCGTAAGGTCTTAAGTTTGAACCACATTGGGAATATACTGCTGAAGAGCTCGAAACAGGGACAAAACAGCTGTTCACTACACCTTAGTTTCCAAATGGCTAGTTATTTAACCTGTAATCAGTTAAATCTCTGAAAAGCGATATCTCACTAGAGCAGTCGATTGGGAAAGCTGAGATAAGTTTGTTGGAAAGGCTTTCAGTAACGCGTGCACGTTAAGTTCCTAAAGCAGAAAGAATCACTGACTTGATATTATTTAGCTGTTTATTATGAATCTCCACGCCGACTTCACATTAGTGCCAGATTCTGTTAGTTGTACACACGAATAAATAACTTCAGGAAACTATGACAGATTTAAGTAGACTTTTCCCATCTGAATGTACTTATATATGCATAGAATTTAGTCTGCACTGACACCAGCGATCAGCCACATATTATTAACAACTACCTAGTGTAAAATCAATATATATATATATATGTATATGTTACAGTCCTACAGGCATTCAGTCTCAAACCTAAATAGCTCAGTGGTATGATATCTGACTGTAGAACTCGGTCACCCGGGTTAGAACCTCACAAAGGACATCAGTCCCCTCAAGACTAAAGAGATGCCTTGCTTGACGAGAGTCAACAAGCGCAAAATCTAGGTCTAGATCTCTCACTTCAGACTACCTTCAAACATCTAACGAGAATTCAGAGTGCATCATGACGGCAATGCACCCAGAATGCTAGCTACATTGTAAAAACTTGACTGTTAGAATTCACTCTGTTCCACACGAAGGGCTGGAGTTACAATATTAATTACTCCTGAGTGTCCAATCATCACATGAAATTGATTTTTATCAAGCATAATCTAATTTTAAAGAAAAATAAGAAAAATTAATTTTCGTTTGTTTATATTATTATTTTTATTGTTGGAAATGAAAGCAGAAAAGCTCAAAATAATCAACTTTTAAGAGATAAACAAACCTGAAAATCAACTTCAAGTTTTACAGTTGAAACTTTCGTTTGTCTAATTTTTATTTATTTTTCACCTGAGTATCCCAGTAGGGTAAAATATTTTTTTAAAGAGAGTTATTCAAGAAATAAGGCAGAGAACAATAAGTATAGCCTTTGAACACACTCATATTTTATCTTTCATCAGATTATCTATGAAATGGCAGAAGTTAGAATTCATGGGCCATTGGATCGGGTCCCAGTGACTTAATGGTATATTAGCACGCCTTGTAACCAGAAGGTCCTGGGTTCAAATCCCGGTGGGTGCGTACTGCTGAAGAGTCCCAAACTAGGACGGAACAGCTGTCCAGTACTCCCACGTTTTCCAATGGTTCTCTAATTAATGTGAGCTCATGATGAATTCCTGTAACTAATCAAACCCCTACAAACCAGCACATGAACTTCCTATTTTGATATTAGTCAGGTCAGATGAAATACTATTTGTTATAAAGATGGCGAAAGTATGTTTAAAAGAATGTCAGAACGTCAAAAGTGTAGTGATAATAATAAAGTTGATAAATATTCCCTGGCTTTAATGGCCTTTGAAACATGCTATTATTATTATTTCTCGAGGATTTGCTTGTGCATTTAAGCTTCTGTAGCAGTTTGGTTGGTTTTCTGAGGTGTAGAGTCTCTAGACTCATGCCAAACCCTTTCTGTTTATCCGGAATCGAGACCATCCAGAAAACACTATCGAGATAGTAAACTAGGCGAGGTTTAGCGCCTGAAGTGGGGCTCGAACCCACATGAGAGTGAGACTAAGCGTATCATGCTGTACAGACTAAGCTAGCCTCGCAACAGCTATATGATAATAGCACGTGTCACGTGATCCATAGCGGAAAACTCGATGAGGCTTTCGAAGTGGAAACAGAAGTAAGACAAGGTTGACTGCCTATTATCAGCGATGATATTCTTAATTGTGGTGGACTGGATTATGCGTCAGACTTTGCGTAGGGAGCGAGGAGAAAGGAATACTATGAACTGGTTAGACCACTCCAAAAGATGTGGATTTCGTCGATGACTTATGTTTAAATCGAATATCTAAAGGCGAAAACCAACTCAATGTTTGAAGAGGTTGACAGCGAATTCCTGACTCCAGATGAATACAGAGTAGACGGAGGTAATGAAAATAACCAACCAACCAACCAGCAGTAGCAACAGCAACAACCAGCAACATTCACCACCAAAAGAAAAGATTTGATAGAGTTTCCTTCCTTCACTATTCTGGCTAGACAGAATCTTTCAAACACAGGCGGACAGTGTGGATGAAGATCCCAAAGCCAGCCAGAATGGAAAAGCAAGATACGCCGAAACTTGTTTGGAAATCTTTTGCACTCCACAGTATGAAAAATCAAATTCGCATTTTCAACACCAATGTAAATTCAATCAGTTATTCTACACGGATCAGAAACTTGCACTGCATGTCACGCACGGGATTTCCAACAGCTGCCTGCTTCGCTGGCTCCATATTGGAGATCAGATGGTCAGTTGGAAGTAATTAGTAACAAGAAACTCTGGCTGGGAACAAGCCAACCAAAAGCCGATTGCTCGACAAATATGTAGAAGAAAGTGGATTCTATAAATTTTACAACACGCGTTAGCCAGGTTATCAGTCGAGTAGAATCCGCATGGGAAGCGACTAGTGGGTTGTCAATGCGAGAATAATATGGAGGACATCGTATGCGTAGGAGGAGATAAGAGATGATAGGCAGCCGTAGACCCAGTTGGAGAGAACTATACAAAATAGAACAAAGTGGAGGTGTGTTTTTGAAGCCCTATGTTCCACCTGGAACCCAAGTAGATAATAAAAAAAGAATAAACATAGTACTCACTTGGGTTCCAAGGGGAACATAGCGCTTCAACAGCGCATCTCCGTCTCGTCCTTTTTGTATGCAATCCCCTTTAGCTGGCTTCTCGATGGGCCATAGGCTGGCATTCCTCCCTCACACCATCTTCTCCACATAATACTTGGATCCACTCCACTCGAGAGTACGCCAGTCGCTGAGTGTTATTCAACTGTGTGTCTGACTCATCTGCATTTACTCCGGTATATTTTTTTAGAAAATAAATTCCTGATTGGTTTGCCACCAAAGTTCCTTATTGCTTATCTTTTCTGGTCGGAAATCTTGAGTATGGAGCAAAGTGGGATGCTCTTGTTGAAAGTCTGCATTATTATTATTGTTTCCTTTAATTCCTAGAGGAACATAGGGCTTCAACCTCCATTGCGTTCGGTTCTCTGCTAGAGTCTTCACCTGGCTCCAAGTCTGCCCACACGTTTTCATCTCCTCTTCACATCACCTCCTCCAAGTCACCCTTCGACTACAGACTTGCCGCTTTGCTTTCGAGTTCCACTCAAGGGATTGTCTAGTGATGTCTGCATTAGCTCGTTGAAAATGCTTTTTATGACAGCCATAGTCACTGAACCACATAGAAGAACTGAGTGCAGTTGTTTTTCTTACACTGATGTCAGAGTGATGAAAGTAGGTCCGTCCTGCCTTCGACATCTCCTTCGGTGCCATCCGCCTGTATTTGAAGCGATACTACCTAAATAAATGAAAGAAGTGACCTCGTTCAAATTTCTTCCTTGATGGTGATAGGTGCTTGATGTTCATTGTGTGATTATCTTCATCAAGTCCGTCTTCCCCATGTTCTATTGTAGTTCTGTCTTCTTTGCTCGCCTCTTCTGCCAGTTTGTTGGTGTTCGCCTGTAGGTCTTCTAATTTGTGCGACGTTGGAGATAAATCATCAAAGAAGTTCAAATCATCTAGATTCTTCTTATCGGTCCAAAGTATCCCTGTCTTCTCGCTCTCCATTGTCCTGCAGCAGTGTTTAATCAATTACTCTCAAAAATGTCATCAGTGACAATAGGCTCTTCCTCTTGTCTTCATTTCGAAGGCTTCAATCTGTCTTTAGTTATGGATCACTTGACTTGCATAATCGTCTCGCAAAAGTTGATAATCATATAACACAGAAGTCACTTGATGAAGAGAATAAGTGTCTTCAGTAAAGACAAGAGAACAGTTTTAGTATTCGCCAGAACCTACTTCAGTCGATTCAGTTGAGCAGAAACAGGAGGCAAAATAAAATTGCCGATACTCACGAGTGATAAAAATGTATTATCTTTTCAAGTTTCAGTTTAAGGTTACTTTATTTTTAGATATGAGGCAAATTTAAACTTTCGACACCAGTAACAACCAATCAGCAAACGACCTTGAAATGACCAATCACATGAAAGAGGCGTCTATGATAAGCCGAAACATATATTGATAGAAAAATGCATAAAAAATGATAAAGCGGTTACAATGGGTTTCTTTCCCGAACATGGGAGAGAAACATTTCCCAATTCAGCATGGGACTGTTAATAGAGAGGTCGCACCACATTCTATACATTTATTCATCTAAATGAATTTAAATGTGATCCTTTTGAGATCCATTTATAGCCCTTATTTTATTTTTCAAACGACCCCAAAATCCTTCAGTGGAATTTGTATGAGTCCCTGTAACTGGATCCACGAAATCACTGAAGTGGTTCACTCTGTGATGAATGTATCCCAGGGATGACAATGAATCATAGCCTTTCCACTCGTCGGTGTGTACAATTGGTCCCCGTTTCACAAGTCGCTTTATGATAAATAACAGAGTAGTCGCCTTCCTGTCTGCTATTCTTTCAACAAATCCTTTTCGGAGGGACGTGTCGTATAAACCTATGACCCAAATGTTGTTCATTCTCTGATGACCGTGGTTATATTTCTTCTTAACCAACACTGTCTCATCCACATGGACTACTACGTTGTCCCCACCTAACAACGAAGTAATTCTGTACATTTTCCATGAGGCGATGTCTCTGCAGTGCTGGTACCACTGAACTGTTGAGACGACGCTGTTCTCTGTCTCGGCAGCGGCGGCTCTCACGGACTGTTTCAGTACCCAGTAATTGTAAATGTACAAAATCTGGGTTAGGGAGAGATACGACCTAGCAAAAAAGTTCCTACGAAATATTACCCTCTCTAATACTAACTAGCTTCCAGCATATTCCCCAACGATGTACAAAACCATCAGTTGACCTAGTAATTTTTTTAGAGTCATTAAAAAACCACACGAACAACTTCTCTTCTTTCGAAGCAAGCCTTAGTCCAGGTAATATTGAAAGACACTATCCTCTTCGAATTGCAAACGTAACCTTGTAAGGGCACGCACTGAAATGAATCAAGCGCCATACAACATTGAACTACGTTCGTGAATCTCATTGGATAATTCGACGTCGTTCGCTGGTGTCTAAAGTTTAACTTGGCCAACCAGCACCAAGATGGATTCAAGAGAAATGATTTACGTAATTAACTAATTGCAACACTGCGTATTATCATCAAACAGAGCCGGGAATGGCAGTAAAACATCTCCCACAACTCCAGTCACTCTGAAAAAACCTTCGACTTTGTTAACTCTGAAGTGATCTGAAAGCTGTCTCAATAATATAGCGTGCAGTATGGCAACTGTTATACAATAATGTCCCACTCGATATACTTGAAACGGCCAGTTAATCGAAGGCTTTATTGTGAAGACGCGAATAAGACAAGCTGAGCTATTATCACTGATAATATTCATATTTGTGGTGATTTGGGTCATCCGACAGACAGTGGAGATCAGTAGGGTAAACACAGGTTCGACTGACAAAAAGACCTTAGATGGCTTGGAATCCTAAAATGACTTACTTCGCATGTCTTACAAACTGGAATATTTACAAGCGACAGTCAACAAGTTGACAGAAGAGGCAGACACCTAAAACAAGACTGTGCGTCGATAAACAAAAGATATAGGTGATGAAGACAACCAATCAAATGCCAAGAACACCAGTCACCAATAAAGGAAAAAATTTAAAGAAAGAAATCTCTCTCAGTCACTTGACCTCGCCATAATGATTTTAACCACAGATGGATATCAGAGTGAGCCAAGACCGGAGAAGTGTGACACTAGTCAATTACTCTAACATCAGTATGCAGCACTCGGCAAAGAGAATTAGATCGCAGTATTGAAGTCAAATCTGTGCTTTTTTATGCTTCAGACATTGAGCAAGCGCATCACCAAAGGCATTTTCCTCTACATGACATAAACTTTACTCAAAACGTTAAATGCGACTACCTATCAAAAACGACGAGTAACGTAGGACTCACTCAGTCAGCAAATTAGTCTATGACCAACTGTCCAACAAATATGCATGAACGGAATATTCCCATATTGATTGGATGCAGGATTTCATCATGAGCTGACATGAGTTAGAGAACCACTGGAAAACCGCCTGGGAGTACTGTCAGACAGCTGTTTCGTCCTAGTTTAAGAATCTTCGTTTACCTGGGGGTCCTAGTTGGAAGCCGTGACCAGTAGGATACAGAAGGTTGAATGAAGGTGAGGCAGTTACTCATCAAAGAAGACATTGTGAAGTGGTCGCGCTATGTCATGAGTTGGTAGAAGTTATAATTCATGTTCTGGTCATTGAAGAGTCACGTCCCATTGGATTACAAGGTCTACGACCTCGCTAGCCATGCAATCAGAAGTTCGTGGGTTCGAACCGTGGCGTTGAGAGCGTACTGGTGATGAGTCCCAAACTAGGCTGACGAAACAGCTGTCTGGCAGTACTCCTAGATGGTTTTCTAATAGTTCTCTAACTGGTGTCAGCTCACGATGAAATCCTGCATCCAATCAAACAAAATTATCCCTACGAAACCAATACTTGAAAATTCCCATATGGAATCATAAGAAAAATGACGTAAACGCCGTGGAGAAAATTTTCCCTTTCGGTGAGTAATTTTCAAAAGCTGTACACTTGTATTTATTTTTAAAACAAAGAATACATAATACTAATCAGAAATTCAGTAAATCTCTTCTAAAAAAATGTATTACTTAATATGAGATGTATTCAAGAAGTGGGTGACTACTTGGAGACTAGTAAATTGCAGTGGAAGTTGAGATGACGCAATAGGCATTGAAATTACCAATCAGGATAACTGTACAAAGTGCTCAAAAACTTAGACAGTGAAGCATTTACATAAAATCGCTATAAAGATGCAATATTATAATTAAAGAACAATGAAATGATAGTAAAATAAGGATAATAATAGTAAAATCACACAATAAAATTAAACAAAATTTTGCTAAGAACGTTTATATATCCACAGTAGGGCAAGTATTTGTATTTAGACATTTTGAACGCAGAGGTTCGGGTTTTAAATCCCAAATAACCAATGATTCGGCCATGTATAGATATCGCATTCGAAGTCTTTCGTGCGATATTTAGGAATTCTGTGTAGCACTGTGAAACAGTAGCAAACCCAGAGACGACAGCAGATATGCTGACTCCATTATTGCAAAAAGTCTGGAAGGTGTGAAAGGTGCCTACTGACTGGAGGAAAGGTTACCTAGTGAAACTACCAAAGAAAGGCGACTTAGGACTCTGCAAGAACTGGCGAGGAATCATGCTCCTATCGATACCAAGTAAAATCCTGAGTCCCATCATCACTGGATACAGAATTTCGACCAGAACAACCTGAATTCAGGAAAGGCGAATCATCTTCTGACCAAATTGCAACTCTACGCATTATAATCGAACAAAGCATGGAATGGCAATCAAAATTCTACCTCAACTTCCATCATAGATTTTGAAAAGGCTTTCGACAGCGTTGACCGCGAAGTAATTTGCGAACTACTCGAGTACTACGGCGTACCCCAAATATTCATCAACCTTATTCAACAGCTGTACGACAACGCCACATGCCAAGCCATCCACAACGGAAATCTCAGCGAGGCGTTTGGAGTAAACACAGGAGTCAGACAAGGGTGCTTATTATCACCAATAATATTCCTAATTGTGGTGCACTGGATTATGCGTCAGACAGTGGGAAACGAGAAGACAGGGATATCCTCAACCAACGTGAAGAACCTAGAAGACCTAGATTTCGCGGATGACTTATGTCTGATGTCACACAAAATCGAAGACTCACAAGCGAAAACCGACAAACTGGTCGAAGAGGCTGGCAGCAAAGACAGGACTCCAGGTGAACATAGACAAGACGCAGGTTATGAAAATAACCAACCAACCAACCAACAACAACAACAGCAGCAGCAGCAATATCCAGCGCTAATCACCATCAACGGGAGGCATTTGAAAGAGGTTACTTCATTCACTTATCTAGGGAGCATTCTCTCAACCACAGGAGGAACGGACGAGGATGTCAAATCGAGAATCGGGAAGGCGAGAAACACACCCATCAACCTGAAACCAATCTGGAAATCTTCGTCACTCAGCCTGCATCAACAACAAAATTCGGATTTTCAATACAAACGTCAACTCAGTCAGTTCTTCTATACGGATGGATCAGAAACTTGGCCAGTGTGTCACAACGAATATTTCCAACAGCCTGTTGCAGACCTTTATCAACAACTGTCTTCGTTCCATGCTGAAGATCAGATGGTCAGAAAGAATCACCAACAAAAATCTATGGGAACAAACAAAACAAGAACCAATCGCTCAACAAATATGCAGGAGAAAGTGGAGACGGATTAAACACTCGTTGAGGAGGCCTCTGGGTGACATCGCGTGTCAGGCCATTGCTCAAGTGGAACCCGGTATGGAATTGGCGAGTTGGTCGTCAGTGCAAGGGTGACATGGAGGAAATCGTGTTAAGAGGAATTGAAACAGTATGGATTAACATGGATGCAAGTGAGAAGTACAGCAGAAGACAGAAACAAGTGGAGACGTGTAGTTGAAGCCCTATGTTCCACTAGGAACCCAAGGGAAAAATAATAATAATAACTGTGAAACAGTCAAGCGGGGTGCTTGATCTTCCAAGTCGACTAGGTGTTCAAACGTAGAACTACTGGTATTCTTCTTTTGGTCTCTGACTAGCCAGGCTGAACAGTGTTCCAGGATACGTTTTAGGACTTAACACTGCGTGTGTTCGATGTACCTTGCTCCACAAGAAAGGGTAGACTGATAAACACACACTGAGGTGGTCAAAAGCGGTATCTTACCCTGAACGCTTGACTGAATCAGCTGTCTGCTAGAGAATGTTTGTATGAATGATAAGCTGGCGATGGATTGGACATAAGCTGAAAAGTTTCACTGACATCATGCACCAGGTCCTGTAGTGGGCGCTGAAAAGGGAGCAACAGGTCTTGAGGCTTTGAATTTTCGGCATCGATGACACGTTGTTTCTATGGAGTTGTCAAACTGATTACCAACTTTCCCTACATCTGTTAGTTTACCGACACCTAGTAAGATAGGCCAGGTTGAGAAGTGCATTGCTCAGGAACAGAAACTTGAACATTTCGAGCTGTTGATGAACATTCTAACATTCAACATCCCATTGCTTATGGCATCAGTTTCAGCTCAAATGAAGCAAACCTACTTTGTCAGTGTGAGGTTCTCTTCGTAAGGCAACGACGACTGCGGATTAAACTGCTATGTATCACAATATGCTGTGACTGAGTCTTCAGTAGTGAATATTCAAAAGATGACTTAAATCTCACAGCCTCTTCTCAAGTCTACTTAAAGTTTTGATTGTATTTCTGAGAACTGATTTCTAATTTCACCAAATTAAAAAATGGATAATTTAGTTACCACTAACTGTGGTAATGAAGTTGATTTCGTTCACACCAACCAACTACCCCGCACTCCAAAAGAAAAACTAAGCAAAATCAAAATCGCATGACAAATTATTATAAAGCGATACATAAAACTACTTATAATTTTTCCAAAATTCTAATGATCTTGAAAAAAAGCGTACTTTATTGGTTTATAGCTCCTCTTATTTGATAGTTATTAAAATTCATCCATTATTCATGTATACGACCTCCCACTGAGTCTTTAATGACTAGGGATTTCAAATCTTAATTACTACTTTTCTAAACTCCTTCGTGTTTGGAGTGGAATTCCGCTTTGAAGTTTCCCTAGCATTGGTATTTCTCACACCCAGGTTTCCCTATTTATACTGGTCTTACTGTCGGCTAAGCAACGTTTAGCGATGCAGCAGACAGGAAGTGAATGTGGATCACGAGTGGCATGGCTGGAGAGTATCCTACTCTTGAACCACCGACGTGCGAATTACAAGTTATTCTCACAACAACAACAACATTTCGAGTTATTTTGTTTTGTTTAATGGTGGATAGCAGTGCAACCTGTGATGTAAGTTCCTACACACACTTAGAACTCATGAGCTTGACACTGTCTGCATCTCAGTGAGTTTTAGTGTTCTCACTGCATCTCAAACCTGGCAGACATCGTTTCAAACCACAAAGTATCATCCGCTAGGTCAATAGATCACATCAGTCATCTTCTGTTTATTATTATTGTTCCCTTGAGTTCCTAGTGGAACATAGGGCTTCAGCTGCACGTCTCCACTTGCTTCTGTCTTCTGTTGTACTTTTCACTTGCATCCATGTAAATCCATACTGTTTCAGTTCTTCTTCACACGATCTCCTCCATGTCACCCTTGCACTGACGTCCTACTCGCCGCTTCCCTTTCAGGTTCTACTCGAGCTATGACCTGACGCGCGATGTCACCCACCGGCCTCCTCAGCGAGTGTCCAATCCATCTCCACTTTCTCCTGCATATTTGTTGAGCGATTGGTTCTTGTTTTGTTTGTTTCCATAGTTTCTTGTCGGTGATTCTTTCCGGCGGCCATCTGATCTTCAGCAGTATAGAGTGAAGACAGTTGTTGATAAAGATCTGCAACAGGCTGTTGGAAATATTCTTTGTGACCCGCCAAGTTTCTGATCCGTATGGAAGAACTGACTGACTTGACGTTTGTACTGAAAATCCGAATTTTGATTTGACATCCTCGCCCTTCGTTCCTCCTGTAGTTGAGACAATGCTCCCTAGATAAGTGAATGAAGTAACCTCTTTCAAATCCCTCCCGTTGATGGTGATTGGCGCTGGATGTTAGCATACAAGAAGTCCTACATCTTTTTTTATTTAAAGCATTTCTCGGTGTACATGTGAAGAAGTATTACTTGGGTCCATAACCAGCTAAATTAGCTAACTAATAGGTATACGTGTGCGTTGCTGGTACAGCGAAAGAACGCTCGCCAAACACGCCTCACGTGGCTCGGGGTTCAATGCCCGGCCACCGACGCACTACTTTATCTCGCTAAGCCAGTAATAAGACTGGTAAAGAGAGAAGGCTGGGCGCATAAGGCGAGCAACCCCATCCCTAAATATAAAAACTGCTGCTACCGAAACTTCAAAAAGCTCTAGCTAGAAGCCCCTTATGTTCCACTGTGAATGTAAAGGATAAAGGAATAAAAAAGCAAGTATACGTAGGGCGTCTGAAATTTAATCCAGTTAGCTCCTTACATTTTAAAACCCTCAGCTTATGTTCCCTGCTACTTAGATATTTCATGAGTATATTTACTGACTTCAGTTTTTAATCTGATACAGACGGATTAAATTTACACGAAACTAGATTTAGACAAATTTATTGGAAGTGAAAATGATTCTCCCATTCGTGCGAAAAATGAGGTCTGGAGAATTTTTTAAGGTTAAAAGTAATAATAACCATCCCTGTAAAAGGATAAAATCGCACTGTAAGTGATTTAGCCACCGAGTAAATTAAGTGAATAATTTTCAAGAACGAACTGTTTTGCTTCAAGTTTGTTCACAGACTGATAGCTAATGGTCTTCGTCTAATGGCCTTAAACTAAAACCTTCCAAATGTCAGACTGTTAAATTTTAGTTTCCGATGTAAACGATAGTTAGCTGAAGCCGCTGGTTCCTATGACCCTTGCAAAATTTATGATACTGATATAGAAACCAAGTCTGAAGTTAAGTATCTTGGATTAATTCTTTCTTCTGACTTATCCTAGTCTTCCCATGTTTTAGCGATTTCTAAAACAGTATTTCGTCTAACTTTTTACATTAAGAAATTAAGGCGAACAGGCATTACCCCTCCTCCTCTTAAAGTTTGTCAACTCGTGCGTCTTGCTTATTCTTCCTTACTCTTCATCCTAGTTCTTTCCCGGAGTGCTTAAAAAAACTGTCATACTTCGTAGAACTCTGTAATCTATCAGTAGGACGAGTGGCAACCCACTGTGCCATATTGTTGACATTGTCACTGATAGGCATTTGATGTCATGCAACAAATTCGCTAAAGTAATTTTTTCAGACTTTGAGCACCCACTCTACCTGAAGCTCCAACCTTGTGTCTCCTCAGGTAAGACAAGAAGTCTTTTCAGAAGACTTTATGCATGTACGTCTAAGTATAAAAATTTGACTATACCATATTTAGCAGCACATACTTTATGTGGTGAAAATAGTGCCAGGCATGAACTAACTAACCTTCTTTGCACTAGTAAATAAACCATTTCCTTCACCCTTACAGTATCAAACTTTATTGTTATTGCATTTCTTATATTTATAATCCTCTCAATTTTTTGTTTTTGTTTATTTTTTTCATAAGTGTGAACATAATTTAAGCTGTATTATAACTGTTAATTTTGTATTTCCCCTCACCATGCTGCTACATCAACAGAACATTAGATACAATAATCTATGACATGGGAAAGTTTCCAAACTGAATTGACAATACTGTTTGAAGCACACTCACTGTTATTATAATTATTATTATAATATTTAATAATCTGAATTCATGCTTCGAATACTTTTGACTTTATATCGTAAACGTGGACAAATTCCTCAGGTTACTTTTGTTTTAATTTTTAATTTTATTTATATTTTGAGTAAATCAGATGCAATATTGTGACAAAATGCTGAGAATTCCATCCTGTATTATAAGTATTGTCTGTTTTAGAATAAAGTTGATTATTATTATTATTAAAAAATTATTATTAATTTAGAAAACCATTGAAAGCCTTCAAAGTTTACCATACAGATGTTTCGTGAGCCGAGTTTTCGACTTATCGATAGTACGCGCTCACCACCACGGTTCGAAATCAGGACCTTCGGGCTACAAGCTCATGGTTGACGATTCTGATACTTGAACACGACTCATTGGCCCGTGAATTCTGACTTCCACTATTTTTTGGATTTTAGCGTGACCACTAGCCCCTGTCATCGGCGAGTATTTGTCCTCACTTCCTACCGAGTGAGCCCCACTGGTCATGACTCCTCAGCAGAAGCCTAGGCAACTTCATCCTGTAGCCAGCCAGTAATTGGTGAGCATCAGATGAATTTTCAAGAGTTTGATTGCATGGATGATTTCATCATGAGCTGACATCACCTAGGGAACTACTGGAAAACCTGGGAGTACTGGACAGCTGTTTCGTCCTAGTTTGGGACTCTTCATCAGTACGCACCCACCGGGATTCCAACCCAGGACCTTCTGCTTACAGGGCTCTATCTCTTAGACTATTGAGCCACCGGGATCCGATCCAATGGTCAGGCAGTTAACCTTGGGTTCTAGTGGGAAGCCGTGACCATTAGGGTACAGCAGGTTGAAGATGAGGCAGTAACTCATCGAAGAAGGCATTGCGAAATAGTTGCGCTATGTCGTGAATTGGCAGAAGTTAGAATTCAAGGGCCACTAGATATGGTCCCAGTGGCTTAATGGTCTACGAGCTCGCCTTGTAACCAGAAGGTCCTGGATTCGAACCCTGGCGGTGGGTGAGTACCGATAAAGAGTCCCAAGCTAGGACGAAACAGCTGTCCAGTACTACCTGGTTTTCCAGTGGTTCTTTAACTGATGTCAGCTCATGATGAAATCCTCCATGCAATCAAACAAAATCCCTACAAAACCAATACTTGAAAATTTCCAAGACTTTGTTTGTGGTGATTCAATCTGTTTCAAGCCTGAACATGAATTAATGTCAGTTAGAAAAATTAAAACTGTTAGTGGTTGGTTCCTTCCTCCTCAAAACAATTATTCCAAAAAGAACAACATAAAGCCTATCAATTTCGCTTGTAAATACACACAAGAGATCACATTGCATCAGATTCTATCAGTAGAAATCACAATACTTTGTTTTAACTAGACAGTTAGGTACCCCTGGTGCATGCCAGTTCTGATGCATTCAATCATCACATAAAATTAGATAAAATAATATATAGAGTTAGGTGTGCTCGAAAAAAATATTCGTTGCTTTTTGAAACAGTCAATAATATGAATGAATGAACTATGTATTCAAGTTAATGTATGCCGACGTAGGGAGGTTTCATATCCAAAGGCTCGCTTTATTCCTAATCAAGTACCTTGGACTGAGTATTTCCTCCGATCTTTCCTGGTCCTCTCACATCTTGCTAGTTATTAGAAAGATGTTTCACTTAACGTTCTACGTTAGGAAGTTAAGGCAGTCTGGTATAAAGCAGTCTTTGCTTTCTCAGTTTATCAACTCTTGTATTCTAACCATCCCTCTTTACTGCTCCCCATTAATCTTTCCTGGACTACTTAAGAAAGACTTTGCTTTGCTGCGTAGGGCACTAAAAGCTATTAGTAGGGGAAGTGGGATTTCGTTAAACCAACTGGTTAACACTATTGTGGAGAGACATATTATATCGTGTAAGAAACTAGCGAATTCTATATTGTCAGACCCCGAACACCCTCTCTATACGCAGCTCTCTCCTTGCATTTCATCTGGTAGAACTAGAAGCAACTATAGGAGGCTATATGCCAGGACTACCAAGTATAAAAACTCCACAATACCTTATCTGGCACAGCTGTTATGTGATGAGAAATCCGTTAGGTATGACACGATCAACTTACTGTGGCACTCTAACAAATAGTTCCCATTAGCTTTTGCTCTCCTTTCTTTGTTACTATTATATTGTTGCTCACATATTCTATTACACACTAATTTTATATTTCATATCCTTTGGTGCATTGTTTAAATATGTGAATGCAATGCTGTTCTTTTTTATTACTTTTATTTTTCTTTTTTCTTTTTGTTGTTGTTGCTTTCTATTTTTAAAATCTTATAAAATTTATGAGGAAATAAGATGCAATACTGTAATGCCTGCTGAAAATTCCATACCTGTACCACAAATACTGTTTGGAATAAAGCTATTATTATTACAATAGTCAGCTTGCCATGGCGCTGATGACATCGTGATATCCACTCGCTCAGTGGACTGACTGTTGCAGCCTGGGTAACCTGTGTAGATTACTAACTCTGCAGTTAAGCATTTGGTTATTCCAAATCTATTCCTGGTACTTCCATCTCACCTCTCCTTATCTCTCTTTGGCAATCCCAACAGTCTTCCAAGCTAGTTCCAAACACTGTGCAAACATCCCGATTCCTTATAACGTATTTATGCTTTCATAGAAACAAGACACATTAGTTGACTGGCTTCTCGAATGACTTTCACCAGCCCGCATCATTTCGTCTCTCCGATTCTAGAAAAGAATAAGTATTTTTTCGTATGTTTGCAGTACTTTGCAGCACATCATTGCACGTCATTTATTACTACTTCCAAGCTTAGCTAAGTAAAATCGTAGATTTTGTTAATGTCAGTTAATGTCAGATTTAACTTTAAAAAGCACTTAAAGACAATTTCGTCTACTTTAGATCACGTATTCGAATGGTCCACATGGCTTCAAGATATTTAGGCTTTGGGGTTTCAGTTTCTTACATGGAAGGGTCGCTAGACTCTTGCCAAACCTTTCATTATTTCTGGACTTATTACTAGCCAGGTGATGTTTAGAAGCTAGTAGTCGTCTGGAAATAGAACCAAGGCCATGTAAGGAGTGTCAGCCAGCCGTGCACGCATCTATGCGTATGACTCTCACAGATCACTTTTTGTTTTCACCATACCTGCATACTTTTAAAGCAAAAAGCAGTGAACAATTTTTTTAGTGTTTTAGTCTATGGGAGGGATTTGAAAGAGGTTATTTCATTCACTTATCTAGGGAGCTTTGTCTCAACTACAGGAGGAACGGACGAGGATGTCAAATCGAGAATCGGGAAGGCGAGAAACACATTCATCAACCTGAAACCAATCTGGAAATCTTCGTCACTCAGCCTGCATCAACAGCGAAATTCGGATTTTCTACACAAACGTCAAGTCAGTTATTCTATACGGATGAGAAACTTGGTGGGTCACGAAGAATATTTATTTCCAACAGCCTGTTGCAGAGCTTTATCAACATCTGTCTTCGCTCAATACTCAAGATCAGATGGCCGGAATGAATCACCAACAAGAAACTATGGGAACAAACAAAACAAGAACCAATCGCCACCCAACAAATATGCAGGAGAAAGTGGAGATGGATTGGACACTCGCTGAGGAGGCCACTGGGTGACATGGCGCGTCAGTCCATAGCTCGAGTGGAACCTGAAAGGGAAGCGGTAAGTGGGACGTCCAAGGGTGACATGGAGGAGATCGTGTGATGAGGAACTGACACAGTATGGATTAACATGGATGCAAGTGAAAAGTACAGCACAAGACAGAAGCAAGTGGAGGCGTGCAGTTGAAGCTCTGTGTTCCACTGGGAACCCAAGGGAACAATAATAATATAATAGTCTATGGGAATTTGAACTGACTAATTGTATCATCAACTTACTTTTCATCTATTTTTTAATGTTCCATGTATATTTTCTATTTTGTGAGAAAAGGAATCTTGTATAATAAATATCATTCGGTGTTATTTTCACCCCATGTATCCCACCGTATTCTGCTGCATTCTAAGCTGTTTTTTATCAGAAAATGACATTGCGAATATATGTCTACTCTTCCCCCAAACGTTTTCATCAAGCGTTTGGTACCCATACATATAATATAAGATCAACTGATTTCCGAAAAATCGCGAAGTTAAATATTAAGTGTACATTTCTGCACATATGAACGCTTTCAATGAGAAAAACCAAGTTCTGCCAGAGGTAAACAGAAAGTAAACACGGTTTCCTCTAACTCTAGCACATATTCATAGATGTGCAGATAAAAATTAATGTTGCACTGTTAAAATGGACAGTATTATAAATAATTGGAAATCGTGGGTAGAAGACCGACCTTGATTTCTGTGTGTACTATGCATATGTTGGTATTAGATGGTTGGAGGCAATCGGCAGGAAGCCTTGGACCTAGGTTTCGTGCTAGTTGGTACTCATCAGCAAGGCGTATCTGCAACTTTGAAGGAACTGATGTCCCTTCTGAGATGCGAACCCGCGTCACCCGGTGCTGCAGTCAGAGACGTTACCACTGAGCTATTCAGGCTCGCGACTGACCTCCTGTAGGACTGTATTGGATATTTTTGATATTTTGACGCGGGTTCGAATCTCAGAAGGGACATCAGTTCCTTCAAGGTTGCAGATACGCCTTGCTGATGAGTGCCAACTAGCACGAAACCTAGGTCCAAGGCTTCCTGCCGATTGCCTCCAACCATCTAATACCAATAATTCACAGTGCACCATAATGGCGAGCCACCTAGCATGGTGGCAAACATGACTGATAGAATTCAGTCTGCACCGAAGATAGGACTAGACGCATTACACTAGTTGCTGACTAGTGTGCAATCAAAAAAGTACTATGCATATATATATTGAAAGAAAACCAATTGGCCAACTTGTCTTCTGAAGGCTTTCATCCGTTCCAGTTTTAGCGGGAATGAATAAATTTATATTGGGAAAAATTAGTGCTTTTTCATGAATTTAGACAAAGCAATAAAAAGACGTAATTTTTCTAAATCGTGCAATACAGTGTATTTACCAAACTAAATTTACGTGTAGACTCATATATCTTTGCGATCAGAGAATATCCTTCTAAATGTCTGCAGAAGTGATTCGAATCCTCTGTATAGGAGACTTAGCTCCTCTACTGAGAAACATATTATAGAGACAGGACATAAAATTGACGTTTACACATCTCTTAAACTTATCTATGGAACCTGCTTGGGGCGTATCCTAAGGTTTGTGGAAGTTTAAACTATCTTTATGCGTTCAAAACCACAATTTAGCATCACACTAATCCTCGTTCCTTGGTAAACTTTGTTTTGATACCAGCCAGCGTAGATATACTATTACTTCCCTTCATTGGTGTATTGATTTCCATTGTTGTTTTGACCTTGATCTAAGTATATTTTCTCACCTCTTAACTCTTTATTAATTTCATATATATATACAATCCTTTGACAAGTCCGTGTGTGATCAGATTGTTCGAAATGTGATGCTCAAATGCACATTACACGATTAAGACAAATTACGTCTTCCTTCTTATTGCTTCATCTAAGATTATTTATATTGTGCTTTGAAGTTTTGGTGACAGTTGGATAGTATTTTAGGGATGGGAGGGCTACGACCACTCTTAACCTTCCCACATTTTCAAGCTTTTAAATAAAGTGAGGTTATATCCCTTAAAAGACTAGAACCGTCATTTTAGATAGATATATATATTTGTGGTGGACTGGATTATATGTCAGACAGTGGGAAACGAGAAAACGGGGATATCCTGTCCTGACCGACGTGAGAACCTAGAAGACCTGGATTTCGCGCGTTGATGATTTATGTTTGATGTCACACAAAATCGAAGACTTACAAGCGAAAACCGACAAACTGGTCGAAGAAGCAGCTGGAGAAAACAGGACTCCACGTGAACATAGACAACACGGAGGTTATGAAAATAACCAACCAACAACCACCAAAACAACAGCAGCAACATCCAGCGCCAATCACCATCAACGAGAGGGATTTGAAAAAGGTTACTTCATTCACTTATCTAGGGAGCTTTGTCTCAACTACAGGAGGAACGGACGAGGATGTCAAATCGAGAATCGGGAAGGCGAGAAACACATTCATCAACCTGAAACCAATCTGGAAATCTTCGTCACTCAGCCTGCATCAACAGCAAAATTCGGATTTTCTACACAAACGTCAAGTCAGTTATTCTATACGGATGAGAAACTTGGTGGGTCACGAAGAATATTTATTTCCAACAGCCTGTTGCAGAGCTTTATCAACATCTGTCTTCGCTCTATACTGAAGATCAGATGTCTGGAAAGAATCACCAACAAGAAACTATGGAAACAAACAAAACAAGAACCAATCGCCACCCAACAAATATGCAGGAGAAAGTGGAGATGGATTGGACACTCGCTGAGGAGGCCGCTGGGTGACATGGCGCGTCAGTCCATAGCTCGAGTGGAACCTGAAAGGGAAGCGGTGAGTGGGACGTCCAAGGGTGATTGTGTGAAGAGGAGTTGAAACAGTATGGACTAAGATGGATGCAAGTGAAAAGTACATCAGAAGACAGAAGCGAATGGAGACGTGTAGTTAAATCCCTATGTTCCACTAGGAACCCAAGGGAACAATAAATAATAAATATAAAAACCAATGGAATATTTTTAGAAGAAAGGAGGAACAAGTGTCCGCCTTAAAATCTGCTTCTTTCATTATATGCATGATATAGACAATAAGTTCACAGAAAATCCTCAACCAGACATCAATGAAAGCAACAAAACCACTTAGTTCAACGAAGATGCTCTTTTCGACGAATCGACTACCTTTAACCGCACAACCCCATTGATATACAACTCTTTTCACAAGAAAGGACTGTAATAAAAGTAATATGTTGTTGAAATCATACTTTTTATTATTAGTCAATATATAAGAGGAGCTGTATAAGTGTAATAGAGTTACGCAATCAGGTGAATGATTTCCTGAATTAGTTATCATAAAGATGCACCTACAAACGAGTTCTAAAGAAACATAAGAGTTATGGGGAGTTAGAAAACACAAACAAACGAACAAACAAAAATCAAGTCCATAGAAATCATCAAAGTAGTCACACTGATGTGAGGGATGGTTGAATAACTTTCCTTCGTATGCATAGCTCCATCTCAATGACTAGAACTTCAGCGTTACAAAAGATACAAAGGCATATTGCTTTTCACAGGTTGTTCTTCAATTTGTAGATTACTTTGAAGGAGACGTTTGTGGAGAAGGAATGACCAGTGTTGACAAGGTGGTCTATTATCTCACTTCCTATAGAACCACTGCCGCTTTTCTGCAACCATTTGGGATAGTGTTAGTCAACTATTATACCTGACTCTACACACGGAGGTGACAGCATTTTATATCTTATCCTTCAAACTTCTCTAAACCAATGAACAGCTGCAGAAGACTACTCTTAGCGTTGCTGAGAAGAAAGTTCTACCCAAAGACAACGAGACTCTTGTCTTATAGATATCTAAGCTTAAATATTCGTTGAAATCGAGCTTCGTGTAGACTTTTTTGGTTGGTACAGTGTTTCATTTTTCTGGACTTCTGGTTCAATGTTGTATGAAGAATTCTTTCAGAAGGTCTATTTCTACCTTTAGTGCGTCAGGTCTGCAAATGTGTTGGATGCAAGTGGAAAACGATTTCATTAAATGTCATTTTCGTTTAACAGGCACACAACTGTAAAAACTTGTTAGTTGACAGTTAGGTTCCTAAGAATTGATTTTCTTGAGGTTCCTTCAAGTACCCTTGTTCTGAAAAAAGTACGGTTTGGCATCAAGCTGTAATAAAAAATTTTAAAAAAAGTAGACAAAGAATTTCTAGAAGCCTGGTGTTCAGATGAATCGATTATCAATAAATATATTAATATACATTCGATGTATGACGAAATGAAGAGATCAGATGGACAGGAGAATAAATATCAGATCAACAAAATCAATAATACCAAAATAAGCGAACAGAAGGATCAGAAAATTTCCAGAGAAAACTAATCACCTTTTATTTCACAAGGGGATATTTTTATATCCCCTTCAAGGCTATCGAGCATTGAAGTTTCATTAGCAATATTGTCTTTCCTTGATAGAGTGAGGGGTTGTTAACCTCGTACCCAACCTTTCTCTCCTTACAGTGCTTATAACCAGTAAGTGGGATTTAGGAGGTCGCCTACTCTGGATTGAACTCCTGACCATGAGGGTGGTTGGCGACTATTCCAATACCGAAGTTTCAACGAACACACGCATCATCAGGATGGATTACATGCACAGAGCACACAACCGTACAACTATGTAGTTAACTAGTAGGTTACGCAATATCTCATCAACCCTGGCAGATATGGCTACAAAACCTCACGAGAACACCATCAGACAAGATACACCATCAAAGCTTGAGGGACTAAACACACCTGTTATATCCTAGTCTGTATTTCTTCAGCAGTACGCACCCATCGGAAATCGAACTCAGGACCTTTCATTTACAAGGCAAACTCGCCGAACATTCAGGAGATGTGGTTATTACATTCACGAAGAATTATCAGTGTTCTTTTTAACTTAAAGTGGTAGCTACAGATATTGGTAAAATGAACACTAGAAGCTATAAAATTATACCATCAAGTTGAGAGAATGCATTGATACTAAGAAATCTAAAAGTTTATCGGGTGAATCCAAAATTAACAAATTCCAGCTAACTGACAGTCCATAGTAAGTAAAAACAGATATTGAATTAATACCACTTCTGTAACATGACAGCGTGCGAAAACACAATCTTCATCATTTTCAATACAATTTCCTCCATATTTTTCATAATACCCCATTTCAAAATTGATGTTTCTTTTGTCTGATAACTTTGTTCCATAAAATGGATTTTAGATAAAAAAGAAAATTGATTTTTACATCACCTATCTGACTGTTATTCATGTTTTCTGACAGCTTGTTAATGCCAGTGGACCACCAGCAATTTTCTAAGAAGCATAACACATCACATTTACTTAATCGTACTTAACTTTGACAGTCAAATTACGCCTTTGTAAAGGGAAGAAATCTGTAGTAGTCATGGGCATTTTTAAATTGCTATCAGTGTAATGTTGAGTGTCTTTTACATTGGACCAAACTGCCAGGATTTGAAGGATGTCTCAGATGGAACAACATTCCACTGAATGACATACTGCAGATTGCTACTTTTGATCAGATTGTTCTGTACATTTATTAGACACAACAAGCTAAAAACAGTCATTGCTCTTCATTATTATTATTTTTGTTTCCTTTAATTCCTAGAGGAACATAGGGCTTCAGCCAACCAAGTCTCCATTGCGTTTGGTTCTCTGCTACAGTCTTCACCTGGCTCAAAGTCTGCCCACACGCTTTCATCTCCTCTTCAATAGGACCTCCTCGAAGTCACCCGTGCACTGAAGACCAACTCGCCGCTTCCCTTTCGGGTTCCGCTCGAACAATGGCTTGTCTAGTGATGTCACTTCATGGTTTCCTCAGAGTATGGCCAGCCAATCCATCTCCATTTCTTCCTGCCTATTTGTTTCACAATCGGTTCCTGCTGTGTTCGTTCGCTCATTGCCAGAAATCTCTGTTGCTGATCTTTTCTGACCAGTCATCTAATCTTCAGTATTGAGCGAAGACAACTGGCTGTTAATGAAGGTCTGTAGTTTGTTTGAGATGCTCTTTATGACGCCCAGTGCAAGTCTCTGATCCGTATAGTAAGTAGCACTGACTGACTTCACATTGGAGTTGAAAATCCGGATGTTATTTTTGATGCTGAGTGCTGTTGACCTCCACACAGACTTGAGAGTAATGAAAGATTGTCTTGCTTTTCTGATTCTTGCTTTGATATCCTCGTCAGTTCCGTTGTCCTGTATTTGAAACGATGCTTCCCAGGTTGGTAGATAAAGGAGGTTGTTTCTTTCAGTTTCCTTCCATTTATGCTGATCATTGTCTGTTGTTGTTGTTGATGTTGGTGGTGTTGCCCAGAAATCTGCATCACCTCTGTTTTCTCTATGTTCACCTGAAGGCCTATCTTCTTTAGATGCTTCTTCTGCCAACTTGTTGCTTTTCATCACTTGTTTATCTTCCATTTTGTGGGAAATCAAACATATATCATCGGCGAAGTCTAGATCCTCCAAGTTATTGTGTGAGTCCATTTTATGCCTGTCTCCTTATTGCCCGCTGTCTGTTTGTCGCATTATCCAGTCTACTGCAATCAGGGAAATCATTGGCGATAGCAGGCAGCCAGCTTGTCTTACTCCTGTCCTCACTTTGAAGGATTCCGTAAGTATCCCGTTGTGGATTACTTGACATGCAGCATTGTCGTACAGCTGTTGGATGAGATGTATAATTGTCAGTGGCACCCCATAGTAGCGAAGTAGTTGTTGTTCACAATGAAACTCGAATCCATCACCCTTCGTTTCAAAAATAGATTTTTTTCTTTAGGAGTTATGTTTACAAAATACTCAAAATTCATTCACATTCGTCAAATAATTAATTAATTTTACAAAAGTACCTAACCTGAATTTACAGAAATTCAAGAAATATGGGTGAAGAGAATCAGTAATAGAATAATTTAAACTTAGTGGGGAAACTCACCTCAAGATTTGTAGAATTTCATGAAAACAAAACAGTTGGATATTATTTTTAAATACAAAGGCTTTCTGCATTCATTAAAAAATAAAGAAATATAATAATAGGTAAGAATATTTTGAGGCTAGAAGGTTTGAAGAAATATGTGAGGAGCGGAAATCACAAAAAACGAAGGTTTGAAGTATGAAATGAGATAGATATTACTAGTGATTTAAATTTTAAAGGGTTGATTTGTAAGGATTTGATTTAGATTACGAACTTGACCATAGCCAGATATCAGTTAGAGAAGCATTGAAAACCACCAAGCAGTACTGAAAAGCTGCTTCATCCTAGTTTGGGAATCGTCGGCAGCAAGCACCCACCACCATGGTTAGAACCAAGGACCTTCCTATTTCAAGGAAAACTGGTAGACCAGTCAGCCACTGGCACAAGTCAACTCTTCAAAATTAATCTGATGAACGCTAGTGACTGGCTACATGGCAGATCACCCTGGAGTTCTAGTCAGAAGTCATGACCAGTGAGGTTCATCTAGTCAGCAGTGAGGCTAGAGTTCACGCCAATGACACTGATATGTGCTCACGCTAAAAATCATGAATTGATAGAAGTTAGAATTCAAAGGCTGGCCACTGAAGAATCAATTCCCAGTGGTTGAATGGCATATGAACCAGAAAGTCCTGGGTTCAAACCATATTTACGGGTGCGTGCTGATGATGATTCCCAAGCTGGGATAAAACAGCTGGTGGTCCAGTCCTCCTTGTTGGTTTTCATTGGTTCTCTAAGTGACATTAATATTATAATTATTCCCTTTAGCTATCGAGTGAAAAATAGGACCTCAACAGCAAATCTCCACCTCAGCCTGTTCTCTGAAGTCCCCTTTTTCTGTCTCCACAACTGACGATAACCTCTTATCTTCTGTTCACACGACTTCTTCCATGTAATCCTCGGACCAACGCCCATCTCATCATTTTCCACTGGAGTTCTACTGGAGGGTCAGCCTGATGAGTGATACAGCTTAAAAGTCTCTTCAGCATGTGTTCAGTCCAGCTCCAATTTCTTCGGCATATATGTCGGGGCAAAAGAGTTTGTCTGATACATATCCCTTATGACCAGACATCTTCTCTTCAACATAGAGGGAAAGTAGCTATTGGCAAAAGCCTGCATTAGCCTGTTAAAAATGTTAAATAGTGACCCATCACGTCCCTGAACCATATAGAAGCACTGACTAATTGATTTTACATTTGTGTTGAAGGTCCTGATCTTGTTCTTTATGCTGCTGAATGCAGAAGATTTTTACAAACTGACTTCAGAGTATTGAATGTATTTTTTTCCTTGACCATCCTGTCTGGCTTTGAAATCCTCATCTGAATCACCTGTGGTTGAGACGATGATGCTCATATAAGTGAATGGAGTGATGTCGGTCAAATTTCGTCCATATCTTCATTATGTTCACTTGAATTCTTGTCTTTGCTACCTGTTCAAATACATGATGGAAATTATTACGACGGGGGAAGGCTAAAAATCATTTTTTTCCTCAATGGATTATTCTGACACATCGGACACATAAGACGTGAAATTTGGTATCAAACATTATCAGGCGAATTTCACCCAAACACGGATTACCCCGAATAATCAGCTAATGAAATTTGTATGCTAGTCGCTCTCTGTCTCTCTCTGCCGAATGGAAGGCAAATCAGCATATAAAACACTATTTCAATAAATATACCTCCACTCAATACTGAAGATCAGAAAGCTGACTAGAAAGAAATAATGACAAGAGACTGTTCCAATGCACTAACAAAGAACGCAACGCATAACAAAGATGTAACAGGAAATAGAAATCGACCAGATGCACAGTGAGGAGATCGTTGACTGTCATTGTACACCTAGAAGACCCTTGACTGGAATTCGAATGAGAAACTACGAATTATATGTGAGCAAGAGGATGAAATGAAGGCGATTATCTACGAAGTAAATGGTAGTCTATGGGCGATCCTAGAGTCAGGTAAAGAGGGACTCTGAGAACAAGACGAAATGGAGATGTGTTGTCCAAAACCCTTTGTTCCACGAGGAACCCATAATGATAAACCTAGATAGTCTATTGCCTGACTATTAAAAAATTCCAACCACATGCCTATTATTATTATTGTTATTGTTATTGTTCCCTTGGGTTCCTAATGGAATATGGGGCTTCAGCTACACGTCTCCACTTGCTTCTGTCTTCTGCTGTACTTTTCACTTGCATCCATGTTAGTCCATACTGTTTCAACTCCTCTTAACATGATCTCCTACATGTCAACCTTGGAAATCCCACTCGCCGCTACTCTTTCGGGTTCCAATTGAAGGCCTGACGCGCGATGTCACCCAGTGGCCTCCTCAACGAGTGTCCAATCCATCTCCACTTTCTTCTGCATATTTTTTGAGCGATTGCTTTGTTTGTTCCCATAGCCTCTTGTTGGTGATTCTTTCCGGCGGCCATCTGATCTTCAGTAGTGTAGAGCGAAGACAGTTGTTGTTGATAAAGGTCTGCAACAGCCTGTTGGAAATATTCTTTGTGACCCACCAGGTTTTTGATCCGTATAGAAGAAGCGACTTGACGTTTGTATTGAAAATCCGAATTTTGTTGTTTATGCAGGCTGAGTGACGAAGATTTCCAGGTTGGTTTCAGGTTGATGAATGTGTTTCTCGCCTTCCCGGATCTCGATTTGACATCGTCGTCCGTTTGTTCCTCCTGTAGTTGAGACAATGCTCCCTAGATAAGTGAATGAAGTCACCTCTTTCAAATCCCTCCTGTTGATGATTATTGGCGGTGGATGTTGCTGCTGTTGTTATTGTTGGTTGGTTATTTTCATGACCTCCGTCTTGTCTATGTTCACCTGGAGTCCCGTCTTAACTGCTTCTTCGACCAGTTTGTCGGTTTTCGCTTGTAAGTCTTCGATTTTGTGTGACATCAAACACAAATCATCTACGCGCGAAATCCAGGTCTTCTAGGTTCTTCACGTCGGTCCAGGATATCCCTGTCTTCTCGTTTCCCACTGTCTGATGCATAATCCAGTCCACCACAATTAGGAACATCACTGGTGATAATAAGCACCTTTGTCTTACTCCTAGGTTTACTCCAAACGCTTCGCTGAGTTTTCCGTTGTGGATCACTTGACATGTGCCGTTGTCATACTAGTGGCTTAACGGTCTAAGAGCTCGCCTTGTAACCAGAAGGTCCTGGGTTCAAACCCCGGTTGGTGCGTACTGCTGAAGAGACCCAAACTTGGACGCAACAGCTGTCCAGTACTCCCAGGTTTTAAACCTCGCCCAGATTACGAGCTCACTAGTTAGTTTTCTAGCCGGTCCCAAGCCTCGATAAATAGGAAGGGTTGAGGCGTTTTGCTAGCACCTCCACCCCTAAAACTTAGCCAAATTGCAACAGAAACTTCAACGCACAAATATATTAAAAATTCTAAAAATATAAACAACCACATGCTTAGCTGAAAGAAATTGAAAACCACAGAAAGAAATAAGCAGTTCTGCAGTTCTTCAATGAATTCTTGGCGTTTATAAGATATTAGTTCCTCACTACACTACCAAAACCAACTACTTTTCCATATAACCTTAAGGAACAACTGTTCATGTAGTTGACTCTTTTTTTCAGGTAGGACAATCAAAATGTAAAACCGTATAGAAAATTAACTGACGTTGCTCTCCTTCCCTTCCCTTTCCTTTCTTTAAGAAAACTTTAAAAAATGAAACAAAATTCCTCACTGTTCATTTTCCATTTTTCCCGGATTCCATTTAAGTAACTCATTGTCTCTGTGTTCACCTGAAAAGCTTTTTCTCAGATCTCCTCAGTGTCACATATATTTTAGCGTTTCCAAAACAGTATATAGCGCTTGTAATAGAGGTACAATACATATTAACATATTTCCTTCCTGTCTACTTTTAAACATCAGTTTCTATTTTCAAAATTATTATATAAAATATATTCCCACTGAGAAATCTGTTAGTGTGCTCATACACTCAAACCTGCTCACATTACTGTTCCATATCGAAAGAACAAATCTGTTGTAGATTTCTAGTTTAAAGATGCTAATCAATAAGCGACACTTTTCATTATTATGTGAACAAAATGATGAGCTCCCGACTGGGTCCTATTTTGGCAGATTTCTTCCTAAGTAAACTAGAAAATGGATCTTTGAATAACCTTATTAGAAAGTTCTCATTTTATTGCCGGTATATGGATGACACGTTTAACTCTTTGCGATAATGATTCGGATGGGAGTACAGTAATAACTGAATTCAATGAAGTACATTCGGCTATGAAATTCACGTGCAAAGAGGAATCCTATAACAGAATTAATTGCCTTCCTGAATGTCCTCCTTACAAGAAAACCGGATGGTAGCACAAAAACAAATTTGCACAGAAAAAGTACATCGACGGGACAATATACACATTTCCATAGCTTCGTTCCTCTCCAGTACAAAAGAAATTTACTAAAGACCCTCAACCACAGGATAAGAGCTATATGTTTAGAAGAAGTAACTGAAGATGAATTAAGCATTGTATATGATACTTTGATCGAAGATAGCTATCCCGACAAATTTATCAAGAAACACACATGACAAAGAAAGCGGAAAAGGACTAATCACTATCTGTAGACAAGAAGCCTCTTTATATACGACTGCAATTCAAGGGCGATATACCAAGTGAAATAATTACAAATAAATTAAGAAAATCAGTTCAAAGAACTTTTAATGCTGGCGAACTATAAGCCTTATTCTCTACACGACCGATGGCGCTACCTCGACTGAAAGATGAAGTACCTAGACTAGCTAGCCACTTCTAAATATATCTACTAATTCAACTGCGCTTGTGGAGTGAGCTATAGCGGCCGTTGCTCTAGGAACTTGATTTTTCGTGCTCGAGAACATTTCCGAGTATGGCTAAGTAAAGGTGTGGTGAAAGGCATCAACAGTTCGATATTAGACCATCTGGTCCAAACTAGCCACGTAGCCAGCCAGCAATGATAATCCTTCTCTATTATCCATCGTGTGCCTAGTAAATAGCTAAAAACATCGAAGCACAGCATGCTCCAAACAGCAGAGGCTATTGCAATTCACCTCAGACAACCAGTTCTTTGTGTGCAAAAGAGGCAGGTCCAGCCAGCCCCTACTACTGCCCTGATGGGCCTTCAGTAAAGACTACAAATTCATGAATTTGTATTATTATCTTACCTAATTTTTCTGACATTCACTGTATTGTTATGTTGATGCTGTTGAACCTGTAGTCGATTGATATTATTGATTCGCCGTTATTTAAACAACGACATTATTGTTGTTGATAACACTAATTCATTCATTCACTATAATGTATATATAACTGTAGAGCCTGATAATGAAGGGGTTATCGAAAAGAGTATTCTTTGTTCAGTATCCATTCTTTTGAAAAGGACATATATATTTATTACAGATTTTAGCAGAAATGCATAGAAGCCGTTTTTTGAGGGTTGTTGTCACTGCTCATAGAAAATAGTTCGACAACGACTGAAAACAAAGAGATTACTGCGCACTAGTTCACTCCCAATTGTAGAATCTCCAGCAGGAGACAATGGTGACACTTATAGGACACGACTAAGGCAAATACGTTCTCTCTCTGCAAATTTTCAGCAGGTTTTACATAAAAAAACTTATTCGTGGACATTTCAAACAGTATAGGTCCGTTACTACTACTAAATAATGTGACAGTGGTCTTTCCGAGTCGTTATACCTACGTAACTGTCTCCGCAAGAGCAGCTACATGTATAAATGCACACTGAACTGACCATACTCAATAGTTTATCCTTCTCAAGACAATGGTTCAACCCAAATACTTTACGTTATGAAGCCAGCCTGATGACCGTTTCGCCACCAGGATGGAGTGAAATGCCAATATGACTCTAGTTTTTTCAAAATGTCATTGTTCGTTAAACGTCGTCACACTCAACTTGGCTGACGGAAAAGTGATCATGGCTTTTCATGGAAACTCCAGGAATTCCGTCATGTAATTAAACACTAGTAGGCAGTTGATTCATTGACGGTTTTATCTCTGCATCACATGATATTCCCCTGGCTATTGGTCAAAGGACGTATGTACTGCGTCGTACTTCACCCTGTTCTCTTATATAGCTGTGAGCCATAACCATCAAAACCGGAAGATATGAAAAAAGTTAACCTTCTTTAACCATGGATATTTGCGTTCTACCTCCTATGTTAAGTGGTATAATATTGTGAGCAATACAGAAGTTAGGCATGTAGTGTTAAGTCAGTAAACGAGGTTGTGGGACTACATTTAGGTGGCTAGGATACGTGTTGTGCATTCCGAGCCATAACCCTCTTCGAGGGACAATAATAATCACCATGAGAAAGGAGTTAGGGGTGATCAAACCACACCGAGTCTTTGACAGTTGTTTTGATCTAGCCACCTAGGTAGACATGAGCCTCGTGGTTAGGGTTATCTGGATTCTAAGAACCTATGGCTGGAAACTATTGATGATATAGTTGAAAATCGTTCTCAATGGTCCAGATGTACTCATTCTTTGTGACCTCCAATCATCATTAAATGCTTACGATTTCCCATGTCAGTTTTCTTTCTCCCACTCATTTCTGCTCACTACAGTACTTTTAAAAATCCCTTTCCTTTCTCCTCTTTTATCTACCTGCGTGTGTTACATGAAATGTGTGAAATTTGGAACTGCTGGATCTTTGTGTCAAGTTCTCTGTAGAAATTTAGTTGGATTTCTGCACTGACCTGATGGTCAAAGATTCGATCTGTGTTTAAATCGTATTTTCATGCTGCTGAAGAGCCTCAAATCTAGGCGAAACCACTTATTTCGATAAATTAACACATGAGAATTATGTTGTATTCTTTATCATTCGTTACTTGTCCTGGAAAATATTGATCAAGACAAGTGCTTTAACAGTGAAAATTTTAAATTATATTATCGCCATTATTTACAATTTCAAGTACAATTGTCTGCTCAGACAATAAGCAACGAAAAAAATCAAAAACTTTCTCAAACAAAGTCAAATGAAATTGCAAAATAAATAACAAAAAAGCTTTTTTTCTTCAAAATATGAGTGGTCATAATGCTAGAGTGGAAAAATCTGTCAGTGAAAGTGGTATTATTATTATTACGAAGTTAACAATGAAAATTGGTTTGTTGAAAGATTTATATTTCGAGTTTGTCCACGGATTGATATCAGTTAGAGAACTATTGAAAACAACCAAGTACTGGACCGCCAACTGTTTCATACTAGTTTGGGAATCATCAGCAGTGTGCACCCACCAGCATGTTTTGAAGCCAGGACTTCGCGGTTACAATGTAGGCTCGTAGACCATTCAACCACTGGGACTCGACTCCTCAATGGTCAGCCCATGAATTCTAACTTCTGCCAGTTTATGCACGACATAGCGCAACCACATTGAAAATGTCTTCTTCGATGAGTTACTGCCTCACTTTCAACCTGCTGCACACTACTGGTCACGGATTCCCTTTAGAACCTCCAGGTTAACCGCCTCAATAGGACCAGTTGCTAGTGAGCATCAAATTAATGTTCAAGTATTGGTTTTGTAGGGAATTTCGTTTGGTTGGTTGGTTGGAGGATTTCTTTATTTGCATACAATGCTAATAATAATGATAGTTTTAGCATCTTGACTGCCTTCAGGATTTTTGTTCTCGTAGGAGGGTTGATGTCCACTGGTATTTCGGCTTCCGCCGTTACTATTATTGGGTACGTTGTAGGTGGCGGTCGATTTAGAAGTCTTTTGAATAAGTAGCCTTTCTTCCAATCCAATGATAACATCTTTTTTGGCTTAAATACTGCGCATTTTACGGAGAAATCTTACCCTTTTGTATACTTACTGTATGACGCAATGTTGGTCCACTGGAAACAAGACTGAATCTCCAGTCATAGTTTTCTTAATTCCCTTCTTGATGCAATCAGTAGCAGGTTTGTGAGTGTACATGTTCCAAGACACGGGCATAACTTGATAATTAGAAAAAATATAATATGGAAAAGTTTATGCACTAAACCAAATAAGAAAAGTAATACTACATCTACCATGGCTGGTATCAAAACAAAGTTCACCAATTACCGCGGTTTAGTGTGATGATGAATTGTCGCTTTGAACGCATAAAGGTGGTTTAAAATTCCTAATTGCCAGCTACGGCTTCCACAAACTTCAGGATACACTCTCCCCCAAAGACGCTTTATAGATAGGTGTAAAATATGTGTAAACGTCAATTTTATGTCCTGTCTTCTCTGTAATATGTTTCTCAATAGAGGAGCAAGGTTGCCTGTTCTCACCATTAATGGGTTGTAAGGATTCTATTTGCTTCTGGAGCCATTTAGGGATGTGCACTGAAGCCACCCCTTACTTGCAGGGATCCATGAGTCCTCCCTCCTATGTATGTATGTCCTCACTTACATTCAAATTGGTAAATTTAGTGGGATGCGGCATCATTTTCCGCATGTTCAAAGTGTTCAGACGGATATGCATAGACTCCACACCCTCAGTTATTCCAATCTCAGATGCAAAAAAATGTCTTTTTGAAGACAGTGATCAATCTTTGTTTAGCCATTAAGCTGTTATTGAACGCCAACGCCTACAACACTTGTTCACTATGACCTTAGAATCATTAAAACTGGGAAATATATTACGCGATCAGAAACATGAGTCAGTAATTAAGCGCCTGTTTAGCTAACCTGAAAGCGTAAATATGAACAACAGACCGACAGCTCACCGCAATGACTATGATACTTGACCACATAACTTCAGATTAACGAGTCGACTCAAATTAGTGGAAGTTAGCACCCAAGGTTGAATGATAGAAACTGTAGGGTAGCCACTATGGATTACTATTCAGTGCCACAACGGGAAACTTATATAATCCTTCGAAGTGAGGACAGGAGTAAGACAAGGCTGGTTGCCTTCTGTCGCCAATGATTTTCGTGATTGCAGTAGACTGGATAATGCCACAAACAGCGGGCAATGAGGAAACAGGCATAAAATGGACTCACACAAAAAACCTGAAGCATCTAGACTTCACCGATGATATATGTCTGATTTCCCACAAACTGGAAGATATGTAAGCTAAAAGCAACAAGTTCGCACCAGAAGCATAGAGAGAAGACAGTACTTCAGATGAACATTGAGAAAACAGAGGTGATAAAAATTCCTGGGCAAGAACAACAACAACTGACAACAATCAGCATAAAAGGAAGTAACCTCTTTTACCTACCTGAGAAGCATCGTTTTAACTACAGGCCGACGGAACTGATGAGGATATCAAAGCAAGAATCGGAACAGCAAGACAAGCTTTCACTACTCTCAAGTCTGTGTGGAAGCCAACAGCACTACTCAGCATCAAAAATAACATCCGGATTTTCAACTCCAATGTGAAGTCAGTGCTACTTGCTGTATGGATTAGAGACTTGGCCAGTGCGTCATAAAGAGCATCTCAAACAAACTACAGACCTTCATTACCAGTTGCCTTCACTCAATACTCAAGATCAGATGGCTGGTCAGAAAAGATCAGCAACAGAGATCTCTGGTAATGAACGAACCAACACAGCAGGATTCGATTGTGAAACAAATAGGCAGGAAGAAATGGAGATAGATTGGCTGGCCATACTCTGAGGAAACAAATCATCAAGTGACATCACTAGATAAGCCATCGCTCGAGCGGAACCCGACCGAAAGAGAAGCGGCGAGTTGGTCGTCAGTGCAAGGGTGACTTGGAGGAGGTCATTTGAAGAGGAGATGAGAGAATGTGCGCAGACATGGAGCCAGGTTAAGACTGTAGCAGAGAACCGAACGCAATGGAGACGCACGGTTGGAGCCCTAAGTTCCTCTAGGAATTAAAGGAAACAATAATAATAATATACAGATTACCGTCATCTTTTGTAACTGAAATCATGAACAATTAAAAAAAATAAATAAACTTCCTGACAGTTTATGTCATTGTGAACTACGTAAAAAGAATACACAAACGGCTTTTATTCAGTATAAATAACTCCTTGTAAGGGAGTAATTATATATATACACCCACACATAAATTTTACTGCTGTAATAACATTTTAATTAGCTAAATTTACTGTATCCTAAATAACTACCTGAAAAATTCAACTTCCTTGATTGTGTATAGATCATTTATTATGTTTCTTTATTGCTTTATAAGGGTATGTATATACACAATAATGCTTTGTGTACAAAATCAGTCAGAATTCCAACTTACTATTATTTCCTTAGGTTCAGAGGGAAACAGAGGGCTTAAACAGCATATCTCTATTTTATCCTGTTCTCTGAAGCTCTCTTCAGCTGACTGCGCCATTGTTCACTTACTTACTTACTTACTTTACTTTACTTCGGCTATCTCCTACGGGAGGATGAGCGGGCTTCATGAACATCTCGAATCATCGCTGCCCAGGCGCGGCGATCTGATGCAAGGTTTTGCGACAGGGTTATCCAATTCTTGTTTCACAGACGGAGTCCGCAGACGGTTTGTAGCCCCAGGCACTCCATATCAGCCTTGACTGTACCAAGCCATGTTTTCAGCTGCCCACCCCTGCGACATTGCCAAGATGGTAATGGCGAGGGATTTAGAACTGATTTGACCAGATCGTCATCTGATCGGCGTCCAGGACATCCAACAAGCCTCTTGTCCATACGTCTGCCGGTGAGCTCCAGTGAGCTTCATACGCCAGTCGTTGGAGGTTTGGAATCAGGGTTTAGCCATCTTTCCTAGACTGTCATCCAATGGACAGTCAACCCGGTGAAGAGCGCCGGATATCTGCTTTCGCCCTCTCACTTTGGTGAAAAACACCTCCACCACATGAAGGCAGTGAGTAGGACTTCCTCAGGAGAGGCTATGTAAGACGCCCGGTCATATGGGAGCATTTCAAGAAGTGTGCGGAGGGGTGGTCAACCCGCATCGCAAGGCACCCACCCCCGACCATTCTGAGGCTTTGGAGGCCATTGTTCACTTACTCTTCACAAGATCTTCTCGATGCCGCTCATTGACACTGAACTCGATGTTTCCTATTTGAGGATACGCCTGGAGCGTGAAGTTATTCAACGATCTTCTCAGAAAGAATATGTTGAATCCATGTTCATTTCCTTCTGCATATTTTTTCTAAGCGAGCAATCTTTGGTTGGTTTGCTGCCGGAGTTTCTTGTTGCTAATCGTTTCTGGCCAGCCATATGATTATTTTCTGTGTGAAACCAGCAAAGATGGCAGCGGCTGATAAAAATCTGCATTAACCGCGTTCAAAATGCTTTTTGTGACATCCTCGCGAGTCTATGCACCAAATAGAGGCACTGAATGACATGATAGCGGTGTTGGGAACTTGAATCTGGTTCCCTGTGTTTTTACTACAGCTGATTTCCAGACTACTTTCAAATTAATGGAGGTCCATCTTGCTTTTCAATTCCTGCTTTATCCGTTCCAACTGCAGTTGAAATGATATTGCCTAAATAAGTAAAAGACGTGAAGACAGTTAACGTTCTTAGCTGGATGTCTTTATCAACCGTCTCTCTTCTCTATGTTCACTTGACGTCTTGTCTTCACTACCCATCTCTTCTGCCAGCTAGTTGGTTTTCGCCTGTGGGTCTTCGAGTTTTATTTTGTGTGATATTAGACATAGATCATCCACAGAGTTCAGATCTTCTGGAGTCTTCTCATCAGTGCAACATATTCCCGTCTTCCCACTAATGAGAGTTCGTTGTCTTTTTTTTCACTTTGTGAGTTTCTGAGAGTATGAAATCACATTTCTACAAAAATTTCTTTTCATAAGATGTAAGTTATAATATGTGAACTATTTTCAGCATTTTATTTTAGGTTTCAAGCCCCACTTTTTATATCCTTCTGAGTGTTACGGCGGCATGCTTGAATTTTAAGCTACCGGAAACAGTGTAGATAAGATTTTATTTTGATAAGTCACACAGTGTAGTGTTACACAGTAATATTAACTGATGACCGACCACCTTTCGAGCACAAATTATTGCCACTCATAATCATATCAAGTCACCTACAGATTCACAAGTTTTTACTGAAATTAACAGGAAGCAAAATCATGAATCCTGATTGCAGTAGATTGGATAACGCGACAAACAGCGAACAGTAAGGAAATAGGTATAAAATGGACCCAAACAAACAACTTAGAGGTTATTTTCTATGAACTGTAAATCCCCATTATTTCATCGCATGATTAAAAGTGACTGACCTTATCTATAACTTTAAGTGTTGGTTTACGGGGTCTCTATTGATATCATATAAGATCATGAGCTGACATCAGCTCACTAGTGACCATTAGGGTGCAGCAAGTTGAAAGTGAGGCATTAACTCATCGAAGAAGACATTGCAATGTGGTTGCGTCATGTCGAGAGTGAATTTGCAGAAGTTAGAATTCATGAGCTGGCTATTGAGAAGTCAGGTCCCAGTGACTGCTTGATGGTCTACGAGCTCGGTAGCCTTGTAACCAGGAAGTCCTGGGTTCAAACAGTGGTGGTGGGTGCATGCTGCTGAAGAGTCTGAAACTAGGCTGACGGAACACCTAACAATCCTAGTTAGTTTTCCAATGGTTGTCTAGCTGATGTCAGCTGATGATGAAATCCTCCAACCAATCAAACAAAAAGATACTTACAAAACGAATACTTGAAGATTAATGAACAGTTGTTTCGTCCTATTTTATGGCTCTTCATCAGTATGCAGGCTTGACTCTATCAAATATCGGGGCCATGACCTTCATATCATAAGGCTAGCCCATTTAATATAAGTTTATATTTTATTATTATTGTTCCCTTGGGTTCCTAGTGGAACATAGGGCTTCAACTACACGTCTCCACTTGTTTCTATCTTCTGCCGTACTTTTTACTTTCATCTACGTTAGTCCATGCTGTTTCAACTCCTCTTCACACGATCTCCTCCATGTCACACTTGAACGTCCCACTCATCGCTTCCCTTTCGGGTTCCAATCGAGCATTGGCCTGACGCACGATTTCACCTAGCGACCTCCTCAACAAGTTTCCAATCCATCTCCACTTTCTCCTGCATTCATTTTGAGCGATTGGTTCTTGTTTTGTTTGTTCCCATAGTTTCTTGTTGGTGATTCTTTCTGGCGGCCATCTGATCTTCAGCAAAGAGCGAAGACAGTTGTTGATAAAGGTTTGCAACAGGCTGTTGGAAATAAATATTCTTTGTGACCCGCCAAGTTTCTGCGTCTGTCTACGACTATGCCACCAAAAGTTGTATCTGGTAAAGCTGCGAAGAAGGCGTCCAAGGCTAAGTTGCCGAAGTGGGAGGGACCGTATGTGGTCACATCGAGACGCGGTCCAGTGTACACAATAAAGAGAGGAGATAAAGAGAAAAGAGTAAACGCCAGTCTGCTACAAAGTTGGAGACAAGAATGTCAAGACACGGAACCTGAAGAACAGCAGGATGAAACATCTGTGCGGCGATCAAGGCGGTTACAGGAGAGACTTTATAATGATGGGGCGAGTGTGGTGAGTGCTACTTATAATCCGATATAAGTAGCATATCAGAAAGTGAATTCGGAAAAGTAACAATATGTTTTGCACACTGGAAAGGGCAATCAAAGAAGAGAACCACGGGAAGAAGAATGTTGCCATATGATACGGAATCCAGGGAGCTATCGAAGGTGACGATATTCGACCGATTCGTCACGGATGTGGCAAATGATGTGCAAACGGCGGTTCGCGAATATGGTATACCAAAATTACCTATGTACAATACGTTTTATCGAGTCTCCTCGGACTTTTCTTCTCTACATTTGATTTAATTCAATGAAGACCATTCATGCGCATATTGTGATCGTCTCTGATTTTTGCTTCTAGTTAAGTTAGCTCACAGAGATGGAGTGTAGAATTGATTGTTTATACCAACGTTTTACCAGTACATATGGTTTATTTGGTCAAGTAGATTATTCCAAACGAAATTATTATTCATATTCCCCAAAGGAATAGTTCCGATGGAATAAAAACAAGTTTTTAGTAGACAAATGGATAGATAGTATTGCTATTATTATTATTATTAATGGGTACTTTTTCCAGCTTAAAACACACTTTATAATTGAAAGCACATAAGTATATAAGAATGTATTCAGTCTAAAATGAAGCTTTGATTAAGTTGTTTTGTTATCCTTATTGTCTGAATAATATTTTTTTTCTGGACTGTGTTTTTTTGTCTCAAGTAGATGCCATGAGACAGTCTTAACAAACTTATTAACTTTACTAATCAAATCACGGTCATGCCAAACTATTTCGAAGTGAAAATGAATTAGTTATTGTTATATTATTATTGTTTCCTTTAATTCCTAGAGGAACATAGGACTTCAGCCGTGCGTCTCCATTGAGTCCGGTTCTCTGCTACAGTCTTCACCTGGCTCCAAGTCTACCCACACGTTTCCATCTCCTCTTCACATGACCTCCTCCAAGTCGCCCTTGCACTGACGACTAACTCGCCGCTTCCCGTTCCTCTTCCAATCGAGCAATGGCTTGTCTAGTGATGTCACTTGATGATTTGTTTCCTCAGAGTATGGCCAGCCAATCCATTTTCATTTCTTCCTGCCTATTTGATTCACAATCGGTTCCTGGTTGGTTCGCTCATTGCCAGAGATCCCTCGCTGTTGCTGATCTTTTCTGACCGGCCATCTGATCTTGAGTATTAATGAAGGTCTGTAGTTTGTTTGACATGCTCTTTATGACGCGCAGCGCAAGTCTCTGATCCGTATAGTAAGAAGCACTGACTGACTTCACATTGGAGTTGAAAATCCGGATTTTATTTTCATTTTCATGCTGAGTTGTGGACTTGAGAGTAATGAAAGCTTGTCTTGCTTTTCCGATTCTTGCTTTGATATCCTCGTCAGTTCCGTTGGCCTGTAGTTGAAACAATGCTTCCCAGGTAGGTAGGTGAAAGAGGTTGTTTCTTTCAGGTTCCTCCCATTTATGCTGATTGTTGTCTGTTGTTGTTGCTGTTGGTGATGTTGCCCAGGAATCTTCATCACCACATCTGTTTTCTCTATGTTCACCTGAAGTCCTATCTTCTCTGGATGTTTCTTCTGCCAGCTTGTTGCTTTTCGCTTGCATATCTTCCAGTTTGTTGTAATCAGTTTTTTGTGTGAGTCCATTTTATGCCTGTTTCCTAATTGCCCGCTGTCTGTTTGTCGCATTATCCAATCTACTGCAATCAGGAATATCATTGGAGATAGTAGGCAGCCTTGCCTTACTCCTGTCTTTACTTTGAAGGATTCCGTAAGTTTCCCGTTGTGTATTGCTTGTCATGCATCATTGTCGTACAGCTGTTGGATGAGATGTATAATTGAATTGAGGTTTACTGGAATAATGCGGATACATATATACTAGACGCTTTTCTAGAAAATACTTCATGCACTTATTCCCCTCAATGAATGTGAATAATTGGTGGTATTAGATGGTTGGAGGCAATCGGCCACAAGAAGCCTCGTTCGACCTAGGCTTCGTACTTGTTGGCACTCACTTGTCAGCAAGGCATATCTGCAACCTCGAAGGAATTCATGTCCCTTCAGAGATTTGAACCCGCGTCACCCATTGCTGCCTGCAGTCAGAGATCTCCTGTTGGACTGTATTGGATGTTTTTGATTGGACACTAGTCAATGCACCGTGATGACAAGCCAGCTAGCATGGAGGCCACCTTGCAAACTTGACTGATAGAATTCAGTCTGCACCGAAGATAGGACTAGATACATTACACTAGTTACTGACTAGTGTACAATCAAGAATGTAAATAAAGCAGGAACACAAGTTTCCGCAGAATAAAGAAAGTACCATCATCTATTGATTCGTTGGCTCCTCATCATCTGCATGCGGCTAGCAGGTGTTGCATAATATCAGTTAACAAGTAACTGCAAACTTAATGAATAGTGCTCAGAAATTACACTTATACAGCTTGCAAGCAGAAAGTTCAAGTTCAAAGAAGAAGCGAGTAAGCAGTGAGTAAGTTGATGAGTAACCAATAAGCTAAGTAACAATGTGGCGAGTTCAACTCAAAGCATAAAAACATGAAACAACCAAAGTTACACTATAACGAAGGAGAAGTGATTAAAGCCAAAGATTACGTAATCAGACGAAAGACATAAAGTAAAGACATAAAATTACCAAGGCAAAGAAAGACTTTCGACGGATTCTTGCTGAACACGTAAATTAGCTTTCAGGCGTTTGACAGCAATTACTTCAGAAAACATTTGGGGGAATCGAACTATTTTGTCCATTGACAGTTTAAAAAGATTTCATGCCGTCTACATAAGTGGCCAGTATCGATGAGAAACCTGTCATTAGTACTTTTATAAACTTTTGTTCTCTTGCGACTTAGGCGTTTTAGTAGGTGGTCAGTAAATTGAAGGCGTGCCATTCTATCCAAGCATTTACCTTTTGCTTAAACTTCTTCAACTTTCTGTGTATGAATAATACAAGTATAGTTTCTCAGTGCTGCTTGTTAGGTTTGGAGTCTCTTGTCAACTGACATTATGGAATATTTCCAAGCTGTACGCAGCTGTTGAGGAGCCGACGACGAATAAATGTATGACGGCACTTTATTATTCTGTAGAAACTTATATTCTCGCTTTTTTCATATTCTAGGCAGTTATTCGATAAATCCATTATGGATAAGATTTTATTTTGATAAATCACACAGTGTTGTTATACAGTAATATTAACTGATAACGTTTCGAGCATAAACTATTGCTCATAATCATATGAAGTTACTCACCCAACTACTTTCCTTTATTTAAATACATGTGTGGAATCGATTAGATATTGGAATAAAATTCAATATGAGACCCTGTTGACCCAATTAAACAAAGTAGTATAATTTACAAAATACCCTGCAATGACTGTGAGTTAATTCAACTGCATAGGTCAAACTAGTAGGTCTAGGGTAGTCAGATTATCAGAACATAAGAATTTAGCTAAGGTAAGAATGGTTGACCCAGAGAAGATAAGTAATTTAGAAAAAAGCTCAGCAATTGCACTTCACGCATTAACAAACATCCACACTATAGGGTGGGAGAGGGTTAAAATTCTAAAAAGAAATCTAGGTAGGTGGAGAGAGAGGTTGATAACGGAATCCTTATTCATCGAGTCTAAACCCAACACATGCAACAGAAATGACTCAATACCAGAGATATGGAAGATATTATTACCACCAGTCAGTCAAATCAGAGGAGGATAATAAATAATCTTAAATTGTATTCTGTTTCAATTCACATATATTCTAACATTCTAACAAGTTACTTATTTTGACTAGAGAAACACTCGTCTTATTTCCCATCTGATTGTATTTGACTGATAACACTAATATTATTATTTTCGAATGTACATTATCATCTTATATTGATTTTTATTCAAATGTCTAGTCATCAATTTCACTCATGTATATAAATGAAGCAGGAGGGTTGTGTGAGTGAGTGACTTGATATGGTTATGAGCAGTAATAATTTGTGCTCTAAACGTGGTCATCAGTTAATATTACTGTATAACAGAAACACTGTGTGATTTATCAAAATAAAATCTTATCCGTAATGGAGTTATGCTCTACCACAGTGCCCAGGTTATTCGATAGTCATGGTATTACTAAAACAGTAATACGGCAAGCCAAACAAAGATTTATATTATCATATTAATCGTTCCTTTGGTTCCATATGAAATATAACGGGCTTCAGTAGGTACGTCTTCACTGTATTCTGTCCCCCGTCGTCTTCTTTTTTAGCTGGTTGCACGACTGTACCATGAAATCTCCATATTATATTTGAAAAGCAAAACTCATTGCTTCTCATTCGGCTTTCATACAGGGACATGGAATGCCATGTCCTACAAATACATATAGTAGAGTTATTTGAGTTCTGGTTCAAGCACAATATATGTCCTTTTCTATAGTTTGGTTTGTAAGGATTAGTTATGTTTTACGAGTTGATCACTGACTGATATCAGTTAGAGAACCATTGAAAACCAGGGAGTACTGGACAGCTGCTGTTTCATCCTAGTTTGGGAATCATCGGCAGTACGCACCCACTTGGCGTACTGCCGATGATTCCCAAACTAGGATGAAACAGCAGCTGTCCAGTACTCCCTGGTTTTCAATGGTTCTCTAACTGATATCAGTCCGTGATCAACTCGTAAAAATATGTCTTTTTATTCAATCCTACTCCTTTCTTGTTTGTTCACATTTTGGTATGAATTATTTCTATTACACATCTGCAGTGAGGCTTCAATGACTACATTTCCGGTGATACGACTGTTTTATCTGGGGAGACAATACACTTTTGAAATTTAAACCATTTCTCATCCTAATATATAATTAAATGCTACGGAGTGCATAACAATGACACTTTTCCTAACTTTATTATGGATAACGTTTTATTTTGATAAATCACACAGTGTTTTTGTTATACAGTAATATTAACTGATGACCAACTTTTGAGTACAATTTATTATTACTGCACATAGTCTCATATCAAGGCACTCACTCACACAACTTTCTTGCTTGATTTATATACATGAGTAAAAATTGATACGATTAGACATTTGACTTAATAAAATCAATATGAGATGAAGTACATTCGAAAATATTATTAGTGTTATCAGTCAAGTACAATCAGATGGGAAATAAGACGAGTGTTTTTATAGTCAAAATAAGTAATTTGTTAGAATGCTGTGATGTGCTTGAAATGAGATGGAATTTCGAGATTATTTATTATCCTCCTGCTCTGATTTGACTGACTGGTGGTAATAATATCTTCCCTATCTGTGGTATTTGTATTGAGTCATTTCTGTTGTTTATGTTGGGTGTGTGGACTCGATGAACCAGGCAGGATTCAGTAATCAGTCTCTCTCGCTCTCCACCTACTTATATTACTTCTTAGAATCTTAACCCTCTCCCACCCACCCTCTTGTGTGGTTGTGTGTCAATGCATGCATGCAGTGCAATCGCTGAGCTTCGTTCTAAATTACTGATATTCTCGGGGATCAATCATTCTTACCTTAGCTAAACTCTTATGTTACGACAATCTGACTACACCCAATCTACTAGTTCGGCTTATGTGGTTGACCTAACTCACAGTCATTGCAAGGTATTTTGTAAATTATATTACTTTGTCAAACTGGGTCCACTGGGTCCTTTGGCCTGCAGTGCTTGTCTCTGACTGATTAATTGCCTTTTATCTATGTATCGAAGACGTAACACGGCATTTCATAAATGCTATATTTATCATTGTTTTAACTCAATTTAGACTTTCTCAATGGCTGACCGTACCGAAATGTTCAGTTTCTTTTGAAATGTCAGCTCCTAGTTTTGACATTTCGATGATGTTTGAGAATTGACATGAAGTAATTTGATGGACGGCAGCTAGCTAGCAGTCGAACACAGAATATGCATTTCGTCTTGTCTGGGACACATCATCTGTATATACCTGCAATTCCGAGTGAGTGGTGATGTCCTCACTGTAACATGAACCCTTTATTATTATTATTTCCTTTAATTCCCAGAGGAACATAGGGCTTCAGCCAGCCAAGTCTCCATTGCGTTCGGTTCTCTGCTACAGTCTTCACCTGGCTCCAAGTCTGCCCACACGTTTTCATCTCCTCTTCACATGACCTCCTCAAAGTCACCCTTGCACTGACGACCAACTCGCCGCTTCCCTTTCGGGTTCCACTCGAGCAACGGCTTGTCTAGTGATGTCACTCACTTGATGGTCTCCTCAGAGTATGGCTAGCCAATCCATCTCTATTTCTTCCTGCACATTTGTTTCACAATCGGTTCCTACTGTGTTAGTTCGCTCATTGACAGAGATCTCTGTTGTTGATCTTTTCTGACTGGCCATCTGATCTTGAGTATTGAGCGAAGACAACTGTTAATGAAGGTCTGTAGTTTGTTTGAGGTGCTCTTTATGACGCGCTGGCCACGTCTCTGATCCGTATAGTAAGTAGCACTGACTGACTTCACATTGGAGTTGAAAATCCGGATCATATTTTTGATGCTGAGTAGTGCTGTTGACCTCCACACAGACTTGAGAGTAGTGAAATCTTGTCTTGATTTCCCGATCCTCGCTGCTTTGATATCCTCGTCAGTTTCGTTGGCCTGTAGTTGAAACGATGCTTCCCAGGTAGGTAAAGGAGGTTGTTTCTTTCAGATTCCTCCCACTTATGCTGATTGTTGTCTGTTGTTGTTACTGTTGGTGTTGACCAGGAATCTTCATCACCCCTGTTTTCTCTATGTTCACCTGAAGTCCTATCTTCTCTGGATGCTTTTTCTGCCAACTTGTTGCTTTTCGCTTGCATATCTTCCAGTTTGTGGGAAATCAGACATATATCATCGGCGAAGTTCAGATCCTCCAAGTTTTTTGTGTGAGTCCATTTTATGCCCGTTTCCTCATTGCCCTTCCCGCTGTTTGTCGCATTATCCAATCTACTGCAATCAGAAAAATCATTGGCGATAGTAGGCAGCCAGCCAGCTTGTCTTACTCCTGTCCTCACTTTGAAGGATTTCGTAAGTTTCCCGTTGTGGATTACTTGGCATGCGGCATGGTCGTGTAGCTGTTGGATGAGATGTATAATTGTCGGTGGCACCTCGTAGTAGCGAAGTAGTTTCCAAATCACCTCTCGATCGGTGCTGTCGAAGGCCTTTTCAAAGTCGATGAAGTTGATATAGAGAGGTGACTGCCATCCCAAACTTTGTTCAATGATGATCCGTAATGTGGTCATCTGATCAATACATGACTTGTTTCTCCTGAATCCAGCCTGTTCCGGTCGAAGTTTTTCATCCAGAGTGGCGTGTTTGATTCTCTCCAGTTCTTACTTAATGACTTCTTTAGTTGACAACCTCTCTATCTCAACTTCATCGATTTTGAAAAGTAAGAAACATAGTAAGAAGGTAATGACACTGGTTAGATGGAATCTAATAGTTAACTGAAGAAAACAAACAAATTATTGAGTTATTATGGTTGGGAGTGATTAGCAGTGGAATCCAGGATGTACTTTTCTACATATATTTGGGACTCATTAAGGTGGATGCATTTTGAGGGACTGAGACTCTTCAAGAAAACCCACCACTCACTTGGAGTGCGGATGGAAACTCCAGGTGACGAGTTCCAAGCAGGACGAAATGTGTGCATACTGGATTCCACAGCCAGCCACCACCAAACAAAATAACTTGATGTTATTCCTCAAACATTGTCGAAGTGTCCGTACTAGGGACTGATATGTATGTTAGCAGAAGCGGAGGATTTCAGTCCAACACGATCAATCAACGGGATGCACAAATAAACCTGAAAATAAACACATATGAACTATGCCTAATACAGAATAAATGATAATCTTTTTACAAATTGTGAAGTCCACTTAAGTAATCTGATAGGCCAAATTACAGTCATGAAATAATGTGATCTGGCTGCCAAGTACTATTGTTTGAAGTCAGTGGTTTTGAAGTACTCGTATGCTTACCCTATTTTGTAGTTATGTTCATTTTCAGTGATTGCCATTCCACTGTATCTGATGACGCCACTACTGGAGAAGGTGTGAAAAGAAAGCAAATTACCCGAGGATTGGAAGAAAGGATACTTATACAAACTACCAAAGAAAGGAGACTTAAGTCAATGCAAGAACTGGTGCGAAATTATGCTCCTATCCATCCCAAGCAAAATACTAAGCCGCATCATCCTGGAGAGAATCAAACACGCCACTCTGGATGAAAAACTTCGACCGGAACAGGCTGGATTCAGGAGAAACAAGTCATGTATTGATCAGATGACCACATTACGGATCATCATTGAACAAAGTTTGGGATGGCAGTCACCTCTCTATATCAACTTCATCGACTTTGAAAAGGCCTTCGACAGCACCGATCGAGAGGTGATTTGGAAACTACTTCGCTACTACGAGGTGCCACCGACAATTATACATCTCATCCAACAGCTACACGACCATGCCGCATGCCAAGTAATCCACAACGGGAAACTTACGAAATCCTTCAAAGTGAGGACAGGAGTAAGACAAGCTGGCTGGCTGCCTACTATCGCCAATGATTTTTCTGATTGCAGTAGATTGGATAATGCGACAAACAGCGGGAAGGGCAATGAGGAAACGGGCATAAAATGGACTCACACAAAAAACTTGGAGGATCTGAACTTCGCCGATGATATATGTCTGATTTCCCACAAACTGGAAGATATGCAAGCGAAAAGCAACAAGTTGGCAGAAAAAGCATCCAGAGAAGATAGGACTTCAGGTGAACATAGAGAAAACAGGGGTGATGAAGATTCCTGGTCAACACCAACAGTAACAACAACAGACAACAATCAGCATAAGTGGGAGGAATCTGAAAGAAACAACCTCCTTTACCTACCTGGGAAGCATCGTTTCAACTACAGGCCAACGAAACTGACGAGGATATCAAAGCAGCGAGGATCGGGAAATCAAGACAAGATTTCACTACTCTCAAGTCTGTGTGGAGGTCAACAGCACTACTCAGCATCAAAAATATGATCCGGATTTTCAACTCCAATGTGAAGTCAGTCAGTGCTACTTACTATACGGATCAGAGACGTGGCCAGCGCGTCATAAAGAGCACCTCAAACAAACTACAGACCTTCATTAACAGTTGTCTTCGCTCAATACTCAAGATCAGATGGCCAGTCAGAAAAGATCAACAACAGAGATCTCTGTCAATGAGCGAACTAACACAGTAGGAACCGATTGTGAAACAAATGTGCAGGAAGAAATAGAGATGGATTGGCTAGCCATACTCTGAGGAGACCATCAAGTGAGTGACATCACTAGACAAGCCGTTGCTCGAGTGGAACCCGAAAGGGAAGCGGCGAGTTGGTCGTCAGTGCAAGGGTGACTTTGAGGAGGTCATGTGAAGAGGAGATGAAAACGTGTGGGCAGACTTGGAGCCAGGTGAAGACTGTAGCAGAGAACCGAACGCAATGGAGACTTGGCTGGCTGAAGCCCTATGTCCCTCTAGGAATTAAATGAATTAATAGTAATATAATAATAATAGTTGACAAATAAATTATTAATTCTTATCTGATGCCTTCGCTTGTTATGCTACTTAAATCCACTGATAAGTAATATACCCAACTTAAAAGGGCTTTCGCCAAGATTGTTGTTGTATATAATCGATCAGCCTGCAGTTAGTCTAATTAATTAGATGGCTGGAAGCAATCAGCCACAGGAAGCCCTGCTAATACCTAGGCTTGGTACTAGTTGGCACTCACCAGTCAGCAAGGCGTATCTGCAAGCTCGAAGGAAATCATGTCCCTTTTGAGATTCGAACCCGCATCACCACGCAGTACCACCTGCAGTCAGAGACGTTAACACCACTGAGCTATTCAGGCTTGCGATTGACCTCCTATAAGAATGTATTGGATAATACTAGTCAGTAACTAGTGTAATGGGTGTGTGTGTGTCAAGTGCTATCTTAGGTGCAGACTAAATTCTGTCAGTCAAGTTTGCAATCGGGGCAGTGTGATTTGTAAACTTCACCTGATAGTCGAATTCGGTGAGTGAAGATGTTTTTGGGTTCAAACGAGTCAATAGTAGTTGCTGTATAAAATTTTAGATATTTCTGCCTTTTGCGTTGATAATTTTAACTTTTTTTCATTTTTCCTTCATTCATTTCATTGTTTTTTGACCAGTTCTATAAAGTTTCTTTAAATGAAAACAGATTTGAAAAGTTTTTGATGCCTGCTTTCAATTACTTCTTATTGGTTTATGAATATATTGGAGTAGAAAGAATATTATTTGTGTAATGAGCACTTAAATGAACGACATTTTAAGTATTGGTTTTGTCGGGATTTTGTTTTGATTGGTTGGGGGATTCCATCACGATCTGACAAGATTTAGAGAACCATTGACAAACCTAAGAGTACTGGAGAGCTGTTTCGTCAGCCTAGTTCGGGACTCTTCGGCAATATAAACCCACCACAGGAGTTCGAACCCAGAACCTTCCGGTTACAAGGCCAGTTAGCTCGTAGGTCATTAAGCCACTGGGAAGCCATGACCATTAGGGTAGAATAAGTTGAAGGTGAGGCAGTAACTCGTTGAATAAGACATTGCGAAGTGGTCGCTGTGTGTCATGAATTGACTTATGTTAAAATTCATGTTTTTTTTCTAGAGTTTGGTTTGTAAGGGTTTATTATGTTTTTACGAGTTGATTACGGACTGACATCAGTTAGAGAACCATTGAAAACCAGAGAGTACTGGACAGCTGCTGTTTCATCCTAGTTTGGGAATCATCGGCAGTGCGCACCCACTCTCACGGGTCGAACCCTCGAACTTCCGGTTACAAGGCAAGCTCGTATACCATTCAGCCACTGGGACCCGATTCAACCGCTCATGAATTCTAACTTCTACCAATTCGTGATTTAGCGCGACCCTAACCATTGTCGTTGGTGGGACATCCAACCACACATACGTGACATCTAATTGGACCTCAGTGGTCACGACTTCTCACTAGAACTCCAGGAAGTTAGAATTCATGAGCCATTGAGAAGTTAGGTCCCGATGGCTGAATGGTATACGAGCTTGCCTTGTAACCGGAAGTTCGAGGGTTCGACCCGTGAGAGTGGGTGCGCACTGCCGATGATTCCCAAACTAGGATGAAACAGCAGCTGTGCAGTACTCTCTGGTTTTCAATGGTTCTGTAACTGATATCAGTCCGTGACCAACTCGTTAAAATTCATGGTTTGGCCATTGAGGATTTTGGTCTATGAGCTAGATCGCCTTGTAACAAGTAGGTTTTGGGTTCGAACCGTGGCGATGGGTGAGCAGTGCTGAACAGTCCCAAACTAAGCTGACGAAACAGCTGGTGGTTCAGTACTGCTTGGTAGTTTTCCAATGGTTCTCTAACTGTTATCATCTCAAGATGAAATCTTCCAACCAATCAGAACTACATTTTACATGTTACCAATATCCATTCACGTTTTTAGGGAGTCTGCATTATCCGCACTGCTTCGACATCGTATGGATAATAACTTTAGATGGGCAAGGATCAAATTATGTTCAATGATATTCCTTTTTATTTCACTGTAACTTTTACTTTACTCTTCTTTATTTTTGTTTAACTGCATCGTATTAGGTTAATTAAAGTAACATGGTAGATTTTGTCTCAAACTAACATCATTGAAGAAATCACTGAAAAACAGGGAACAACATGCATCAGAACACCCGAAAATTTATTCACTGTTCATAGCCGATGAACTACGGAGTGGAATTCCCAAAGTAAGTTATTACCGATGACTTATACCAGCGTGACGTGTAAGGACGAATAGTCATCGACAGTAGTAAAGAGAAGTGGCGCTACATTGGGGATCTACAGAATTTATAATTCACAGGTTATTATTGCCTTTCAGTCGGTGGGTAAGTGGAGTCAGGATGGCCAAGCTCCTTTGTTGGCTGTTGTGGCAGTTATGATTGATGCATGCGTTGACATGACATTCTGATTGAACAGCTTTTGATTCGTTTATTTTGTGGCTGAGGGATTTCGATGTCGCTTGGCTGCAGGTATCACAAAGATTCGAAAGTTCGCAAACTGTCCACCATAACTAATTTATTTTCATAAATTATTAAAAAAATAGTATAAAAACATAAGGAAACAATTTTGCTATTTTTCGTGAGTGAGAGTGATGCTAAATTTTAAAAAATAATTTATTCAAATTCTAACTGATTAATCTTATGCTTCTAAATAAGAAAATGAAATACTTGATAAAGCATCCTGCTATATATATATATATATATATACATATACATATATATACTGATGACGAATATTTAACTGTTTTATTTTTGCTTTTCCCACAAACTGGAAGATAAGCAAGCGAAAAGCAACAAGTTGGCAGAAGAAGCATCAAAGACAGGACTTCAGGTGAACGTAGAGAAAACAGAGGTGATGAAGATTCCTGGCCAACACCACCAACAGCAAGAACAACAACAACAGACAACAATCAGCATAAATGGAAGGAACCTGGATGAAACAACCTCTTTCACCTACCTACCTGGGAAGCATCGTTTCAACTACAGGCCGACGGAACTGACGAGGATATCAAAGCAAGAATCGGAAAAGCAAGACAAGCTTTCACTACTCTCAAGTCTGTGTGGAGGTTAACAGCACTCAGCATCAAAAATAACATCCAGATTTTCAACTCCAATGTGAAGTCAATCAGTGCTACTTACTGTACGGATCAGAGACTTGGCCAGCGCGTCATGAAGAGCATCTCAAACAAACTACAGACCTTCATTTACAGTTGTCTTCGCTCAATACTCAAGATTAGTTGAACAGAGAAGATCAGCAACAGGGAGGGATCTCTGGCAATGATTGAACCAACCAAGAACCGATTGTGAAACAAATAGGTAGGAAGAAATGGAGATGGATTGGCCATACTCTGAGGAAACCATCAAGTGACATCACTAGACAAGCCATCGCTCGAGTGGAACCCGAAAGGGAAGCGACGATTTATTTGGTCGTCAGTGCAAGGGTGACTTGTGGGAGGAGGTCATGTGAAGAGGAGATGAAAGCGTGTGGTTATACTTGGAGCCAGGTGAAGACTGTAGCAGAGAACCTAAGGCAATGTAGACTTGGTTGGCTGAAGCCCTATATTCCTCTAGAAATTAAAAGTTACAATAATAATAATAATAAAGCTTTTCATAAGTAAGTATGATATACTAATTTAATCCTACGAAAATCAAGAAGCCGGCGGGATATTTTAAACCCAAATAAAATCGTATGAGATGAAATTCCCCAAGAGCGCTCAGGCTGAAGTTGTTTCAGCAAGATTCTACCGTTGAATTCGCTGACTGAAAGTGGGCTGACCACCTTCTTTTCAAGTGGAAGATTGGATAGCCGGCCATAAACGATCAAAAATAATAAACTCTATCAAGCAACGAACTAACTAAGAACACATCGAACAAAAGGAATGCCGAAGGAAATGGAGATGAATTTGATTCGCTTTTAGGAGACCGATAAGTGATATTACGCTCCATTTGGTACCTCAAATGGAACCCGAACATGTAACGACAAGTTGGCGCGTGAGTCTAGGTGTGATATGAACCCACACAGAAAACTTGGAGGATTTGAATTTCGCCGATAGCATAGATATGACTGATTTCCAACAAAATGGAAGATATGCAAGTGAAAAGCAACATGTTGGCAGAAGAAACATCAAAAATAGGACTTCACTTTAGGTGAACATTGAGAAAACAGAGGTGATAAAGATTCCTGGCCATCAACGACAACAGACAACAATCAACATAAGTGGCAAAAACCTGAAAGAAGCAACCTCCTCTACCTACCTACCTACCTACCTACATGATAAGCATCGTTTCAAATACACACGGCCGGAACTGATGAGTATATCAAAGAGAGGATCCGGAATGCAAGGCAAACTTTCATTGCACCCAAGTCTGTGTAGAGATCAACAGCACTACTCAGCATGAAAAATAAGATCCGGATTTTCAACTCCAATGTGAAATCAGTTCTACTTACCATAAGGATCAGAGACTTGACCAGCGCGTCCATTCGAACAAACCACAGACTTTTATCAACAGCTGTCTTCACTCAATACTCTGGGAACGAACCAACCTAGCAGGAAGCAATTGTGCAACAAATATGCAGAAAGAAACTGAGGTGGATTGGTGGCCATACTCTGAGAAAACAAACCATCATCCAGTGAGTGACATCACACGCGAAGCCATCACTTGAGTAGGAAGCCCAAATAGGAAGCGGCGAGTTAGTTGGTCGTCAATGTGACGTTGACATGGAGGAGTAGGAGGTGATGTGAAGAGGAGATAAAAGCATGTGGGCAGACATGCATTCAGGTGGAAGAGAACGTTGGCAGAGATTAGGATGCAACGGAGACGTCCAGCTGAAGGCCTATTTTTCTCTAGGAACAAAAGGCGACAACAATAATAATGATAATAATAATACCACAAATTTTCCCTCTTCGTTATTTCAGTATGAATATTCACTGTACACAAATCTTTCTTATATAAGTAAAATTATTTATTATTATATTTCCCCTGGGTTCCTAGTGGAACATAGGGCTTCAACTACACATCTCCACTTGATTCTGTCTTCTGCTGTACTTTTCACCTGCGTCCATGTTAGTCCATACTGTTTCAACTCCTCTTCACACGATCTCCTCCATGTCACCCTCGGACGTCCCACTCGTCACTTCCCTTTCGGGTTCCACTCGATCATTGGCCTGACGCGCGATGTCACCCAGTGGCCTCCTCAACGAGTGTCCAATCCATCTCCACTTTCTCTTGCATATTTGTTGGGCGATTGATTCTTGTTTTGTTTGTTCCCATAGTTTTTTGTTGGTTCTTGTTCTTTCCGGCCATCTGATCTTCAGTATAGAGCCAGCGAAGACAGTTGTTGATAAAGGTCTGCAACCTGTTGGAAATATTCTTTGTAACACACTGGCCAAGTTTCTGATCCGTATAGAAGAACTGACTGACTTGACGTTTGTATTGAAAATCCGAATTTTGTTGCTGATGCAGGCTGAGTGACGAAGATTTCCAGATTGGTTTCAGGTTGATGAATGTGTTTCTCGCCTTCCCGATTCTCGATTTCACATCCTCGTCCGTCCGTTCCACTTGTAGTTGAGACAATGCTCTCTAGATAAGTGAATGAAGTAACCTCTTTCAAATCCCTCTCGTTGATGGTGATTGGCATTGGATGTTGTTGCTGCTGTTGTTGTTGTTGTTGTTGGTTGGTTATTTTCATAACCTCTGTCTTGTCTATGTTCAGCTGGAGTCCTGTCTTCTCTGGCTGCTTCTTCGACCAGTTTGTCAGTTTTCACTTGTAAGTCTTCGATTTTGTGTGACATCAAACATTAGTCATCTACGCGCGAAATCCAGGTCTTCTAGGTTCTTCACGTCGGTCAGGAAAGGATATCATTGTCTTCTCGTTCCCCACTGTCTGGCGCATAATCCAGTCCATCACAGTTCCTGTTAACCTCGTCTAGATTACTAGCTCACTAGTTTTTTAGCCGATCCCAAGCGCGGATAAAGAGGGAGGGTTGGGGCGTGGTGCTAGCAACTCCACCTCCAAAACTTAACCAAATTGCTACAGAAACTTCAACGCATAAATATATATTAAAAATACTAAAAATATATAAGTAATATAAAAACTAATAAATAAATCAGAATGTATTCAGAAGTCGTCTACTTGTTTATTCGCATACATCTATTTATTTAGATGAGAGAATAAAGTAAGTTAATTAGAAATACACTGAACAAATAGCCAGCAAAACAAACTTATTTATCAATAATAAATAATAATACGAACAGAGACAGAAAAAGAAAACAGTTCAACTCAAACAAACAAACGAAATAAATTTACCATACTAAATGGTATTACTGTATAACTGCGATAATAATAATAATAAATAATGGATCTGCTAATAATGTTTACACAAACATCACTAATCATAATCATGTCATTTACTTCATTCAATTTTGTAATCATATTACCTACACACAATTTTCTACTCTTTCTTATCTTTCTTTTAGCATAAATGAAACAGCTAACTAAGTACATCAATTTGCTTTGTTGTTTTTGAAAACCTTAAAGTTTTAGTATTCACTGGTGAGTTTTGTTTTGGCTTTGCGTGTTTGACTATCTATATTTTGAGTGATGAGTACGCTTATAGGACTCAAAGTGAACATAGACAAGGTGGAGATTATGAAAATAACCAACCAACAACAACAACAGCAACTTCCAGCACCAATCAACATCAACGGGAGGTATTTGAAAGAGGTTACTTCATTCACTTATCTAGGGAGCATTGTCTCAACTACACGAGGAACGGAGGGACGAGGATGTCAAATCGAGAATCGGGAAGGCGAGAAACACATTCATCAACCTGAAACCAATCTGGAAATCTTCGTCACTCAGCCTGCATCAACAACAAAATTCGGATTTTCAATACAAACATCAAGTCAGTCAGTTCTTCTATTCGGATGGATCAGAAACTTGGTGGGTCACAAAGAATATTTCAAACAGCCTGTTGCAGACCTTTATCAACAACTAACTGACTTCTCTCTATACTGAACATCAGATGGCCACCGGAAAGAATCACCAACAAGAAACTATGGGAACTAACAAAGCAAGAACCAATCGCTCAAGAAATATGCAGGAGAAAGTGGAGATGGATTGGACACTCGCTGAGGAGGCTTCTAAAAGACATCGCGCGTCAGGTCAAAGTTCGATTAGAACTCGAAATGGAAGCGGCGAGTGTGACGTCCATGTGTGACATGGATGAGATCGTGTAAAGAGGAGTTGAAACAGTATGGACTAAGATGGATGCAGGTGAAAATACAGCAGGAGACAGAAACAAGTGGAGACGTGCAGTTGAAGCCCTATGTTCCACTAGGAACCCAAAGGAACAATAATAATAATGATAAATTATTTTATGCTTAGCTTTTTTTCATTTAATACTAATAAATATTTGTTGTTCATTTTTGTTTTACTCGGAAAACAGAAAACTGTTTTCTACACCTGATTTTCAAGATGTTTGTATTTCTCTCCACTAATGATGACGGCTTGATTCCGATTGGTTGTTGACTGTTTTTAACTTACCAATTGAATAAGTGCCTCTCAAGGTCATATATAAAACTTATAGATACAGCACACAAGCCAGCCAGCCAGTACAATCACTTCATTTCGATATTGTGCAAATCGAAAGATCCATCAGAAAAGGAAGATAAGATTAAAGCAAAATATTTAGAGAGAACAATTGATTTCAATAATAAATTCTTCTTCAGGCTCTACAATTATAAATCCATTAATTTAAGCATACAATAGTCAGTAAAGGCAAATTGGAATCATATCAAAAAGTGTATTGTGGAACAAGTATAAGTCAGATGGGATGGAACAATAGTCAGATAGTTTTTTAATATGCATGGTCAATGAGAACATGGGACAAAATGAGATGAAGTAATTTAATTTAATGATGTGTATATATTAATATAGTCAACAGAAAAATACAGGTTTCTATAGTGAGTGTAATCAGGGTGTGTGAGACAATATGAAAATAGACCAACGAATGGGGTGGACTAGACATAAGTTGAACGTTGAAAATAACGACAATAAGAATGATTGTAAAATAAAAGCGATGATATGGTGTAAAATTACAAGCACTATTGGTAAATGACTGTCAAATAATAATCATGAATATAATGAAGTGGAATGAACAGGATTTTGTAAATATGATAACAAGCTAGAAAAGCACTACTTAAACCTAAGGTAATAAAATCATAAGAAAGGTCATGAAATCATAAAAGTCGAAAATGAACGATTGTCAACGAAACAGAGGAATAGAAGAAGAACAAGGAAAGAAAAGAAAATTGTGAAAGAAATTTATAGTATTAATGGAGGATTTGTTGGCTTTATTGTAGGCCAAGGTAAACATAGTGCTTGAACATACTTCTTCTGTATGCAAAGAGATGGTCTTCTGGTATTAATTGCAACCGCTTCAGCTAAGATAATAAGATTAGTACCATTTACAAAATAAATTTTATTAACTGCAACAGACATTACATCGGTGGTCGAAGTGGGCGTCGCCTTCGAACTAGAATCCAAGAACACAAATTAGCAATGAAAAGACATGATATATATTCTTTATGAAATAATAGAGAAGATTTGTAGCTCAGGTGGATGATTTGCAATTAATATTGTTCTCTGAGCTGGTTGGTTTAGTTGCGGAGCTTTCGTTGTCCTTCTGGACAACATCTTCAGTGCAATATTTAGCATAATACATGTAGATAATTATGGACATCAATCAGAGGATTGGGATAATGTCGAAATTTTAAACACAGGAAACACTGAAAGTGCCAGAGATTTTCTAGAAGCCTGGTACTCAAACGAATCAGCCAGCGATTAACAAATATGTTAATAAATAGACCAAATCTACCAAGTAATAAAAAGTAAATCATGTGAAAAGAAATTTGAAAATCCAAATCAATAAAAATATGATCAGTGCGGATGTAAATTGACTACTACCAGTTACTAAGATAGTTGCTGCCAGGAGACGCAATTCTATCATTCATGGAGAATTTAAATCTGTTCATTTTATGCTAAAACAGAGGCTAAATATGTTCTCCAGAAGGATGATGAAAGCTCTGCAACTAAGCTAACCAGCCCAGAGAACACAACCAACTGCTAAACTTATACCTACTGCCAACCCTATGGGCTGTTGATTGGAGACAGTAAGAGCTCTCTTTTGTCAGCGGTTTGTTTTCTTCCCTTCTTGCTTCGCATTTCGAGACTTTCGTTGAGGAAAGTAATTAGAACAAACAGCAGGCTGGCAAATCTACTAGGTAGGAGAGTTCATTAACTCCAGAAACTCCTGAATACCAAATTGTATCAGAGGTAATATTTGAAATTGATTTTTTAAGGATTTGGTTGATTTTGGAGTAAGATCTTGAAATGACATCATTTAGGCAATCACTAAAATGCAGAGACTACTGGACAGGTGTTTCATTCTAGTTTGGGATCCACACCATCCCCCGAGGGTCAAACCCATGACCTTCTAGTCGTGAGGCTAGCTCTTCTTATTTGACTGTAGTAATATATTATTTAATCGACAAAATCAAGTTCACATAGTCGTTTCTCAATTAAATTCCTCTGATATTAATAGTTCCCTGCCTGAGGTTACACAGCGAGTGGTCTTATTCAGAGGGTTTACACTGAATCTCTCTCTTAATGTCAAACTGATAATTTTAGTTCCACATGTAGAGAAGACAAGACAAGATTCTTGTAATATCGATGGTCACTGTGATAGTGAGTAAATCGAAACTCTCCAGTCTTGCTTTCAGTTTCTCTTCAAGCCAATGTTAGCTGTTTTTCCACATCTTGCTGATACCTAAGAAAATCTTTCATTCGACATACTGTTTAGGAAAGCTGAGGCTTTGTGGCATAACTCAAGCGCTTCTATAACAGTCTGTTAATTTATGTATTCTGCCCACCCAGTATTCTTTCCTCGGGCTCTCAGAAAAGACTATGTCATATAATGTAGAACATTGAAGGCTGTAAATAGGGTAAGTGGTGTGTTTGACTTAGCTAATTGACAATGCTTTTGACAGGCATTTTAATTCTTTCGAGAGGCTAGCTAGAGTTATCTTGTCTGATATGGAACTTTCTCTTTATTCACAACTTTCTTCTTGTATCTCTTCGGGTACAACTAGGAGACATTTCATGAGAATTTACGCTCGAGCTGCAACCATATCTTACTCAACACCGGTTTTTGTGAAGATGCAAATGTCAGGAAAGAGCTCATAAACACTAGATTATAACTAAAGGTATTATAACACATACTGTTCTTCCAATAACTTTCAGATTTTGAGGCTTTATTATCTTAGATTGTTGTGAATTCTTTCTAGATGACCAGCCACACTATCTTCGGTTTGGAGCGAAGGCAGCTGTTGACTAAAGTCTGTAACTTGTTGTAAATCCTTTCTGTGAAGCACAATGCAAGTTTTTGACCCATTGACTGGCTTCCCGTTTGTTGCTGTAGCAACAAGAAACTCTGGTTGGGAGCAAACTAACAGGTGATAGCCAACTGCTCAACATATATGTAGGAGAAAATGGCGATCGATGGATCAAACATAGGCCACTAAGCTGTGTGTCGAATGACATCGTGCACAATGCTGGCCATTGCTCTAGTTGAATTTCAATGGGAAACGATGAACGGGTCGTCACTTTGAGGGCGGCATGGAGGAGATCGTGTGTGTGTACTGGGGGTGGAAATGAGAAATTATGGTCAGTCATGGGCCCAGCCAGATGAAGAGGATACCAGAGAATAGGAGAGAGTGGAGATGTGCTGTTGGAGCCCTACGTTCCATGTGTAACCCAAGCGAGCAAGAGTAAAAGATTTTTTGATTATTTTATGTATTCATATATTTATAAAAGAAGACTGATTGTTTCAATATGTACAAAACACTCAAGGTTCCAATCTCTTTGATAAATTACTTTTCTATAGCTGGTTTTTAAGGATTAATTTTGTTTTCTACGAGTTGATCACGGATCGATATCAGTTACAGAACCATTGAAAACCAGCCACAGGGAGTAACGGACAGCTGTTTCTTCCCAGTTTGGGAATCATCAGCACTACGCACCCACTGCCACCCACCCAGGACCTTCCGGTTACAACGCAAGCTGACACATATACCATTCAGCCACTGGGACCCGACTACTCAGTGGCTAGCCCATGAATTCTAACTTCTACCAATGCGTGATTTAGTGCGACCTTAGAGTTCTAGTGAGAAGTCGTGACCGGTGAGGTCCATTCAGTCAAGTGTGACGATGGATGTCTCACCGACGACATTGATTCGGATTACGATAAATCACGCATTGGTAGAAGTTAGAATTCATGGGCTAGCCATTGAGGAATCAGGTCCCATTGGCTGAATGGTATAGGAGATTCCTTGCTTGTAACCGGAAGTTCGAGGGTTCGACCCGTAAGAGTGGGTGCGCACTGCCGATGATTCACAAACTGGGAGGAAACAGCTGTCCACTACTCTATGTGGCTGGTTTTTTCAATGGTTCTCTAACTTTTATCAATCCGTTATAAACTCGTGAAAAATTACTACTTGAAATTAAACAATCATTACTGTTATGAATGATTTTACAATTAGTTTGAAGAAACTTTAGCCCAATCTAACTTCTTATACAAATGTTCTACTCAAATTTCCCTCCAACCAAACTTTTTAAACTAGAAAATAAAAATGTTTCATTGTGTTTTAGATTGACAATTAATAAATCGTTGAAATCAAATTGAATGTCATTGTTTCAGAACATCAGTATATCAATTTTACAATGCCTGTCTATAAAAAGTATGAATATACAAGAGGAGATTTAACTTTGATTGATCGTTGGGGAATATCTATTAAAGTTTTGAAATGTATTCAACAAAAGAATTGGCTTACCATCATTGTACAATTTGAATAGATGTAGGGCAGTTGGAAACAATCAGCAGGAAGCCTGAAACAGCTCACAAGGTAACGTCTCTAACTAAAGTACTAGGTGACGTGGACTTCAACCACCGAGGGAGTGTTAGTTCTTACGGAGTCGTAGATATTGCCTTTGGCTGAGGAGTGTCAATAACTGAAGTACCCAGGTCCACGGTTTCTCACTTACTGCTTCCAGCTAATTGTGATTTAGTTGAGATAATTTCCAGTCAAATCGTTACCTCAACTTCATCCACTTTGAAAATGTCTTCCACAAAGTCGGCCAAAAAGTAATTTGGTAACTAGTTTAACCCTATGCAGCGCTCCAAACTTTATTCAATCTTATACAACAGCTGCCCAGCAGAAACATTGAAAGTGGACCCAGAGACAACAGCAGGCTTGATGACGTCACTACTGGAGAAGGTGTGGAATGAAGGCAAAGTACCCGAGGATTGGAAGAAAGGATACTTATCCAAACTACCAAAGAAAGGAGACTTAAGTCAATGCAAGAACTGGCGTGGAATTATGCTCCTGCCCATCCCAAGCAAAATACTAAGCCGCATTATCCTGGAGAGAATCAAACACGCCATCCTGGATGAAAAACTTCGACCGGAACAGCCTGGATTCAGGAGAAACAAGTCACGCATTGATCAGATCACCACATTACGGATCATCATTGAACAAAGCTTGAAATGACAGTCACCTCTCTATCTCACTCAACTTCATCGACTTTGAAATGGCCTTCAGTAGACAGCGTCGATCGAGAGGTGATTTGGAAACTATTACGCTACTACGGTGTGCCACTGACAATTATACATCTCATCCAACAGCTGTACGACAATGCTCCATGCCAAGTAATCCACAACGGGAAACTTACGGAATCCTTCGAAGTGAGGACAGGAGTAAGACAAGCTGGCTACCTACTATCGCCAATGATTTTCTTGATTGCAGTAGATTGGATAATGCGACAAACAGCGGGCAATGAGGAAACAGGCATAAAATGAACCTTCACAGAAAACTTGGAGGATCCGGATTTCGCCGATAACATACATATGTCTGATTTCTTACAAACTGGAAGATATGCAAGCGAAAAGCAACAAGTTGGCAGAACAGGCATCCAGGGAAGATAGTGTGGTGAGAGCTGTCTACTAGCCAAATTGGTAGACAGTAATTGACGTCAATATTTACGTTCCCAAGATTTGTCGTGAGAAAATGTGAACAAAGATTGATTCAAAACGGACCACAGCAGACTTTGCGTAGGCGGATGCAGTTAACATATAGAGGATTTGACATTCAAGAAACAGTCACAAATAGATGAAAGATTAACTTTACGTGAGAAACAACCAATCGGAAGACTGTGTTTGTTTGCTTAAATATCCATAGTAATGTACATGAAAATATATAAATATGCGTTCATTTCCTTAATAAATGATCTGTTGCCTGACTCTTGCCTTCTGTCGTTACAATAGGACTTCAGGTGAACATTGAGAAAACAGAGATGATGAAGATTCCTGGACAAGAACAACAACAGACAACGATCAGCATAAATGGAAGGAACCTGAAAGAAACAACTTCTTTTACCTACCAGCCTGGGAAGCATCATTTTAACTACAGGCCGATGGGACTGACGAGGATATCAAAGCAAGAATCGGAAAAGCAAGACAAGCTTTCACTACTCTCAAGTCTGTGTGGAGGTCAACAGCACTACGCAGCATCAAAAATAAGATCCAGATTTTCAACTCCAATATGAAGTCAGTGCTACTTACTATACGGATCAGAGACTTGGCCAGCGCGTCATAAAGAGCATCTCAAACAAACTACACACCTTCATCAACAGTTGTCTTCGCTCAATACTACTCAAGATCAGATGGCCGGCCAGAAGAGATCAGAAACAGGGAGGGATCTCTGGCAATGAGCGAACCAACAAAGCAGGAACCGACTCTGAAACAAATAGGCAGGAAGAAATGGAGATGGATTGGCTGGCCATACTCTGAGAAAACAAATCATCAAGTGACATCACTAGACAAGCCATTGCTCGAGTGGAACCCGAAAGGGAAGCGGCGAGTTGGTCGTCAGTGCAAGGGTGACTTGGAGGAGGTCATGTGAAGAGGAGATGAAAACGTGTGGGGAGACTTGGAACCAGGTGAATACTGTAGCAGAGAACCGAACGCGATGGAGACGTGTTTGGCTGAAGCCCTATGTTCCTCTAGGAACTGAAGGAAACAATACTAATAATAATACAACAGCTATATGTTAATACCTCATGTCATTAATATAAAATCAACGTGGAAATCCGTTGCACTCAGAATAAAGAACAAGATTCCAATTTTCAACACACGTCAGTAATCCTACATGATTAAAACACTTGGTCTACCCATCAATAAAAGGAAACATTACGAACAGGCCATTTCAGACTTTTGTCAACACCTCCCCTTGTTCAGCACGGAAAACCTGATGGCTAGAAAGGATAATCTACACTGAGAACGTACCAAGCGAGAGTCTATTGACTAACAAATATATGAAAGGAAATAAAGACAGGTCAGATAAATAGTGATGACACAGTTGAGTGAAACTACGCGCCAGACCATTTAGTCGAATCCGAATGGGAAATATCGAGTTGAGCATGGTTAAAGGAGGGTACCATGGAGTAGAGATTGTGTCAGAAGGAGTTGAAAGCTCGTGGGCAATCATGGAGATAGATAAACAGAATTGCGGAGAATCGTATTATGCGTGGATATGTGCTCTTGAAGTCTAATGTTTCAAGTATTGGTTTGTGAGGATTTGACTGATCGATAATAGGATTTCATCATGAGATGATATTGGTTAGAGGATCATTGGAATACCTGGAAGTACCGGACATCTGTTTCGTCCTAGTTTGGACTGTTTGCCAGTACGCACCCACTGGGGTTCTAGTTGGAAGTCATGGCCAGTAGGGTGCAGTAATTCGGGTATGAGGACAAATACTCGTCGAAGATATTGGCTAGTAGTAGTGGTGCTATGTCATGAATTGTCAGAAGTTACAATTCATGGGCTGGCCTTTGGACTAGGTAGGTCCCAGTGGCTTAACGGTCTGCGAACTCGCTAGCCTTGAAATCGGGAAGTGCTGGATTCAAGCCTAGTCGGTAGGTGCGTACTGATGAAGAGTCCCAAACCGAGTGGACGAAACAGCTGTTCAGTACTCGCTGGCAGGTTTTCCAACGGTTATCTAGCTGACATCAGCTCATGGAGAAATCCTGTAATGTAATGTTTCATCTGAAGCCCATGAGAATAATAATATTTATTTATTTTTAGGCTTAGTAACAAAAGTCGAGTATTTGTATCAGATTCATCAATATCTTCATTGAGTATTTCGAGAATGGTAATAGTTGAAATTATTGTCAAAACACTTATTTTAAATTCATGAATGACTTATTTTATTGGACCGGAATTTTCGATTACTGTCGATCTACCCGCTCCTATTAGAAGGTCATCAATGATATATTGATTTATTATTACTATTATTACTATTCTCTTGGGTTCCTAGTGGAATATAGGGCTTCAACTACACGTCTCCACTTGCTTCTGTCTTCTCCTGTACTTTTCACTTACATCCATGTTATTCCATACTGTTTCAGCCCCTCTTCAAACGATCTCCTCCATGTCACCCTTGGACGTCCCACTCGCCGCTTCCCTTACGGGTTCCACTCGAGCTATGGCCTGATACACGATGTCACCCAGCGGCCTCCTCAGCCAGTGAGTGTCCAATCCATCTCCACTTTCTCCTGCATATTTGTTGAGCTATTGATTCTTCTTTTGTTTGTTCTCATAGTTTCTTGTTGGTGATTCTTTCTGGCGGCCATCTGATGTTCAGTATAGAACGAAGACATCTGTTGTTGATAAAGGTCTGCAACAGGCTGTTGGAAATATTCTTTGTGACACACTGGCCAAGTTTCTGATCCATCCGTATAGAAGAACTGACTTGACGTTTGTATTGAAAATCCGAATTTTGTTGTTGATACTGAGTGACGAAGATTTCCAGATTGGTTTCAGGTTGATGAATGTGTTTCTCGCCTTTCTGATTCTCGATTTGACATCCTCATCCGTTCCTCCTGTAGTTGAGACAATGCTCCCTAGATAAGTGAATGGAGTGACCTCTTTCAAATCCCTCCCGTTGACGGTGACTGGCGCTGGATGTTGCTATTGCTGCTGCTGCTGTTGTTGTTGTTGATTGGTTATTTTGATAACCTCCGTCTTGTCTATGTTCACCTACAGTCCTGTCTTCTCTGGCTGCTTCTTCGACCAGTTTGTCGGTTTTTGCTTGTAAGTCTTCGATTTTGTGTGACATCAAACATAAATCATCCACGCGCGAAATCCAGGTCTTCTAGGTTCTTCACGTCGGTCAGGACAGGATATCCCTGTCTTCTGGTTTCCCACTGTCTGACGCATAATCCAGTCCACCACAATTAGGAATATCATTGGTGATAATAAGCACCCTTGTCTGACTCCTGTGTTTACTCCAAACGCCTCGCTGAGTTTTCCGTTGTGGATCACTTGACATGTTCCGTTGTCGTGCAGCTGTTGAATAAGGTTGATGAATATTTGGGGTACGCCGTAGTACTCGAGTAGTTTCCAAATTACTTCTCGGTCAACGCTGTCGAAGGCCTTCTCAAAGTCTATGAAGTTGAGGTAGATGTTTGATTCCCATTCCATGCTTTGTTCGATGATGATGCGTACAGTTGCAGAACATGATTTGCCTTTCCTTAATCCAGCTTGTTCTGTCTTGATTTAAGCGTGATGTTGTTTTGTTGACAACACTTTGCCTTTCACAAAGAGAAGCTTGTAGACCATCTACCCACCCACTAGGATGCCATCCAATTAGCCATGAATTCCAAATTCTACCGCTTTGCGGTAGACATAGTGAAACTGCTAGCCAATATCATAATTGAGAAGTTATCATCTAAACTGACGTTTTGCACCTTGCTTGTTGCGAACTCTCACTCTCTCACTCTCCAGGTGACTTCATATACACAGTCAGTCTCTAGTGAACTTCAGAATAATCTTCAATTGTTTGTTGGTTTGCAGGAATTTTATCGGTTGAAGGGGTCAACCATGTCAGATGGTAGAACAGTTAATTGTAGAGTCGAACATTGAGTGGATGTCGCTCTATATACTGCGAATTGGCGGAAGTAAAAAAGTTCATGGCCCATTGTATCTGGTGCCATTGGTTGCATGGTTTATAAGCTCGGCTTGTAACTGGAAGATCGTTAATGTGAACCCTTGTGGTTAGGAATTACTGAGGAGTTCAAAAACTAGGATGTAACAGCTCTAGAATACTCGCCATTGGTTCTGCAACTCATTATACTACGTCTAACTGAATCCCAGTAAACCAGAGCTTGAAAATTTGTGAAGATATATGCTGAGTTCTAGTCTGCTTAGGAACGTTATTACGCACTGTGTAAACAAATACGTCCATTCGGCGAGTCAAAATTAGGATGAAAAACTCCTTCTGCATTTCATATTAAATGATTGGCATTTCCTTTAGTTCCTAGAGGAACATAGGACCTCAACCAGACGTCTCCATTGCGTTCGATTCTCTGCCAACGTTTTCATCTGGTTTAGCGTCTGCCCACGTGCTCTCACCTCCTCTTCACATCGCCTCCTACTCCTCCATGTCACCCTCGTAATGACGATCAACTTGCCGCTTCCCATTTGGCTTCCACTTGAGCGATGGCCTGATGTGTGATGTCACTCACTTGTTGCTTTGTTTGCTAAGAGTATGGCCACCAATCCAATTCCATTTCTTCCTGCCTATTTGTTGCACAATCGGTTCCTGCTTGGTTGGTTCGTTCATTGCCAGAGATCCCAGTTGCTGATCTTTTCTGTTCATCTGGTGAGTGCTACTTATAATCCGATATAAGTAGTATATCAGAAACGAATTCAGAAAAGTAACAATATGTTTGGCACACTGAAGAGAGCAATCAGAGAAGAGAACCATGAGAAGAATGTTGCCATATGATGCAGAATTCAAAAAGCTATCGAATGTGACGATATTTGACCAATTTATCAAGGGTGTGGTAAATGATGTGCAAATGGCAGGTTGAGAATATGGTATACCAAATTTTGCTATGTAACATACGTTAATCTTTCCCAGACTTATTGCTTAGTCGACAACTTAATGGGCCAATAAAGCGATCTACTCATAGAAAACCTACATGACCAGGACAGTATCGTAAGTACCACAGTTTTTGCCCTGTTCGGTACAAAATAGCCTTAGTAAGGTGCCTCTTCAGTAGAATCCAACGAATATGCACTGAAGACACACTTAATGAAGAAGAAAGAAAGTTGACGCAAACTCTGGTCGATAATAATTATCCAGACAAGTTCATCAGAAGATATAAAGTCGTCAGAACACAAAGACCCACTCTCCAACTCGCCCCTAAGGAAGACGTGCACATCAAGCTACCCTTTATGGGGCATCATAGCAGCTTGATAACTAGACAAAGACTGAACGCTGCTGTCAAAAAGACTTTTTATGCAGCCAGTATCATAATAATAGAGAATGTAAAGCCAATATATCTATCTAAGCCCTTCGAACATTCGAAAAATGACGTCACATCCCACTGTATTTACCGATTTGAATGTAAGTGTGGACACACATACATAGGATGGAGGACTCATCGATCTGTGCAAGTAAGGACTTCAGAGCATATTCCTAAATGGCTCCAGAAACAAATAGAATCTTCAGAACCTATTAACGGTGAGAACAGGAGACCTAGCTCTTCTATTGCGAAACATATTATAGAGGAGACAGGACATAAAATTGACGTTAACAGATCTTTTAAACCTATCTATAAAACGTGTTTGGGGCGTATCCTAAAGTTTGTGGAAGCCCAAGTGTGATTAGGAGGTTTAAACCACCTTTATGCGTTCAAAAACAATTCGTCATCACATTAAACCTTCCTTGGTAAATTTTGTTTTGATACCATAGCAGATGTACTATTACCTCTGTTATTGGGTTTAGTGGTCTTCATTGTTATTTTGACCTTGAATATGTTGTTTTAACTTGATCAAAGTCTATTTTCTCACCTCTTACCTCTTTATTAATTTCATTTATATTCGTATGACAAGTCTGTGTGTGATCAGATTGTTCGAAATGTGTTGCGCAAATACATTATAGTATATTTAGCCTATTTATTGAAACGCATCAATACCCACCAGAAGAAGCAGATGACAACACTTGAAAAAAAAGCAATATGCTACATAATCTCCCATTAAGGATGGAGACAGACAGGAGAATTTAGATTCAATGCTGTCTGAAAAAGACAATGTACCACATCGTGACACCACTACACATGAATATCCAACATACAATCAAGCTAATCAACCATTTTCAAAATACTTAATGTCATCTATCCCATTATAGACAAAGGAGATGTTGTTTAAATTAATTTATTTAATTATTCTCTCCTTGGATTCCTCGTGAAACACAAGGTTTCATTAGCAAATTACCATTTAACTCTGTTCGCTGCCAATTATGCATAATAATAATAATAATGACTGATGGCACAATCGAAAGATCTATATTTGGAAAGTCTTCATGGAGAGGACAGTACATGCATTTCAAGAGCTTTGTTCCAATCCAGTATAAAAAGAACTTAGTCAGAACACTGTTCAATAGAGTACGAAAAATTTGTTCTGACAGGACTGTTGAGTATGAAATAAAATCCCTGAAGGATATCTTATCTAAGAATCAATATCCTGAGAAGCTTATTAATAAATACTTCAAAAAAAAATTAACCCCTGCAAAACTATCCAAACAGTTCCGAAGAAACCTGCCTATATCAGTTTGCCGTTCAAAGGAGATGATGTACATGAAGTAGTCAAACGAAGACTCGATAAAACTATCAAGAGAACTTATAAAGATTCCGTTGCTCTAGGAACTTGATTGTTCGTGCTCGAGAACATATCCCACTGTGGCTAAGTAAAGGTGTAGTTAAAACTATTAACGGCTCGATATTAGACCATCTGGTGCAAACCGGTCACAAAGTCAGCGTAGAAGAATCCTTCTCTATAATACACCGGGTGCCTAACAAACTACCAAAGTCGTCGAAGCACCGCATGCTCCAAACAGCAGAGGCTATTGTAATTCGCCTCAAACAACTAGTGCTCTGTGTCCAAAAGAAACAAGTCCAGCCCCTACTACTGCCCTGGCCCTCAGTAGAAACTAGAAACTCATGAATTTGTACTATTACCTTTCCTGATTCAAAATTTGTTATCCTTAACACCACCAAATGAGTGCTTCAACAATCTGGGAAAGACCAGTCGCCAATCCTCGACACTTCAAACTGCGTAAATCAATTTGAGCGTGTTTGTGGAAGCAAATACATAGGTCGTACGAAAAGGAGATTGTCTACTCGCATGATGGAGCATTTGCCGAATTGGTTGAAAACAGCTGAATGAAAAGTACCGAAAACCTCGATAACAAAACATCTTGTGAACTATGGACATGATACCGATGGGCTGTCAAGTCATTGACTGTTGTCAGTCAGCAGACAAAGAAACAAGAAGATTTTTGCAATTGCCGAGGAGGCTTGTGCAATTCGAGTTTATAAACCAGGTGTCTCTGTGTACAAAAGGAGGTGGTCGTCATTCTCAATCTGCAATGGTAGTAAGTTTTACTTATTATTATACCTATTATTATTATTATTATTCTTGATTCATTTAAAACTATCCTTTATCAATAGGATTATCTTAACTCACTTCAACACTATTATTAGTTACTATAACTATTACTGTTGATATTACTCTGTTTGCAATTCTTGTTAAATTCTCTAATGTCTAATTGTTTATCAAAGTGATGTAATTGAAGCGCAATGCATTTAATTTTAACTTTAATCTCTCACACTCTCTCTCCCCTTATCGGTTTGAACATGACCTGGAAAACATTCCACCTGTCTTTCTGCACGACTAATTCAATGTAGTTTATTTGTTTATCAGTTTGATATCTCTCAATGTAATTTCAAAAGTATATATGCCCGTGTATGTAGAGTACTGAGCAGCTGAAGAGTTCTACCTAAGTTTGATGAATTCATCATTAAATCCTGCTTTATTAGCCTGCTTTGTTGCTTGTTTTAGATTATCCATAAGCTTTTACTCCCCTCCTATTCTTCCCACGACTGCCTGTATGTCACCATCAAACCACCGTTTCCAAAGCGGGCTTTGACTGACTTGCAATTCACTTTGAAAATATGAATCTCATTATCTATGCTCGATGCAGTAGGTTTCTACACTGATTTCAGATTAATGAAGATCTATGTTCCATTATGGATAAATTTTTATTGATATAAGAATAAAACTTGGGCACTGTGGTAGAGTGTAATTCCATTATGGGTAAATTTTATTTTGATAGAGTCTCACAGTGTTATACAGTAATATTTACTGATGACGTTTCGAGCACAATTTATTGCTCATAATCATATCAAGGTAATCACACGACTTCCTAAATTCATTTATATAGTTCCATTGTTTTTCACTTGATTTTCACTTGATTTGATTGGTAGTAATATTTTCCATATTTCGGGTATGAGTGATGAACCATTCCTATTGCATGTGTTGGGTGTAGATTCGATGAACAAAGATTCAGTAATCAACCTCTCTCTATCTCCACCTACCTAGATTACTTTTTAGAATTTTAACCCTCTCCCACCCTATTGTGTGGTTGTTTGTTAATGCATGCATGCAGTGCAATCGCTGAGCTTTTTTCTAAATTACTTATCTTCTCTGGGTCAACCATTCTTACCGTAGCTAAATTCTTATGTTCTGACAATCTGACTACCCTGATCTACTAGTTTGACCTATGTAGTTGACTTAACTCACAGTCATTGCAGAGTATTTTGTAAATTATATTATTTTGTCTAATTGGGTCCACTGGGTCCTTAAACCTACAGAGCTTGTCGCTGCCTGAGTGAGCTTGCAGGTTTAAATGTCACCCTAATTCCTGCTTTATTTAGAATCCTACGTAGGGTCTCAGATGTCCCCTCTTTATATGGTATAACTGTAGATGACTTATATTCTCTCTTATTTATGTTATTGTTACTAGTTTCACAATTCTTCTTCTCTTTCTTTTGGCCTTTTTCAATCTTCCTAATGAATTTTAGAGGATAGTTATTTAAAACCAGCGCCTCTTCTATCTGTTTTATCTCATCATTTAGGTCTCTTTTGTGCTACTGAGTGCCATTGCTCGGTTTGTTAAACACTTAACTAAGCCTGCCTTAACAGTTAAGGGATGAGATGAATTAAAGTCTAAATATCTATTAGAATGCGTTGGTTTTCTATAAACACTGGTGTGTAGTTTGCCTTCTTCTATTCGTTTTATTTTACAATGTAACATAGCTAATTCTCCTTGCTCATTTTCCGTTTCAAATGTGAATTTTATTCCCTCCACTAGTGAGTTTATGTGTGTCAAGAAGCTAGAGATATGTTCTGTTTTTAGCACTGTGAAAGTTTCATCCACATATCTCCACCATATTTTTGGAGTAGGATCAAACGTATTCAGTGCCATATTTTTGTTGTTGTCTATGTTGCCTCTCCGATCCTAGCTGGCTTCGAAATCCTAATCCATATTGCCTTTAGTTGAAATGTTGCTGTCTAGATAAGTATGATAGAGGTGAACTCTTTTAAAATTCTGGCGTTGATAGTGATTACAACTCATTGTTTTACTGTCTTCTCTCAGTTCACCTGAATTCAAATGACGCTAACGGTGTTTTTTAAAAGGAAACTTTGGTTAAGTTTCACCTTAAACTGATATAATCTCGCAGTTGACTCTCCTTTGGAAGTAATAAATGCATGTTGGAAAGAATTTAGACGAAGATTTCTGTTGTTTTTTTTATTCCTTCACGTACACAGTGGAACATAGGGCTTCAAGCCAGAGGCTTGAAGTTTCCGTAGCAGCGCCTGCTGGCCTCATGCCCAACCTTCTTTCTTCACCAGCTCTATTTATTACTGGCTTAGCGAGGTAAAGGAGTGTGTCGGTGGCCGGGGATCAAACTCGAGACCATATGCATGGTCGGTGAGCGTCCTAACCGCTGTCTGTTTGTCTGTCTGTTTTCGACATAGAACTTTGCACCGATGTGCACCAGTTCAAGTCACCACACTCCCTCCTTGTAGCACACAAAGCAAGAGAAGAAAGTAGCAGAAATGCACAATATAGACAGTAAACAGAGGTGTGAGACAAAGGAATAGTAATAACGAAGAACAAAACAGTTTCATTGGAAATCATAAGTCACAAGGAGTGGATGCATCGGCGCCAGCCATTGAGAACGATGAGTTTGAGCCATGTCACCAATTGTTTCCAACCATTGGCTTTTACCGTCCCGAGGACCCCAACCAGTCAGGAAATCTACACCTTCCTACGTGACTGGCCGGCTTAGACTAACTCTTGTAGATTTCATTGACTGGTGCCATGTTTCCGTTTGACCGCCGCTAGCTCTTTTCCAGCCTGACCATATATCAGCTAACATTGCCCGTCAGTCGAGGAAGGCGATGACTAGGCATGCGTAACACATGTCCTAACCATCTCAGTCGATGTAATTTCACAGTTTCGTCGACTGATTTCCCCTCCTTACCTAGAACTCGACAGCTGCATAACCTCAATATTGCTCACCTTAATATACCACTTCACGCGGGAGATAGAACGGAGACACCTATGATCGAACACAGCTAATCTTTTCATGTCTTCCGCTCTCAATGGCCAGGTCTCACAGCCATAAAGGAGGACGGAGCGGACTGTTGAGCAGTACACACGCCCTTTGGTCGATAGTCGGATATCACGTCTACGCCAGAGACGGCTAACCGCTGTACTACCGACGCACATAGATTTCTGTATTGCGCACCAGTTTACGAAGAATTCTTTCCTCAATATTCATAATTAACTAAACGACTATAGACTTTATAAGCATTGCATCTCATTATATAGAAGTGTGTATTTATATGATTCTCTTCAGCTGTTTACAAGTATCAAACAATCACAAGCATACAATTTGCATAATAATAAAGATTATTATTATTAAAGCTGATGGAAACAAAGAATAGCACTGAATCAATCAAAGGACAAAACAGGCAACCGGAATTAATGCAATCAACAGATACCTCTTCTTGAAGATTACTCATAAAGGGGGGGGCAAATGTTTATCATAATACAATACAATAGAGTTGAAAAGTTTAAAAAACCAGAACGGAAGCTTGAAAGCTGATGGATAAAAAACGAAATGATTCACTTAAAAAAGGCTAACAAAAAATGGAAAGCAATAGTAGTATAACTACTACTCTGCCTTGTGACAATGTTACCTCAGCTTCAAAATCATTTTTACACTATACCTCCCTCCATACACTCTCTATCTTTACCTTCCGTTCTTTTTTATAGAAAATATATATATAGCCATCATTTGTTGTGTACATATAAAAATATAGTCAATAACACCGATTTCCCAGGTTGTGCTAAATGCTCTTTACTACTCTCTCTCTCTCTCTCTAGGGCCACCTTATCAAACTTATGAATCACCTAACCTCTACTTTCACAATTTGTCAACTCTTATATCTTACCTATTCTACTTTACTGCTCCCCGTTAATCTTTCCTCGGCTACTGAAAAAGGACTATACCATCCTGAGAAGGATGTTGAAGGTAGTTAGTAGGACTGGTGGTGTAAAACTCAGTCAGCTCATCACTACATTAGTTGAAAGGCATCTGAATACATGCGAAAAATGTCCTAAAACCATACTCTCCGACCCCCAACACCCCCTCTATTCCCAACTCTCTCCTTGTATCTCATCAAGTAGAACCAGAAATCAGTATAAAATAATCTATGCTCGTACAACCAAGTACAGGAATTCAACGATACCATACTTGGCCCGTGTTCTAAGTGACAGAGACAATGTTAAGCGCGAAACCTATGACTTGCTTTGGTGTTAATGATATAAATTTAGGCTGTTTTATTTCTCTCTTATTTTGTATTCTATGGTGATCAACTTCTTAAACATACTTAGCTACCTAAATTATTAACATTGGCTTACTTTTTTTGTACTTTACTCTATTCCTTCTTTTGTGTATCTACTGTTCCGACTATATTAGCACTATGAGTATTACAAAATTGTCCTGTCATTAACCATCATGTAATTATTAGTTTTGTGGTTGTTTTTTATTATTTTTTTAACTTTTTTTCGGCAATATTAACTGACAATCATTGGTTGTGAAAGCCGTTAGCACCATCTTAAAATTTTTTATTATGCAAGATTACTCACACTACTACTACAAACACTGCATTACACCTGACAATAAAAGAAACAAAACAGCAACCCTGAAATGTTATTTTATGATTGTTTAGTGTTGTTTCAACCTAAATTAACTGATCATCTTGGCGATAAACATTCTTAAATATCATTTCATAACTTCTTGTATGGCTATAGATTTACTGTCACCATGCATAATCACATCATAGCTTCCACTACCCATTACTGAGATATTATTTTATGTTGTTTATTTTCCCTTCTACTTCTTGGTATTTTTTCGCATTTTTTTATTAATACTTTTGTGTTTTTTTTGTTTTTTTGTTGTTGTTGTTGTCTTTATATTTATTACCTTTTTTGAAATACTCCTTTTCAATGTTTGATAAAATTAGATGCAAATATTGTAGATATGTGCTGAAAATTCCACACTTTACCACTAGTACTGTTTCTGGAATAAAGCAAATTATTATTATTAAAAAACATGCATACGGATGAAGATGTTAAAACTAGCCAGAATCGGAAAGGCAATCTGAAATCAATGTGTTAATCCTCCTCACTTAGAATGCAGGACGAAATTCCAATTTTCAACATTAATGTCAAGTTAGTCAGTTCTTTTTTCAAGGATCATAAATATGCCTTACCCATCGCTGAGAGCATTTCCAGCGGGCTAGTGCATAATTTTATTAACAGTAGCCTACTACACTCCATATTGGAGATCAGATAGTTGATTGGAAACGAACTAAAGAAAAACCCATCGTTCAATAAATATGCCCCCCAAAAAATGGAAATGCATCGGATGCACACTGAGGAGACTATTGACGAACATCACATGTCAGGCATACCTTTAAGTGAAACACGAATGAGAAAGGGCAAGTTTGTCATCCAAGATCCTGTGAGAAGATGAAAGCTTATGGAAAACAGTCGGGCTAGCTAAAAAGGACAAACTACAGAAGTTCTTTTAAAACCCTATGTTTCAATTGGAACCCAAAGAGTTCATAATTCTGAAATCTCTGTGAAAATCTACAGTACTCAGGACAAAGAACAGCAACCTACTACTTGAAAAACATATAC
>OX235272.1:113178630-113270710 GCA_944472155.2 Trichobilharzia szidati | reverse complement strand
ATCGAACATATTATGACACAAACCCTACATGACTTTACACCGACACTTAGCATAAACGGAAGACCAATTTCCAACCTCAGATTTGCTGATGATATAGCCCTCATTGGGGAAAACATTGATCAAGTACAGGACCTCACCTCAAGACTTGATGTTGCAGCCAAATCTGTGGGCATGGAAATCAGCACAGAAAAAAGCAAAATACTCATTAACGGAGGAAACAACTCAGATAGATGTATCAGACTTGATGGACATGTATTAGAAGAGGTTGAAACTTTCAAATACCTTGGGTCTACCCTAACAAAAGATGGAAGGTCCACTAAGGAAATAAAAATTCGACTAAACCTAGCCTCTGCCACCATGTCCAAGTTAGGGAAAATATGGAAGAGCAACATCAGCGTCTCAGCAAAAATGAAACTCTACTCGTCACTGGTCCTCTCTGTATTCCTATATGGATGTGAGAGCTGGACCCTGAATGCAGAGTCAGAAAGAAGAATACAAGCCTTCGAAAACAAAAGCTATAGAAGGATCCTAGGAATAAGTTACCTTGAAAGGAAAACTAATGAATATGTCTTACACCAGGTCCATAAACTGGCAGGAAAACAAGAACCACTCCTTTCAATCGTAAAGAAACGGAAACTACAATGGTTCGGCCACACGGTAAGACATGACACATTGTCCAAAACAATTCTACAAGGCACAGTAGGAGGAGCACGAAAGAGAGGTCGACCGAATAAGAGCTGGCTTGACAACATAAAAGAGTGGACTGAAATGCCCTTGGATACGCTACAGAAAATAGCATTAAACCGAGAAGAATGGCGAAGACTGATAGCGCGAACTGTCATAGCACCCCCACGACGAAAGTCAAGGGACTGATGATGATGATGATGATATTATTGTTTCCTTGGGTTCCCAGTGGAACAAAGGGCTTCAACTACACGTCTCCACTTGCTTCTGTCTTCTGCTGTACTTTTCACCTGCATCCATGTTAATCCATACTGTTTCAACTCCTCTCCACACGATCTCCTCCATATAACCCTTGGACGTCCCACTCGCCGCCTCCCTTTCGGGTTCCACTCGAGCGTTGGCCTGACTCGCGATGTCACCCAGCGGCCTCCTCAGCGAGTGCCCAATCCATCTCCACTTTCTCCTGCATATTTGTTGAGCGATTGGTTCTTGTTTTGTTTGTTCCCATAGTTTCTTGTTGGTGATTCTTTCCAGCGGCCATCTGATCTTCAGTATAGAGCCAGCGAAGACAGTTGTTGTTAATAAAGGTCTGCAACAGGCTGTTGGAAATATTCTTTGTGACCCACCAAGTTTCTGATCCATGCGTACAGAAGAAATGACTGACTTGACGTTTGTATTGAAAATCCGAATTTTGTTGTTGATGCAGGCTGAGTGACGAAGATTTCCAGATTGATTACAGGTTGATGAATGTGCTTCTCGCCTTCCCGATTCTCGATTCGACATCCTAGTCCATTTTTCCTGTAGTTAAAACGCATTAAAGTGCCCAGTCTTTGCGCAGCTATCATCATGGAATAAGCTGTGAGTGACAGATATTATTAAAACGAAAGGAAGCACATTTACTGTGAGCTTTCTAAAAAAATTGTTAACCTGAACAGTATCATCTGAGGATGAAGTATAGATTCATAAGAACATAAATCCACCAGCTAACATCAAAAGTACTAGCACTGTTGGTAAGTACGTTTTACAACTGCACCAGTGACTCAATGGTCTACGAGCTCGCCTTGTAACCAGAAGGTCCTGAGTTCGAACCTCAGTGGGTGCGTACTATGAAGAGTCTCAAACTAGGACGAAACAGCTGTCTGGTAGTACTCTCAGGTGGTTTTCCAATGATTCTCTAACTTGTGTCAGGTCATGATAAAATCCTCCATGCAATGAAACAGAAATCCCTACAAAACCAATACTTGAAAACACCAGAAAATAGTTTCACATAAAGCAATCAGAAAAATATGCTTCCATAGTGTAGTCTGATATGAAACATTGTGATAATTCACTGATAATAATTGTGTAAGATGTGATGATTTGCACTGAACGTTGTTCTTATTCTTAATACAGTGGGATCCTAGAGAAAAATATTACATTGCCATTGATATCTACACAGGTCAATCCCACTGCTGAATAGGGGTGGCATGAAATTTTGACAAACTGAAGGAAGGCTCATTACACTCTTAATCAGCAGCGCAGTGACACCAGTTCTTACTCCCAGACCGAGTCACGTTCTTGACATTTTTTGTGATAGCATCTAAAACGGGTGAATAGCTGTACCTCCCCAATCCAAGGTAATATTTTGCACGTAGTATTATTATTGTTCCCTGGCTTCCAAGTGGAACATAGGGCTTCAATAGCACGTCTGCACTCTGTTGCATTTTCTGCTCTCCTATTTAGCTGATCTCACTATTGTTCAGATTGTCTGATCTCCGTACTACCCTTGGACCTACACGCCACTCGTCGTTTCCTATTCGGGTTCCATTCGAGGATCTGCTATGCATGCAATGTCGCTCAGTGGTCTCTCCCAGTCTGTGTCCTGTATATCTCTATGTTCTCTATTTGTTGAGTGACAGGTTCTTACCTACTGTGTTCCCATAGTTTCTTGTTGCGAATTCATTGTGGCCAGCCGTTTGGTCTTGAGTATGTGTGCAGTGAAGGCGGCTGTTGATAAAAGTTTTTGTTAGCCTGTTGGAAGTGCTTTTCGTGACAGGCAGTGCAGGTCTCTGATCTATGTAGAAAAACACCGTAACATTTGTGTTCAAAGTCCGAATGTTGTTCTTTATCCTGCGGACTGCAGATTTCCAAACTGCTTTCAGACTGATGGTGTACCTTGTCTTTCCGGTCCTGACTGTCTTTGGCATCTTCATCCTTTCCTCCTGTAGTTAAAACGGTGCTGACTTCCTAGATTAGTGAAGGAAGTGACATCTTTTAGATTTCTACCACCGATAGTGATTGTTGCCGTTTGTTGTTTTTGTTGGTGGTGTGTGTATCTTCATCCCGTGTGTTCACTTGGAATACTGCCTTTGCCGCTGCTTCTTCAGCCAGATATTTTGGTTTTTGTCTCGGGGTTTTCGAGTTTGTGTGACACAAGACATAAGTCGTCGGCGAAATCCAGATTTTCTAGGGTCTTCTTATCAGTAGTCCAGAGTATTCTTGTCTTCTTACTCCCCACAATGTTTTGGGTGGGCACTGAATATATTTTACCATGTAAAAATGACAGTAGCGTTTGTCATGACTTCCAAATATTGCAATAACTTTTACCAATTACGCCTTTTGTACTTTATCGTCTTTGATAATTTACTGTTACTTTTCAGATTCAGATTTGTTGACTGAGGATAGAAGGCCTGAAGCGTTTGTTAATCCTTTGTCGTGTAAATATCTCTGGCTGTCCAAACTCTTCTTTAATGAGTCAACTGACGGCACTGACACCACTTCTCCTGGGAGTCGATTCCAGGAGTTGATGACTCGGTTTGAGAACTTTCCTGCTACGTCCTATAAGGTGTTCGGGCCACCTGGTGGGAACAGGAAAAAGAGGGAGTAGATCAGATCCGTTGGGACTATTTAGAACATTTTAGGCATTGTAATGAAACCTCCCCTCTGGCTACGATATGACAGGGGGAAGAGATTCAAGCTGTTTAGTATCTCCTCGTATGAAAAATTACTCATGCCAAGAATCATACGTGTTGCCTTCCTTTCAACCCTTTCTAGAATATGTGAATCCTCCTTAAGACAAGGATTGATGGCCCGGGTACAGTTTTCCAGAGAGATGTATATAAAGAGGTGGACATATCTCTGCGTCAGTGGCACAGCAGTAGAATGCTCACCGACCACGCATGCGGTTCGGGGTTCGATATCCGGCCACAGACGCACTCGTTTACTTCGCTAAGCCAGCTAATGGTTTTTTAACTGATGTCAGCTGAAGATGAAATCTTCCAACTTACATGGAAATTATTCAGGTTTGATCACGGATCGATATTAGTTAGAGAACCACTGAAAACCAGTGAGTATTGGATCACCTTTTCGTTGTAGTCTGGAAGTCATCGGTGTTCGACACTGATGACCCTATTGGGGATTGAAACCATGATCTTCATTCAGGTAACTACTATACGAGCATCATTTGGCCGTTCAGCCAGTGGAATGCATTCAAGTGGCCCATGAACTGTAACTGCTATCATTTCATGATTTTAAGTGCCATCACGAGGCAATGTCATCAGGGAGTATTTGTCCACACACCTAACTTGGTGTGGACGTCACTGGCCCCAACTTTTTTAATGGAACTCCAAGCAATTTCTCCGTGTAGTAGTTTAGTTATATATGTTGGAATTTAACTTATTTTTTTACCTTCAATAATTGCTCAAGTGTAGCAGGTGAATGACAAGATCAGAGAAGCGAGTTAGGCCTCCATCACTCTGAAATCGATTTGAAAATATGCTGCACTCAGAATAGGGAACAAGCGGTGTGTGTGAGGGGTAAATACAACAATAATGTCAAGCCAGTCAGTGCTGCTTCTATATGGTTCGAACACGGGGCGTGAGTCGGCAAAAGCATTTCCAATAGGCCCTTGTAGACTTTTATCAACATCTGCCCATTTTGCTTTATAATAATGAAGATCACATGGCCAGAAAGGGTTAACAACAAACAGCTCTGAGGATGAACCAACCTACAACCTATTTTACAAGTAATATGGAGAAGGGAATTGGGATGGATTACACATATGCTGGTGACATCGTTCAGCGAAATCACTCGGCAGATCCTATAGTGGGCCTCAAATGAGAAACGATGGGTTGGGTGTCGGTTTGACAGTGAAATGCAGGACACCTTGTGAAGAGGAGGAGGTGGGGGTGTTAAAAGCTTATGAGTAGTCGTGCATTATTAAGCTGAGAAGGTAGCACAGCGGTAGAATGCTCGCCAACCACGCAGGTAGTGCGGAGTTCGATTCCCAGCCGCAGCACTCCTTTACTTCACTTAGCCAGTAATATGGCTGGTAAAGAGGGAAGGTTGGGGATGGGGCTAGCAACCTCATCCCGTAAAAATAAACACCACTGCTACAGAAACTTCAAGCCTCTAGCTTGAAGCCACCCTATGTTCTACTTGGAATGTCAAGGAATGAAAAAAATAATAACCATGATTTATGATATAATAATGTTGATCATCTTTCTTACAACCTGAAAACAACAACCAACCACCTTACAATCTACAAAACAAATTCCACATATTATAACTCGCAAAGTGATACTATATATCACTAAGTGAATGACATTACAACCACAGTTTATTGATCCGCATCCTAATAATGTATTCCCACAGTTTCATAATTTGCTTTTCTACATAGATTTTATCTTTCTCGTGCGATTCACTGTAACAGGAAATATGCATATTTGAAATGAATAACAAGTGGAGAAGAAAAAATATACATAAATCAAGTTATAAAACCGTGTGATAACATTAATATGGTTGAAATGTCAATACTTTATCAGTATATATTATCGTGACTGGCTGTTAATTTTCCTCTTTTTTTATTGACTTCAAATGAGAACTTTCTTATCATATGGTGGCTGTCCCATTCGACTCATAATGTTCCAAACACATAAATTAGACAGCATACTTGCACCTTATTAGTCAAATATTATTATTATTGTTTCCTTTAATTCCTAGAGGAACATGGGGCTTCAGCCAACCAAGTCTCCATTGCGTTCGGTTCTCTGCTAGAGTCTTCACCTGGCTCCAAGTCTGCCCACACGTTTTCATCTCCTCTTCACATGACCTCCTCCAAGTCACCCTCGCACTGACGACCAACTCGCCGCTTCCTTTTCGGGTTCCACTCGAGCAATGGCTTGTCTAATGATGTCACTTGATGGTTTCCTCAGAGTATGGCCATTCAATCCATCTCCATTTCTTCCTGCCTATTTGTTTCACAATCGGTTCCTGCTGAGTTGGTTCGCTCATTGCCAGAGATCCCTCGCTGTTGCTGATCTTTTCTGACCGGCCATCTGATCTTGAGTGGTATTGAGCGAAGACAACTGTTAATGAAGGTCTGTAGTTTGTTTGAGATGCTCTTTATGACGCGCTGGCCAAGTCTCTGATCCGTATAGTAGTGTGGTGAGAGATGGTTGCTAGCCGAATCGGTTGACAGTAATTGAGGTCAAAGGTCAAGATGGACAGGCGGATACAGTTAACATATATATGAACTGACACAACCACAAGAGATGCAAGTTAACTAAACAACCAATCAATGTACATCAAAATCTATAAATACGTGTTGATTTTCCGTAATAAACGTTCTGTTGCCTGGCCCTTGTCTTCTGTTGTTACAGTAGCACTGACTTCACATTGGAGTTGAAAATCCGGATCTTATTTTTGATGCTGAGTGCTGTTGACCTCCATACAGACTTGAGAGTAGTGAAAGCTTGTCTTGCTTTTCCGATTCTTGCTTTGATATCCTCGTCAGTTCCGTCCGCCTGTAGTTGAAACGATGCTTCCCAGGTAGGTAAAAGAGGTTGTTTCTTTCAGGTTCCTTCCATTTATGCTGATTGTTGTCTGTTGTTGTTGTTGTCCAGGAATCTTCATTACCCCTGTTTTCTCATGATAGCCACGCCCTCGGTGTATATGGGATTATCCTCTGGGTGAGCAGAGTAGATCGCTGACTCACCCGTTGACAATTTGGTGAGTCCATTCCCGTTCCATCTGCTTTCACATATCCCCAGTACTTGAATTCCATATCTTTTCATTTCGTTTGCGATCTGGGCAGCTTTGCCAATCTCGTACAAGGTGCGGACATTCCATGTCTCCACACAGACTTTTCTTTTGGCTCAAGGAGATTCATCGTGCTGAAGTTTCTGTAGCAACTTTGTTTACAGGGTGGGGTTGCTAGCCTCATGCCTGAGAAGGGGATTGTTACATTAAAATGTAGTTTAGTCAAATATACGAACAGATAAAAGAAACACCAATGGGATCATCGCCCATATCAGGATTAATAGCTGAAGCCGTCATACAAAGATTAGAATTAATAGCTCTAACTATAATTAAACCAAAACTCCGGGTACGTTACGTTGATGATACATTTGTAATAGTTAAAAGAAATGATTTGGAATACACCCACAAATTAATTAGCGAATAAAGCAAGAACAACAGTTTTTGCACAATAAAATGGTACCATCATTGTTAGTTTCGTTGGCTTCTCATCCTCTGCTTACAGGCCAAAGTCATTATTAACTATATTTACAGAAACGATTTTAACTTACTTGCACAGAGTTCATTTTAAACAAAAATCAATCGATCAATATATGCCTACAGTAATAATATATGTACAATAATATTAAACAATATTCCGAACAATAATGATCATACACAATGGAAACTTTCGACATTACGTATTCAGATGAAAGAGAGATGAAAATATCCAGTTACCAGGGCAAAGAAAATGACTGATAACCGCTTCTTTCTAAACGTATAAATCAGGTTTCATGCGCTTGATGGAGATGGCTTCAGCAAACTTTAGCAGAATTGAACTCTTTCGCCTATTGATAATTTTTAACGATCTTGCGACGTCCACCTCATGACCCGTGTCAGAATGCCTGGTGATGGTACTGTGGTAAGCATTTGTTCCTTTGAGATATAGGCTTTTTGGTACATGTTCAGAAAATTGTTGGTATGCCCTTCTTTCTGTTCTTCCAATGTAACTGCTCCCGGAGATACATGTAAATTTGTATACACAGTTGTTGTTAACATGAGAAGGAAATCTATCGATTTTCGATTGCACCAAAGAGCAAGTTGTTCGATAGACGGGAACGAGCTTAGCTGCAGGATAGGCTCTGGCTAGTGACCTAATTACTCACGAAAGAAACTCTGTGCAGACATTGTTTAGTAGGTTTCAAACACACTGTAGTACTCCTGTGCTGAAGAGAATGGAGGAAAAATACCTACAAACTAACCGTCTTCACAAAGAATTGATATCCTGACAGTTTCATTAAAAAGTGCTTAAGCTGAAGTCATAGCACCACCATGAAAGCATAATCAAAGACCACAAGAAAATTCTCTCTATCACATATATAAAGATTATCTCTGAAATATAACGGCTAGAATATTAAGACCATTTGAAATAGATATGGCACACAAGTCAGTCAGTCAGTCAGTGAGTACAACAGAAAAAGAAGATAAAATTAATACCATTTGCAAAATAAATTGCATGGAATGTGATAAACATTTTATCAGTCAAAGTGAGTGTCGCCTTCGAGTTCGAATCCAAGAACATTAATCAGTTGTAAAAAGGTACCAAATGTATTTTTTCATATCTACGCATATAGATAATTATGGACAGCGATTTGATTGGGACAATGTACAGATATAAAGCAGAGGAAACACTAAGCAATGATGCCAGGGAATTTCCAGAAGCCTGTCACTCAAATGAATCAGCGATTAACAGACATACTCTTATTGCAGACCAAATTTACCAACTAATAAAAAATAAAAAGACAGTTGCAGCGAAGAAAATTTTCTTTTCGACGAAGTAATTATCAACTAGGCTGTACATTCGTGTATTTATGATAAATGGGTCGGGAAGTTCCAGAATAATTTCTGGTCAAGGGTCAGATTAATAAAATTACAATTAGAAATTAAAATGCCATAATAAACAGGGGGACGGATAAAGCTCAGACAAAGTAGCATCATAATTACTGTGAAAATTGACATATTGTGCGATTAGGGGTTAGAAATGTAGAAATAACAACAACAGACAGGATGTTTGGATAAAAAATCTAGTGGGATCATAACTAATGTGACGAATAATTGTTTATGCAGTTAGGGATTAAATATGTAGAAATAATAAAATAACAAAATAGACAGGAAGTTCGGATATGAAAATATGGTAGTGTAAATAGGTATTAATATAAACTTAAAATAACATGAATAAACAGGAAGTTTGGATAAGAAAGTCAATGGGATAGTCACTATTAGAAGATAATGGCCACGGTGGGGACAAGGGTTGAACATATTTCTTTTGAATACATAGCGTGAGTTTGATCTTTTGGATAGCTAGTGCCTCGGCTATGCCCAGATGTCTTAATTTTACTCCCTTTGATAGGTTTGATCGAATCTTGTATATTATTTTGAAGGATTTTTCGAATGGCGCCGAATGTCCTGAATTGACATCTGATGACAACAGACGATCCAAAAAGATCCAACTGAACAGACGGAGCTCCAGCTAACCAACTTATTGAAAAAAATGAAACATGAATCGATTATTAATACAGAACTATATGAACAACTTCGCCCATCTGGTTCTACATCGCCACGAATGTAGCTACCCAAATGCACAAAAAAGACGTCCCACTCCGCCCATATTAATATGATAATTGCCTATACTAATCGCGAAGTGGCTGGTGAAATTCTTGGAACAATGAAAGAAAAGCTGTCGAGATACAACCTCCGTGACACACTCGATTTCGTCGATTCAATTAAAAATGTCAACCTCGCAAATAAAACGATGGTCTCCCTAGACGTCGTCTCTCTTTTCACCACTATATGTTTTCTGTGTGATTTCATCCAATGCAACAGCATAGATGTCGGCATACCGATCCATTATCTAAAGGAGCTGTTAGTAAGTTGTATCTTCAACGTCTACTTCAGATTCAACGATGAAATCTACAGGCAAACAGATGGCGTAGCAATGGGTTCTCCCCTTGGACCCCTCCTAGCCGACTGTTTTATGGCCAGCGTCGAAAACAACTTGTCATCAACTATCGACGACCTTCATCTCTACAAGAGATGCACTAATGACACTTTCATCATTTGTGATGAGAATCTGGACCTTGAAAACTTACTTCAAACATTCAACAATGCCCACCAAAAACATCGACTTTACTCTTGAAGCCGAATCCGACGGAATGCTCCACTTACTAGATGTCCACTTGGCAAGAAACGCCGACAACTCTCTGAAAAGGTCCATATACAAAAAGCCTACATGGACTGGACAATTCATCAACTTTCAAAGCTTCGTGCCCCTAAGCAGAAAGAGGAACCTGATATACGCTCTTTCCTCGAGGATTCGGAAAATATGCAGCAAGGAGGTGATTGATGAAGAACTGAATAATCTCCGAGGAACCCATATGACAAGAAAGTTCAAATTCTATGTTAACAAAAATGATCATTAGAGAAGTAAATTAACAACTAATCACAACAATGATTGTCAGAACCAGTATTCCTTGAACGAAATTATATTGTTTGCAATTAAAGTGAAGACATACAAAGTCTACAAACAAATGTTAAGTAATGAAGTATAAACAGGAGAGACAGTTATATCATCAGTCATAGAAAATTCAGATAAGTTCACTTTATATTAAAAGCTTGCACTGAAGAGGTTGTCTAAATTGATAGCAAAAGCTCCACAGTTAAACTGTTAGCCAGCTCAGAAGGCACAATCGAATCAAAATCATCCACCTGAGCTAGAAAAATCTTCGATGCATTCCGAAATTTCGCTTAACTGGTGGTGGTAAGGCCGGTGAGGAGGAAAGGTTGGTCTTGAAGCTGGAAACTGCACTTCAAAGTTAAATCTTAAAGGCTTGTATTCCACCGAAAACACAGAGGAAAATTAAAAGAATTTTAATTAATTACTGGCCTCTATCTCCATGGTGGTCATAAGCTAATAATTTTGATAAGAATCTGTATTAAATGAATAGAACTCACTACTTTCACGCACGCACGCACGCACACACACACACCGATATTCTGGTTATTTGAAACGTCAAATAAACGATGCGTGAAGACTCTTCGACTTCTTTGTAAAATCATCTTATCACGTTCCAGCTTGGAAGAAAACCTCTAGCCACTGAAAAAGCACCTGAAGTTGTAAAAAAAAACCAGAAACAAGTTAGTTTTCATTCAATTTTGGCTAGTTTTAAAACAAAAAAAAGAGAAAATGTCACGAATATGACATACATGTGATATTTTTTGGTTGAACATTTCATAATCTGTGCCTCACCTCTATACAAAACTCAATGAAACTGTCTTTCTTGCAAGTTTGGTCACACATTGATGTTAGTTAGAAAAGGGGGAATTGGAAACCAGAGAGTACTGGGCAACTGTTTCGGCTTAATTCGAGTCGAAAAGACACCACCCCTCTCCCGCCTTATACACCAACTCCTGAAAGTTACCTTTGATTCTCAAATTTTCTTGGTTAAACACGAACACATTACACCCAAATCTGTAGATGAATAAAGCGTTTGTGATATGAAAAAAGGAAACAGTTTGAACTACTTTCCTCAATGAAAAGATCCAGTACAAATGTATCATTTTTGTGTCTGAGTGAAGAACATCCTTAGGAATATGAAGATTTTTGAAAATATTTTTCTTTTCGCCTTCAGAGTGAAATATAGGTCTTCAAGGGTCTTGAGATTTGAAATTTCAATAACAGTATCGTTATTGGCCACTTTTACTGAGTGGGATTACTAGTCTTACACCCAGCCTTCTGCCTTTATCACGCTTACTATTGGCTAATTTTGGGTTTATAAGTGCATCAGCTGGCAATAGAACCCTGGGCCACAAAAAGGGGTGGCAAACATGCTACCACTGAAACACTAAAGCACGGATATGAAGACAATTGTCTACACTTAACCCATGGTCTAATCAAAATTAGACTAAAGTACCAAATTTACACTTCTCTTAATCATCGCATTGCAAAATACATATTTTTGTTATTGTTCCCTCGGGTTCCGAAAGAAATATAGGGCTTCCATAACACATCTTCACTTCGTTCTATTTTCTTCTGTCCTCTTTATCTAGGTCCTTGATTGCCCATATGTTGCCATCTTCTCCCGGCATGATCTAATCTATGTCACCCTCAGAAAATAGCCAAATTCGTCTTTTCCTATTAGAAATCCCGATCGGGTTTTGGCCTGGCAGGCAATGTCGGTCAACAATCTCCTTATCGTATGCCCAACACACTTCCATTTTCATCGGCATGTATGCTGAACGATGATTTCTCGATTACTCTCTTCCCACAGTTTCTTGTTACTTGTTCCATCTGATGGTAGATATTGATAGAAGTCTTCAAACTCATGGAAACGTTTATCGTGAAGCGCCATGTTTCTGAAACATGAAGAAGAACAGATTCAGTTCATATTTGTGTTCTAAATCAGAATCTTGTTATTTATGCAGAGTCAGTGCTGAAAATTTCTAAACTCAATTCACATTCATGATGGTGTATCTTGCCTTTCCGATCATGGCTGCCTGGTTTTGACATCTTCATCCACGACTGTCCGCCTGCAGTTAAAAAGATGCTGCCCAGCCACAATAGTGAGTCGAATAACACCTCTCACATTCCTCCCATTGACAGAGATTGGAACCTGTTGTTGTTGTTGCTGCTGCTGGTTAGTTGGTTATCTTCATCACCTCCGTCTTCTCTATGTTCACCTGCAGTCCTGTCCTCGCTACCAACCTCTTCTGCCAGTTTCATGGTCACCCCGTGAGTCTTCAGTCTCGTGTGACATTAAACACAAGTCATCCACGCGCGAAATCCACATATTCTACAGTCTTCTTATTGGTCAGACGATTTCCTGACCCCTCACTCCCAACGCACAGTCTGACACATAATCCAGTCCACCACAATTAGGAATATCATCTTAGGTATGACAGCCAGCCTTTTCTCCCTCCTGCATTCACTTCAAACACTTACTGAGTTTTCCACTGTGCACCATTTTGTGCGGGTGGGCAGTGCTCTGTAACCAGTTCGTCTTCTATAGTCTCCAGAATGGTGGTGCTTTGTGTTTTACTTGGCACGGATAAGAGTATGATTCTACGCCAGTCAATTCTAGCACAGGCCTAAGTCACCCTTCTTTGATGGCTTGATAAGATAGTCTTTCTTCTAATCAGTAGGCACCCTCCCTTCCTTCCAAACGTTTTGCAATTATAGCGTGGAAACATCTGCCGCAGCCTCTGTGTCAGTTTATAGTGCTTCTGATGGAAACTCTCCCTGGTTCTACTGCCTTCCCGGTCTTCAGTAGCTTGATCGCACTCAGGATCTCTGATTTCGTTGGAGGACTGGTGTCCACTGGTTAGTACTTCTCTGCTGTGCCATCGGTAGTGGTGTATTTCTTGGCGAGTTGCAAGTGATGACCGATTCAGCAGTCCTTTAAAATGATCAGCCCATTGTAAAATTTGTTCCTTTCACTCGAACATTATAGGTTCATCATCTGAGTTGATCTCTTCCAGGGTAGAGACATGGTTATTTGATATAATGTTCTGAGGTATCTTTTACCTGAGAATTGGCAGTCAGTGTGCCCTAGAATTGTCTTTTGTCTTTCCTAGCATTCTACTTCACCTCTTTAATCACGACGATTTACACTGAACTCCGTTGTCAATCTGGCGTGGAATCATGCTCTTGTCCACGCCAAGTAAAACACAAAGCCGCACCATTCTGAAGGCAATAACAGATGCTCTGGATACACAGCGCCATCCACCGGCACAAGGTGGATTCAGGGAAGGAAAATCATGTGCTGAATAAATTGTAGCTCTACGCCTCATCGTCGAACAGAACATAGAATGGTAGTCGACTCTCGCGCCCTCTCTTTACCTAAATTTCATCGAATATGAAAAGGCCTGTAACACCATGACGTGTAGTACCTGAAATCTTCATCAACCTCATTCAATAACTGGATTTATGATAATGCCCCGTGTCAGTGGTGAACAGTGGAAAACTCAGTGAAGTGTTTGAAGTCAATGCAGAAGTGATACAAGGTTGGCTGCCTATTATCACCCAGGATGGTATTCCTCATTGTGGTGGATTAAATTATGCGTCACACTGTGCGCTGAGAGTGAGGAGTCAGGAAATCGTCGTTATTCAGGGGCTAACAAGGAGGAGATGGTTTGGCGAAGAAGAAATGAGAGAGTTTGTGCAATCGTTGACCCAGCTGAAGAGGATGGCAGAAGATTTGACAAAGTGGAGATGTTTTGTTGAAGTCAGCCCTATGTTCCACTCGGAACTCTGGGGCATAATAATAATTCACATTTTAGTTTGAGCTAAATTATCTGTATGTGCGTCGGTGGCATAGCGGTTAGGACGCTCGCTGACCATGCACATGGTCCGGGGTTCGATCCCCGGCCGGCGCACTCCTTTACCTCACTAAGCCAGAAATAATGCTGGTGAAGAGGAAAGGTTGAGTGTGAGGCTAGCAACCCCATCCTGTAAAAAGAAACACCGCTACAGAAACTTCAAGCCACTAGCTTGAAGCCCTATGTTCCACTGGGGAACGTGAAGGAAAAAAAGAAAAAGAAAATTATCTGTAACAGTTCTTTCATGTATCAGTCTGTTAAAAAAAAAAATTGTGGACGTTTATGGGAGGGGGTGACTAATGATTCTTATTAGTTGCTCAAGCTGGAGTAGATGCTTTTGGTTCCGAATCTAATATATACTGTCAGATGATTGAATAAGTGAGCCATTATTATTATTGTTCCCTTAGGTTCCTAGTGGAACATAGGGCTTCAACTACACGTCTCCACTTGCTTCTGTCTTGTGCTATACTTTTCACTTGCATCCATCTTAGTCCATACTGTTTCAACTCTTATTCACACGAACTCCTCCATGTCAACCTTGGACGTCCCACTCGCCACTTCCATTTCGGGTTCCACTCGAGCAATGGCCTGAAGCGCGATGTCACCCAGCAGCCTCCTTAGCGAGTGTCCATTCCATCTCCACTTTCTCCTGCATATTTGTTGAGCAATTGGTTCTTGTTTTGTTTGTTCACATAGTTTCTTTTTGATGATTCTTTCCGGCCATCTGATGTTCAGTATAGAACGAAGACAGTTGTTGATAAATGTCTGCGACAGGCTGTTGGAAATAAGTATTCTTTGTGACCAGCCAAGTTTCTGATCCGTATAGAAGAACTGACTGACTTGACATTTGTATTGAAAATCCGAATTTTGTTGTTGATGCAGGCTGAGTGACGAAGATTTCCAGATTGGTTTCAGGTTGATGAATGTGTTTCTCGCCTTCCCGATTCTCGATTTCACATACTCGACCATCAGTGAGCCATACCTGCATCAATTTATACATATACCTGTTAACTCTATTTCACTTAACTTTATTCATCATGTTATTGTGAAATTTAGGGAGACAACGGACAATTATTTATCATCCCTTTAGACAGGAGGAAACGCATTTACTGTAGAATTATAATCCCATAATCCGCAAACCAAAATTTTTTTGAAAACAGATAGAAGACAATTCACATAACTCTCCCTCATGACTTTTCACGAAATCAATGTTATCATAATCTTCTGAATATGTGTTTTTAGTCAACATTTTTTCATGTCCTATGTTTATACACTAAATTCCTGTGAAATACAATCAGTTATTCTACTTGTAACCAATTTTCTTATTTGTTCACCACATTTAGTTTAGTAAAACTTGACGCCTACATATCCCTCATGATTTCATGAGATGTACCAGAGATCAGATAATATTCATTTCGAAAGTGTACATTTACTAATGGGTTAGAAATTAGGAAGACTGTTATCATGCTATCACAGTACTTCGATGTTTTAGTTGTGACCATGGACTGATATCAGTTAGGAAAGTATTGAAAAGCAGCATGGAGTACTGACCAGTCATTTCGTCAGCTTAGTTTTGCACTCATTGACAGTTCGCACCTACTGGGTTTCCAACCCAAGAACATTCAGCTACTTGCAACCTACCCATGAATTATAACTTCTACCAGTTCAAGGTTTAAGCGCGATTCGCATCACCCAATGTCATCAGTAGTGAGTATTTGTCCACACTTCCGCCCTTGGTTTGAAACCCAGTGGGTGAGTATTGCCAACAAGTCCCTAACCTGAGAACTGACAAAACAGTTGTCCAGTACTACTCGACGGTTTTCAATGGTTCTCTAACTTATATCGATCTGTGATCAGAATGAATAAGTGTGATTAAAGTTCGAAGTTGAATAGTTTCCAGTTATAAATTATAAACTTAATACATATACATATGTATAAATATATCTAAGCATATGTTAAAATATCCAGTAGGATTATCTAAGAAAATTTAATAAAGACTACCCTAATGCTCACATTCGTGTGTGTGTGAGCAGATTTTCCACTGAAACGAAAAGATTATCGCTCTCAGTAAGTTGTAAATAGCATAAACGGATACTAATATACTCAAATGCTGTGATAAGAGAATTTGAGATAAATACAAAATATCGGCTAAGATTAAAAGACGTCCTACAAACACACTTAAGAATTTTCCCTGTTAGCAAAACAAACTAAAGTAGAAGCAAAGCTTGTAATTGTTTCTTCTGGATTCGTTCAGTGTATGTATTTATGTTTGTGAGTAGATAGATATATCTTTCAGAAATCTCCATGAAAACGTAGAATAAACAAATGCGTTAGATGGTTGGAGGCAGTCGGCAGGAAGCCTTCCACTTAGTTTTCGTGACTGCTGGCATACGATAGCAAAGTGTATCTGTAATCTTGAGGGAACTTATGTCGCCAGTGGGGTTCGGACACATATCATACAGTGTTACAGAATAAATGTCTAGAAAATCTCTCCTGAAGTACCTAATTACAATAATGATGCTTATTTCGATGTTTCAACTAACACTGTTTATCACTGTCCTGACATTTGCGTATCATACGTTAACTTGATCCTGATTTGATTATTTGATCTTCGTCACAGTTTAATGTCAAAGTGTAAATGCTTCTCACCGTTGTGGTTGTCAGATACATTATTGATGTGTTGTTTTATGAGGTGATTCTATTTTAGTGAATTCAGATTATTCTGACGTTGGAGTGTCTGTGGGAAGAATTGGTGTGTGATTCTTGTGGACAGAGATTTCGATCCCAGCTTGTTGCAAATATTCTACTTGATTTTCGTGTAGTTGTTCTGTACTTTGAAATTAAACTTGACTGTATAGCTGCACACTGCACGGTTGAGATAATTTCGAGTTTTAAATGTCATTATTGTTGTTGAGTGGAGCAATACATAGATCCACCAAAAATAATCGTCTTTTCGCTGTCTACGAAGAATTTCATGACTCTGAGTGTCTCGAAGAAGATTCGTCACCAATACAGTGGGATGAAGAGATCCGTTTTCTGCGCTCAGATTACAATGGGTTGCTTTTGGTTTTAACATATAGGGCTACAGTTACAAGCATCACAAATGAGATATTCAGCCTCACGATTGGATCCGTGTAGAACTCTTGAGTGACATCTCCATTTCGTCCTCCATATCAGTGGTCACTCATGTAATAGTCGTTGATTGGTGGTGAACTGGAAAGTCTACATCGCTGGAGTATTGGACCACTAACTTCCGTAATACTAGTTTGAAGCACTTGTGTGAGGTACTGTTCAGTAAATACAGGGATATTAAATATCAAAATAAAACTCCTAATTAGTAAAGGTATTTAAACAATATAATATAATTGTTTGGAAGGTTATAATATAATTACTAAAGTAAGTTATTAAGCAGTAAAGCTACTTCCTCAAATTTACCAATATAATCCAGAGATAAAGTTCACGAGGTGGATGCTTCAATGGCCTCGTCTCCACTGTTTATGTTACCGGCAGGTTGTTGAATACTGTTTGGACGAGAATGAAAGATTCCTTTAATTTCCAAAGCATGTGACCAGAGATTTAGTACGGCAGAGAAGACGAAGCGTGATTAAAGATGAGTGTATTGCCAATCATGTGGAAAAGTTAACAATATTATTAAGACAAACATTTAGATTTTTGAAAAATGAAATAAGAAGCTGTCTACAAAATTAGTATTCTCGTCTCTACAGACTATCACCCACAAACTGGACCATCTGGTATTACTTCGATAGACGTCTACAAACTATCAGTTAACAAGTGACTGCCTCTGCCGCCCACCTCTACTCCGAAATCTCTAACATCAAAGTTGTGATCATTATAATCAAGAGAAAGTAGATTAACCAATCATAGTTAAAAGGGATACTTCATAGAATTATGAGACTTTAAAATGATTTTTACGCAATGTTGTCATAGATTAACCGTTTGGAATATCCCTCCTGAGATATCATTTTACATTATTAATTTTTTTTATTCCTTTTGACGTCCCCAGTGGAACATAGGGCTTCAAGCTAGAGGCCTGAAGTTTCTGTAACAGTGTTTACTTATACAGGATGGGGTTGCTAGCTTCATGCCCAACCTTCCGTCATTGCCAGTTCTATTACTAGCTTAGCGAGGTAAAGGAGTGCGTCGGTCGAGGATCGAGCTCCGGACCATGTGCATGGTTGGCGAGCGTCCTAACCACTGTGCCACCGACGCACAAAAAGCCGGCAACATCCGGTATTCCAAGCCGGTCACCCATGCAAGTACTAACTGGGCCGAACGTTGCTTAACCTCGGTGGTCGGACGAGAACCGGTGCTTTCAAAGTGGTATGGTCGCCGACACATTATTGATAATTATTCGAAAATGTCAACTAACCTTGTGATTATTTTCATCTTTTCTCCTAAGTTATGACCACTAATGGTATTATCTACTCTGGTGTGTATTTAAAATGTTTACAAGCCCTTGATTCACAAGTTCATACTTAACTTGAGGAATGGCCTGATTGTATGCGGTGACATATCCCAATACGTGAGATAACTTAGGTCTCAAAATGTTCTTCTGAACATCTTACGATTGGCTTTCAACGAGATATCATGGACGGATTTTTCGAAGCAGACAAAGCCTTTTCGGAAGCTGAAAGTGAGCTCAGGAACCACTGACCTATTGGGACCCAGTTCAATGGCCCATTAATTCCAGCTACAGCCACTTAGCTATATGTATACCACAACCGCCAGCCAATGTCAGTGGTGAATAACTGTTTTATTTTCTAACTTGGTGGAGCCTGCTGGTGAAGACATCTCACTAGTTCTCCAGGTAACATTTTGTATACAGCTAGTCGGTAGTGAGAACCAGATGAATCATCAGTTGTTGGTTTGAAGGGACTTTACTTGTTCTGTTGCCTACTGCTGAACAGTTCTGAACTGGAGAGGAATAGGTCGCCCGTACTTACGGATCTTTCAATGGTTCTCTAATTGATTCCGGCTAGTGATCAAACCTAATAGCATATTACCACTTTCATATCAATAACTTTAGAATATCAGAAATGGAAGGTATTTCAGACTATAATCATTCACTTACGAGAAAACAGACAACTTGTGTCACTATCAAGACGAGTGAAGCAGTCAACATGCTACTTTGATTTGTTTCTTCCCACTAAACTCTACAGTAGAATAAAGATAATAAGGCTGTTATCAGTTTCAAGTGGGATTTCGTCTTTTAAACTAAAATCAGATCCATTGAAAAGCAGTGAGTGTTGGACAGTCATTTCGTCCTGTTTTGATACTCTTCGACAGTGAATGTCCATTTCCGCACTGGGGATCAAACTTCTATCAGTCCCCGATATTGAGCACCACTATCGACCAATAGTATCGCCAAGTATCTGGATGGACCCCATTGGTCCTAACTTTTCACTAGAAGTGCTCTGTATTAGTTGTCAAACAGTTTTCATATTCTTTTATCAGTAATAAGCGCATTTTCTTTCTGAAATTATTATGTGGCTTAATGTTTCCAATGTCGGGATTTTTGCATCGATGCTTCATTGATTGAACACTAGCCAACCTCGCCTCATGTGGGTCGAAGTTCCGATTCCTAGTTTACTTACTCCTACAAACCTCTCCTAGGAGGTAATAAGTCCGCTTAAGAGAGAAGGTTGGGTAAGGTGAGGCTAGCAACCTCAAGTCACACAAAAAGAAGAATAACACCACTGCCACTGAAACTTCAAAGCTCAAGAGACCTGAAGCTCCGTATGTGTGCCACTTGGAAAGCAAATCAATAAAACAAACTACATAGATATAAGGATTTTCTAGAGCTAGGCAAAGTGTTACATTGAACGGAGGATTTCATCATGAGCTGACATCAGTTAGAGAACCATTGGAACACCATCTGAGATTACTGAACTGCCAGCTGTTTCGTCAGTCCAGTTTGAGACTCTTCATCAGCACGCACCCGCCACCACCATTCGAACCAACGACCTTCTGGTTACAAGGCAAACTAGTCCGCAGACAATTAAGCCAGTCCAATGGCCAGCAAATGAATTCTAACTTCTGCGAATTCATGACATAACGCGACCACTTCACAATGTCTTCTTCGATGAGTTACTGCTTCATCTTCAACCTGCTGTACCCTACTGGTCACTGCCCGAATAGGGCCAGTAGCTAATGAGCATCAGATTAATTTTCAAGTATTGGTTTTGTAGGGAATTTCGTTTGATTGGATGGAGGATTTCATTATGAGCTGACATCAGTTAGAGAACCACTGGAATCCCGGTGGGTGTGTACCGATGAAGAGTCCCAAACTAGGACGAAACAGCTGGCAGTCCAGTACTCCATGGCAGGTTTCCCAATGGTTCTCTAACTGATGTCAGCTCATGATGAATTCCTCCAACCAATTAAACAAAATCCCTGCATAATCAATACTTGAAAAGTGTTACAGTTTTGCGCTACCCTATTTTTTCATCTTATTCATTGAATAAATTACCAGATAATATATTGGGATATTTCCCAATTTTTTTATCAGTGTCTGATATTTAATTTATTGGTTATGAGAATAAAGCCCAGCGTGCAATCTCCTCCTTTTTTCTTGATTTGTTAAAAGGTGATGGGTTTATTATAATTCCAACCAACTGACAGTTTTGAAAAATCTAATGGTGACATTTTCAGAAGGTATGAAAGTAATGTATGCTACTTGTTCCTTTATGCATATATGGTGCCTGACAACATCGTATAATAAATTATCTCTTTCCCTTCTCATACTGTTTTATTCAATGAAAAAAGGATAAAGGATAAATATCCTTCATCTTTCTTAGCTCCTTTCAACAATTTGAAGAAAAAAAGTATTCATTTATGAATCAGGATGTGTTAGTATTCAGACACACTTAATTGTGGAAGTGCCTAGGTCAAAAACAAAGTTGGATCAAACTGGAAAGTGCCGAAGAATGAAGGAGGAGAAATTCCCTCTACCGTAGGCATACAAACATCTGGAAAGAATAAAGCTTTATTTAAAACGATAGTTGTCGAAAATAAGAAATAAAGGCGGTATCGAGCGGGAAGATGGAATGAGTTAAAGATCACAGAGGAGACAAATATTCACAGTCATGTGGTTGGAGGTAACTGGAAGGAAGCCTCACATGCAAGTTCCATGCATTCTCAGCCTCTAAAGAAGTAATAATTCGAAGTGATTTGAATCCGAGTCAATCAGTGGTACAGTCAGAGGTGCTAAACGCAACTAATTGTACCAATAAGTGGTCTGCTGTAGGAGTCTGGTGTGTACAGAAATCTCTACCCACCTGATTTTGCATTCAGTTTATTTTTCAACCACCTCTCAGTTACTGGCTCCATTCTCACATGAAGGATAATAACATAATCATATATAATCTCCATTCAGACAATAATGAAAACAAGAAAATTAGTTCAGAGAAGAGTCTATTTTCGGTGAATTCACTCAAATAGCTGTACAATCGCAGTTATATGTAATGACTCTTGTAAGTATGCGTATATTAGATTTGTTCGACAAGAGTAAAAATTAGTTAAGCTTACCGTTAACGTCAGTAAATTATTTCAAAATGTAATGAAGAATCAAAATGTAATTAGGCGATGGGGGTGAAAGTCACTAAGAGGGTAGTAGTGATAAGTTGTCAATGCATAAAAGACGCTGAATACGTGTATTATAGTTACGTAATAGGATGAATAATTTCATGAGTGAGTTGTGGTTAGTATAATAATAATAATAATGGCTTTATTCCAAACGGTATTTGTGGTACAGGTATGGAATTTTCAGCGTACATTACAATATTGCATCTAATTATCTCATAAATTTTATAAGGATTTAAAATAGAAAGCAACAACAACAAAAAGAAAAAAGAGAAATAAAAGAAATAAAAAAGAACAGCATTGCATTCACATATTCAAACAATGCACCACAGGATATGATATATAAAATTAGTGTGTAATAGAATATATGAGCAACAATATAATAGTAACAAAGAAAGGAGAACAAAAGCTAATGGGAACTATTTGTTAGAGTGCCGCAGTAAATTCATCGTGTCATACCTAACGGATTTCTCACCACATAACAGCTGTGCCAGATAAGGTATTGTGGAGATTTTGTACTTGGTAGTCCTGGCATATAGCCTCCTATAGTTGCTTCTAGTTCTACCAGATGAAATGCAAGGAGAGAGCTGCGTATAGAGAGGATGTTCGGGTCAGACAATATAGAATTCGCTAGTTTCTTACATGACATTATATGTCTATCAACAATGGTGCTAACCGGTTGGTTTAACGAAATCCCACTTCCCCTACTAACAGCTTTTAGTGCCCTACGCAGCGAAGCAAAGTCTTTCTTAAGTAGTCCAGGAAAGATTAATAGGGAGCAGTAAAGAGGGATGGGTAGAATACAAGAGTTGACAAACTGAGAAAGCACAGGCTGCTTTATACCAGACTGCCTTAACTTCCTAACGTAGGACGTTAAGCGAAACATCTTTCTAGTAACTAGCAAGATGTGAGAGGACCAGGGAAGATCGGAGGAAATACTCAGTCCAAGGACGAAGGAAAATATAAAAATGCAAAAGTAAGAAAGAGCTAGAAAAATAAACAAACAAAATTCAAGTCAGCAGAAATTAGGACATTAGGACTGGTCGAATAATTCTGTTTTAAAGGTATACCTATGATTTTTCCAACAAAATGGCTAAACATTGATTTGATGATATTAGATGGTCGAAGGCAATCGTCAGAAAGCCACGGAACTAGGTTCCGTGCTAGTTGGCACTCACTATTCAGCAGGGAGTATCTACAACCTCGAAGGAACTCACATCCCTTCTGAGATTCAAACCCGCGTCACCTAGTGCTGCAATCAGATATCTCACCACTGAGCTATTCGAGCTGGCAATTGACCTACTGTAAGACTGTAGTGAGTATTTTGATTGGACGCTAGTAACTAGTGTGACGTGTCTAGTCCTTTCTTTGGTGCAGACTTAATTCTACCAGTCAGATTAATATATGTGTAACACTTAGGCACTGTGGTAGTAAGTAATTCCATCCAGTAAGTAATACTGTTTCACTGTGTGATACATCGAAAAAACAAACTAATATGGAATTCTATCAGTCAGGTTTGCAATTTGGCCACCATTCTAGGTAGCTCGCCTTTACAGTGCACATTGATTTGAGGATATTAGATAGTCGGAGGCGATTGGCACATTCCAAACCTGACTGATAGAATTCAGTCTGCACCAAGGGAAGGACTAGACACGTCGCACTAGTTACTAGTATCCAATCATAATGGCTGAAGCTTCAGCAATAAAAAGGAGATGGAAGTTGGTTTCCCTTTAGCAGGTTATTCTTCACTTTATAGATTACTTTAAAGGAGATGTTTGTTGAGATGGAATGGCCAGTGTTGGCGAGCTGTTCGATTATCACACTCCTGATACAGCCACTATTAACTTTCATTAGGCATTCGGGATAGTGTTATTGAACCATTTCAGAAAAGATACGCGACAAACCATCAATACACCTGACTACACAGGAGCATGTGAACTAATATAAGCACATAGAAATGGTCAGACACGAGATCTTGTCTTTCAGGCTTGTACAAACCAGTGTACAGCTGCAGAACACTAATTTTGATGTTGGTTTAAACAACTTTCTCCTCAAAGATGCTGAAATTCTTCTCTTAAGGATATTGCAGGGTTAAGTCCCACCTGAAATCCAGGTTCATATAAAGTTTTCTTTTTTGGAACAAGTCCTTTTTCCTCAGGACTTTTTTGTTAATTTTTTTAATGAATCTTGGTGGATATCCATTTTGAAATGAAAGTTGCTTCCAGAAGATCGATTTCTTCTTGCAGGGCGTAAACAATAACGCCAGCTAATTTTTATTCTTGTCTGAAAAACCCAATGTACACACCCACACACCGATAAGTATATATAAATGCGATTGAACAGCTAAGTGAATGAATTCTCCGAAAAGAGAATCTTCTCTGAACTACGTTTCTGGTTTTCGATAACGACAAATGTTAGGCATAAACCTAATAGGTTAACCTAGGTAGCATGATGGCTTTGCATTTAATGACAGGTAAACCTTTCCCTAATCGGACAACGATTAATTTTTACTGACAAACCTTTAGCCAGTACACATGATAAGTGGTTGTGAATCTTCTTTGAAATGAATGTCTGATGCAAGTAACTTATTGCTTAGTGGCAAAACGTATTTTAACATCAATCAGGTGATCCAAGATGGCCAGAAAGAATCACAAACAAGAAGCTATGGGAACAAACGAAACAGGAACCAATCGCCCAACAAATATGCAGGAGGAAGTGGAGATGGATTGGACACTCGCTGAGGAGGCCGTTGAGTGACATTGCGCGTCAAGCCCTCGAGTGGAACCCGAAAGGGAAGCGGCGAGTGGGACGTCCAAGGGTGACATGGAGGAGATCGTGTGAGGAGGAGATGAAACAGTATGGAATAACATGGACGCAAGTGAAAAGAACAGCAGAAGACAGAAGCAAGTGGAGACGTGCAGTTGAAGCCCTATGTTCCACTAGGAACCCAAGGGAACAATAATAATAATACAGGTGATCCAAAGATAAATTTCCGAGCCTTTTCCCTACTGACCTTGTTACAAATTTCCCAATGACCCTGCCTTTATTCAATCCCAGACGTACTTTTGTCCAGGGGGATCTTTTTCTTCACTGTCTCAATAAGAACTGAATGTCTGATAGCTTGCGTATATATTGCCATTCCCTTCGAACCACGATTAAACCTAGTTTTCTTAGTTTCCATTTAAAGACTATAGACCCCAGTAGAAACTCTCCAAACTTGTTTTGAAAGAAAACAAAGCTGTTGTGATGTACCCTTGGTAACTTGTCCTACGAGAACAGGTTCTGTAGGTATCTTTTGTAATCTGATGTATCCTGTAAAGGAGTTGCAACATCTTCGAGGAGAACAAATTTCTCCGCAATGCCAAGAATAGTTTTCTGCAGTTTTCTATTGGTCTACACAAGCCGGAGGAACAAGATCTCTCATCTGACCACTTCTATTTGAATATATCAGTTCAGCTATCCCTGTGGAATCAGGTTCATTGATTGTTTGACACGTATCTTGTCTAAAGGGGTTCAAGAACAATATTCCACGTCGTTACAGAAAGGCAGCAGTGACTGTAATAAAGAGTGAGATAATTGAATAGCGAAGTGAAGAATAACCTTCCAAAGATAATACTTTTTCATCTTCTTTGCATTGCTGATGGTTTAGTTATTGAGATAGAGAAACTGAAACCTTATTGTTTGTCTTTTGTCTCCTTATAACTCTTGTATTTCTTTAGAATTCTTACGTTATTACACATTCTCCTTCGTTTCTACGTACACACTCATTATAACTCACTCATTCAACTATTCATCTTATTACATAACTCCAATACAAATATTCAGTTCCTCCTATGAATTTATTGTGTTTTACTTTTTGATTTTTTGATTATAGCTTGATTCCACACCGCATTTTCGGTACAAGTATCGAATTTACAGCATCTGATATCTATAGCCCAAATTTCGCAGCCAACTGATGTCAGGTGTGCGTCGGTAGGGGATGGAACCCCGGACCATGTGTATGGTCAGCAAGAATCCTAACCTCTGTGCCACTGATGCACAATTTTTCAAAAGAATTATTACTGAACAAAGATTATTCTTTTCGATAACTTGATCATCAGGTTCTACAGTTATATATATATATATACATAATAGTGAATGAATTACTGTTACTAACGACATTATTACAACATTAATGTTGTTAATAACACTAATTCATTCAATATTATGTATATATAACTGTAGAACTTGATGAGGAAGAATATTCTTTGTTAAGTAACAGTTATGATTATGACAATTCATCTTTTTGTTTCTACTCTATGACATAAATGTGATTGTACGGCAAAAGAAGGTGAATTCATCGACAAGAGCCTCTTCGCTGAACTATTCTACTTGAAGATGAGGCAGTAGCTCATCTAAGAAGACATTGCAAAATGGTCGCGCTATGTCGTGAATTGGCAGAAGTAAGAATTCAAGGACCGTTGGATTGGGTCCCAGTGGCTTAATGGTCTTCGAGCTCGCCTTGTAACCAGAAGGTCCTGGGTTCGAATCCCGGTGGGCGCGTACTGCTGAAGAGTCCCAAACTAGTACGAAACAGCTGTCCAGTACTCCTAGGTTTTCGAGTGGTTCTCTAACTGATGTCAGCTCATGATGAAATCCTCCATGCAATTATTCTACTTGTCTTGTTGTTATCATAAAAATGCCTAGATGGGGATTATTCAAAAATATTTTCATATTCTCTCATTGGAGGATGGAAATGAATACATCGATATTTAATGGCTAATAAGTATAGAAAAAAAATAAAATACGTATCTGAACATTTAACATTCACTTACTCACAACTTTTGGAAGCAAGCCCAGTGACATTTGCGTCTTCAAATAGAGTAACTAATTTCTTACCCAGTTAAAAGATAAGCATAACATCCAATGTCATTTTTATCAGCCGCTCTACACTCGTAGTCAGTTTGAAAGTATAAACATGTGTCAAGGTCAGAAATACCACCTACTCATGTCAACAACATAAACACACAACTAAGCAATCAGTGTGCGTATTTTTAGATTTACAGCTGAAGTAGTCGTAAACTCATGTTTTTATGACATGATGTGGTTAGCATTGGACCTAAATTACCTGCACCAAGATTTATAGTTGCACTAGCGAAGACAATAGAACGATGAGCTATACAATAAAATGCAGAGAAAATTTCATGTTCTGATAGCTACTTAGACTTTGTATCATTCTAACCGAGATTGATAACAACAAGTTAAATTAAATGTTTATGTAATCAAGTCAGGCATCTGGCAGGAGATTTAAATGACGAAGCCACAAAAATGTGGAAAACAATACTACTACTAAATTGCTATCTACCACAATTAATTCAAAATGCATGAAGAACCTTAAAAATATAGGCGTAGTAATGCTAACTACCAAAGTAACATAAATAACAGGGAATTTAAAAACTCAGTAATGCTGCCATGTAGATAAAGGCGCTTCAGAGTCCCTGTGTATTATTATTATTATTATTATTGCCTCGGGTTCTAAGTAGAGCTTAATGCTTCAGCAGCACGTCCGCATTCCATCCTCGTCTCTGCAGTACTCTTTAGCAGGCCAAACGACTGACCATAAGCTCTCATCTCCACCATGTCGCACTTAGATGTGCAAATTGTTGTTTCCCAATCAGCTTCCACTTGAGAGGGTGGCGTGTGATGTCACTCGATGGTATCTTCAGAGTGTGTTGGATCCATCCCCATTTACTTTGGCATATATTTATTGAACAATAGTTTCCTGATTGGTTCGTCTCATAAGTCTTCTGTTTTTAATTCTTTCTAGCCATATGATTTGCAGTGTGCAGCCAACAAAATGGGTAGCTGTTAATGAAAGTCTAACGTCTGTTGCCAGTGATTCTGGTGACACGTCAAGTTCCTGAACCATATCAAAGAACAGACTTGATATTGATGTTGAAACCCGAATTCCCCCCACCCTCATTTTACGCCCAGTGGGCCAGATTTCCAAACTGATTTTAGAGGGATGAAATCAGTTTGCTGATGGGTGTGCCTTCGTAGGATTCTAAATAACGCTGAAATTAGGTTGATATGTAAATATTCCAACTCACTCGCAAACGGTCTTTGTCATCTTAAGGTTACGGTAAACGTAAATAGGAAAAACTACATAATTACCAAAACACCATGCATGACGATGAGGTGAATTACATCGCGGTTCTTCACGTTCTTGGAGCATAAGAATTCAACTAGTTCTAGAATGACTGACCCCGCTAAGTTAACTAATGTAGAAGCAAGAGTTTAGCCCTGTTGTGGAGTATCATCTCATATTAGACAAGTTTAGTTGAGGTAACATACACACACACGCAGAATCCCAGATAGTGTCTCTGATATTGCTTCCTTTTCTGACAGCTAATTCAAGTGAACTCGAAGAAAGCTATTCCATTGCAGTGTATTCAACCTCACGTATTCTCACGCAAGGGTGATATAGTGTGAAAGCATTCAAAAATAATATCACTAGGTGTAGACAGACAGAGGGAGATTAGTGAGTGAATCAACATTGGACATGTACAATCGAAATGACATAATATCTATTGTCAATGGACGTGAACATTGAACGTTTGTTTATTGGAGCTGACAGCCATTGGTGGGCAACTCGAAGGTGCGAGTGGTACGATCGCTTGCAAGTTGGAGAAGGGTGGAAGGAATAAGAATATAAGTACTTTATAACTTCATTTGTACTAAACATTTGTTTGTAGACTTTGTAGTTGTCTTCACTTTAATTGCCAAACAATATAATTTCGTTCAAGGAATACTGGTGTTTTGGATTTAAAGTTGAAAGAAATACACAGTCTTTATCGGTTCCAAATGTCCTTGTTACAATAGGAACTTAGGGCTAAGTTCCTTGACAGTTTTAATTCTTCTGTTCGCCTTCTGGAACAGTTTTTATTCGTCTGTTCGTGTTCTGGAGTGCCATTTGAGGCAGTTTTCATTCACCTGGTCGTTTTTTGGAGCGCCTAATGGAACCCTTCCGGGTGTACTTACTAAATCTGCAGCCAGCCTCTCTTTGGACACGGATTATCAACGCAATTTGGATTCGTTGGTGACGTTGGATAATGCCTTGGTCAAGAAAGGGACGTGGTACCATGGAAGCAGACCATACAGTAAGTAACGATGAGTTGCCTGTTAATTGTAATGATATGTATGATGCTCAGCATGTTGAATTTGATGTTCACGCTTCACCGTTTAGTGATAGTAAGAGCTTAAGATTACCTAAGTTTGAACCGCGATACTTCGATGGAAACCCAGCCGACTACCCACAGTTTATCAAAGAGTTTGAGGTCATTCTGAGTGGTTTTGTATTAAATGATGAAATGAAGTTAATGTATTTGTTGAGATATTGCACTGGCGTGGCTGCAAGAGCCATACAGTGCTGCAAGTTTATGCCCCCGAACGAAGGATATGCTGAGGCAATGAAGATACTACGTCAAAGGTTTGGAAAACCATATATGATATCCCTTAGTATTTTCGAGACAGTGAAAGGTAACGGATCACACTTAAACGATAATGCAGAGGAACTTGAAGAGTTCTTGGATAATTTGATGGTATATAGAAATACACTCATGTCTTTTAACTGCTTAGATGAATTGAACTCAAGTTCCGTGCTTGAGACTGTTGCCAAGAGATTACCTGTTCGTCTACAAAGGAAGTTTATAAAGGTTTGTTCACGTCTAGAGGAGGAGGGTTTGGATGACATTGTGAGCCTGGTGAAAGACAGTGTCAACCAAGCTTTGAGCAAGTTTGCTAGTATACTGCATCCTACCCGTAGAATAGAGAAATCAGAGAGTAAACTGCAATCATTTATGACGAAGGGGTCTCAGCGTAGTGGATATCGAGAAAACTGTATGGTGGCTAGTAAACCTAATGATTGTGACAGCTTTAGTGGGACGTCCCCGATGGATAAGTTACAAGCTGCAAGACAAACACGGTTGTGCTTCGTCCATTTGCAAGAAGTGCATACAAAGGTGAACTGTGAAGCAATGAGCAAATTTAGTGTTACGCTAAATGGGAAGTCAGCGTCATCGTGTTCTGACTCCGAATCGTGTGACGGTAATGGTGCGGTGAAGAAGCCTGTAGTCGCAACTGTTAAGCCATTGTTGAATAGAGTGTTACAGACGACACCGCATTTTGTGCAGAAGAAGAGGGTTGCAGTTTCAGAGTCTAGTTCTGACTCCACACGTTTACTAGGTGTTACTAGTCAGAGTAAAGGTATAAAGCTTATAAGGATTCATGAGGAAGAACCTAAGTCATCTACGGCCGTTATTAAAGAGGTTGAAAATGATGAAGTCGACCATACAAACGGCGGTAAATTGGATATTTGTGACAATGGTCATGATAGTGCACATTTGTCTTTGGATGATCATGATGACTTGAGCGAAATGTCAACTACTACTGAGTTGAATAAAGCTTCTGTTTTACTTGAAGGCGAAGTAGAATTAAACGCAGATGCGGCTGCAGAAGGTGTGGATACTAGTGAGACCGTCAGTGTAAATGATTCTCGTGTAGTCCACCTATCGACAGATGTTAACGCTAAACTGGAGCTAATCATTAACGATTGCAGTGGTGGTAATCCTGCGGTCAGACAACCTCCTAAATGTCTAACAACAGCAGCTTCTGATACACCGCTAAGTTCATCAACTGGTGTCAGTCAGTCGTCGTTGGTGTTGTCATATGCAGTTAAAGAGCCATCCATGAACCCACTTGTCTTATGCAGTGATTATGCTAGTGTCGGTCCGTTCGAAGGGACGATAGTCAATGGCCAGTTTAGTGACGATAAGCCAACTGTGTACAAGAGGATAATTGTGAGACTAACTTGCACGAATAAAGGTATTTCAGGTTTCAAGCTACTATTTGAATGTTATTATCTTTGGTGCAAATTACTCTGTAACTTCGCTTGGTTGGTCAGATACGTCGTATGTTTGTTAGTCATCTACATTCCACGATACAATATCATGGGCGTGTTACCATTCAGAGTCGAGGATATAGATGATGGAAGGAGGTCAGAAAATGAACTCAACGACGATTTTTCAACTTGAGGGCGTCAACCTGAGAAGGGTTGTAGGCGTACTGCTGTAAGTCCTACAATTCTTCAAGAGTAGTACGTCGAAGAGCAGTCCATCGTACTTGGTGTATTATTTTGTGCATATGTTCATGTTGTATATACTGAATTGGTATCATCCCTCTTCTATCTGTTGATTTATTTTGATTGTGTCTGGACGTCTTCCACTTGGATCGTCAACCTGAGAAGGAATGCAGGCGTACGGCTGTAAGTCGTACAGTTCTTCAAGGGTAGCTCGTCAAGGCAGAATCCACAATATTTGATGTATTGATTGTACATATGTTTGTGTTAAGTAATTGAGTGGCTTCCGATTCATCTGATTGTCGGTTAATTTTATAGTTGTCGCATTGTATGAATGATCTTGTAATGCTTTTGTAAGTACTTCTGAATTCGCTTCTAAACTTGTGAACGAATCGAGTAGTGTTAGAGTCAGCGTACGCGATTGGATACGCCAGGGAGAGGATTGGGCTAGAGGGGTATGAAGCAACCAATACTTCGTGAACCAGATCAGTGGTGGTACTGTCGTCAGCAAGCGTAGATCCCACGCGCCGGGGAGAGCGTGTCGGTGTGATGTGGTATGCTTGTTGTGTTGGGCTTTTTTGTCTTGCTTTTCCAATTTTAGCCTAGTCCCGATTGGCCCAGGTTCCCGCACTGGCAGTTCAGTTCAAGGTTATTGCCGCTGTGGAAAAAAGGGATGGACCCTTTTCTGCCGGGGAATGTCAATGGACGTGAACATTGAACGTTTGTTTATTGGAGCTGACAGCCATTGGTGGGCAACTCGAAGGTGCGAGTGGTACGATCGCTTGCAAGTTGGAGAAGGGTGGAAGGAATAAGAATATAAGTACTTTATAACTTCATTTGTACTAAACATTTGTTTGTAGACTTTGTAGTTGTCTTCACTTTAATTGCCAAACAATATAATTTCGTTCAAGGAATACTGGTGTTTTGGATTTAAAGTTGAAAGAAATACACAGTCTTTATCGGTTCCAAATGTCCTTGTTACAATAGGAACTTAGGGCTAAGTTCCTTGACAGTTTTAATTCTTCTGTTCGCCTTCTGGAACAGTTTTTATTCGTCTGTTCGTGTTCTGGAGTGCCATTTGAGGCAGTTTTCATTCACCTGGTCGTTTTTTGGAGCGCCTAATGGAACCCTTCCGGGTGTACTTACTAAATCTGCAGCCAGCCTCTCTTTGGACACGGATTATCAACGCAATTTGGATTCGTTGGTGACGTTGGATAATGCCTTGGTCAAGAAAGGGACGTGGTACCATGGAAGCAGACCATACAGTAAGTAACGATGAGTTGCCTGTTAATTGTAATGATATGTATGATGCTCAGCATGTTGAATTTGATGTTCACGCTTCACCGTTTAGTGATAGTAAGAGCTTAAGATTACCTAAGTTTGAACCGCGATACTTCGATGGAAACCCAGCCGACTACCCACAGTTTATCAAAGAGTTTGAGGTCATTCTGAGTGGTTTTGTATTAAATGATGAAATGAAGTTAATGTATTTGTTGAGATATTGCACTGGCGTGGCTGCAAGAGCCATACAGTGCTGCAAGTTTATGCCCCCGAACGAAGGATATGCTGAGGCAATGAAGATACTACGTCAAAGGTTTGGAAAACCATATATGATATCCCTTAGTATTTTCGAGACAGTGAAAGGTAACGGATCACACTTAAACGATAATGCAGAGGAACTTGAAGAGTTCTTGGATAATTTGATGGTATATAGAAATACACTCATGTCTTTTAACTGCTTAGATGAATTGAACTCAAGTTCCGTGCTTGAGACTGTTGCCAAGAGATTACCTGTTCGTCTACAAAGGAAGTTTATAAAGGTTTGTTCACGTCTAGAGGAGGAGGGTTTGGATGACATTGTGAGCCTGGTGAAAGACAGTGTCAACCAAGCTTTGAGCAAGTTTGCTAGTATACTGCATCCTACCCGTAGAATAGAGAAATCAGAGAGTAAACTGCAATCATTTATGACGAAGGGGTCTCAGCGTAGTGGATATCGAGAAAACTGTATGGTGGCTAGTAAACCTAATGATTGTGACAGCTTTAGTGGGACGTCCCCGATGGATAAGTTACAAGCTGCAAGACAAACACGGTTGTGCTTCGTCCATTTGCAAGAAGTGCATACAAAGGTGAACTGTGAAGCAATGAGCAAATTTAGTGTTACGCTAAATGGGAAGTCAGCGTCATCGTGTTCTGACTCCGAATCGTGTGACGGTAATGGTGCGGTGAAGAAGCCTGTAGTCGCAACTGTTAAGCCATTGTTGAATAGAGTGTTACAGACGACACCGCATTTTGTGCAGAAGAAGAGGGTTGCAGTTTCAGAGTCTAGTTCTGACTCCACACGTTTACTAGGTGTTACTAGTCAGAGTAAAGGTATAAAGCTTATAAGGATTCATGAGGAAGAACCTAAGTCATCTACGGCCGTTATTAAAGAGGTTGAAAATGATGAAGTCGACCATACAAACGGCGGTAAATTGGATATTTGTGACAATGGTCATGATAGTGCACATTTGTCTTTGGATGATCATGATGACTTGAGCGAAATGTCAACTACTACTGAGTTGAATAAAGCTTCTGTTTTACTTGAAGGCGAAGTAGAATTAAACGCAGATGCGGCTGCAGAAGGTGTGGATACTAGTGAGACCGTCAGTGTAAATGATTCTCGTGTAGTCCACCTATCGACAGATGTTAACGCTAAACTGGAGCTAATCATTAACGATTGCAGTGGTGGTAATCCTGCGGTCAGACAACCTCCTAAATGTCTAACAACAGCAGCTTCTGATACACCGCTAAGTTCATCAACTGGTGTCAGTCAGTCGTCGTTGGTGTTGTCATATGCAGTTAAAGAGCCATCCATGAACCCACTTGTCTTATGCAGTGATTATGCTAGTGTCGGTCCGTTCGAAGGGACGATAGTCAATGGCCAGTTTAGTGACGATAAGCCAACTGTGTACAAGAGGATAATTGTGAGACTGACTTGCACGAATAAAGGTATTTCAGGTTTCAAGCTACTATTTGAATGTTATTATCTTTGGTGCAAATTACTCTGTAACTTCGCTTGGTTGGTCAGATACGTCGTATGTTTGTTAGTCATCTACATTCCACGATACAATATCATGGGCGTGTTACCATTCAGAGTCGAGGATATAGATGATGGAAGGAGGTCAGAAAATGAACTCAACGACGATTTTTCAACTTGAGGGCGTCAACCTGAGAAGGGTTGTAGGCGTACTGCTGTAAGTCCTACAATTCTTCAAGAGTAGTACGTCGAAGAGCAGTCCATCGTACTTGGTGTATTATTTTGTGCATATGTTCATGTTGTATATACTGAATTGGTATCATCCCTCTTCTATCTGTTGATTTATTTTGATTGTGTCTGGACGTCTTCCACTTGGATCGTCAACCTGAGAAGGAATGCAGGCGTACGGCTGTAAGTCGTACAGTTCTTCAAGGGTAGCTCGTCAAGGCAGAATCCACAATATTTGATGTATTGATTGTACATATGTTTGTGTTAAGTAATTGAGTGGCTTCCGATTCATCTGATTGTCGGTTAATTTTATAGTTGTCGCATTGTATGAATGATCTTGTAATGCTTTTGTAAGTACTTCTGAATTCGCTTCTAAACTTGTGAACGAATCGAGTAGTGTTAGAGTCAGCGTACGCGATTGGATACGCCAGGGAGAGGATTGGGCTAGAGGGGTATGAAGCAACCAATACTTCGTGAACCAGATCAGTGGTGGTACTGTCGTCAGCAAGCGTAGATCCCACGCGCCGGGGAGAGCGTGTCGGTGTGATGTGGTATGCTTGTTGTGTTGGGCTTTTTTGTCTTGCTTTTCCAATTTTAGCCTAGTCCCGATTGGCCCAGGTTCCCGCACTGGCAGTTCAGTTCAAGGTTATTGCCGCTGTGGAAAAAAGGGATGGACCCTTTTCTGCCGGGGAATGTCAATGGACGTGAACATTGAACGTTTGTTTATTGGAGCTGACAGCCATTGGTGGGCAACTCGAAGGTGCGAGTGGTACGATCGCTTGCAAGTTGGAGAAGGGTGGAAGGAATAAGAATATAAGTACTTTATAACTTCATTTGTACTAAACATTTGTTTGTAGACTTTGTAGTTGTCTTCACTTTAATTGCCAAACAATATAATTTCGTTCAAGGAATACTGGTGTTTTGGATTTAAAGTTGAAAGAAATACACAGTCTTTATCGGTTCCAAATATCCTCGTTACAATAGAAACATCTATCCTAGGAATATGGAAAGTTCTGCGTGAGGAATTTGTGGGGATTTTGTGACTAATTTCACTTGTTAGATTTCTGTCAAGAACCAACACCAGTTAGAATGATCACTGGAAACCGGGGACCAATGGACAGGTCAGTGTGTTTCGTCCTATGTCAATGAGCAACTACTATTCCACCAGAGATCAAACCGAAGACCTCCACATTATCAGACAAAGTTGATAAAATACACCAATCGGAATTAGTCGAAAGTATAAACACCAGTCGCCCACGCACTAATGGCTACTGGCTGAATTTCCCTAAACTGCATTGGAAAGTCGTCAACAGTGGTACCCACTATGTAAAGGTGAAGTGAATGCCCATCAAAGGCATTAGTGAGGACAGCACTATATCAGCAGTTCACAAATTTAGAATTTTAGGGATCACTGAATTCTAGCCCAAAGGACTGGATGTTTATTTGCAATTTGGATTGGTACATAACGAAATAGCGAGGATCGGGAAAGCAAGGCAATCTTTCCTTTCTCTCAAGTCTGTGTGGAGATCAACGGCACTCAGCGTGAAAAATAAGATCCGGATTTTCAACTGCAATGCGAAGTCAGTGCTACTTGCCAAACGGGTCAGAGACTTGGCCAACGCGTCACTAAGCCCGCTTTGAACAAACTACAGACCTTCATCAGCAGTTGTCTTCGCTCAATATAACTGAAGATCAGATAACCAGAATAAGTCAGCAACAGGGATCTCTGGAAATGAACAACCAGCAACCAATAGTAAGACAAATATGCAGGAAGAAATGGAGGTGGATTGGTGGCTATACTCCGAGGAATCAAACCATCAAGTGATATAACACGCCAGGCCATCGCTCGAGTGGAACTGGAATGGGAAGTGGAGAGTTATTTGGTCTTCTCTGCGAGGAGGTTATGCGAAGAGGAGGTGAAGGCATGTGGGCAGACGTGGATTTATTTGAAAACGTTGACGAAGAAACCAACGCAAAGGAGACGTGCGCGGCTGAAGCCCTATGTTGATGTAGGAACTAAAGGAGACAATAATATAATATAACGTATAACGAAATTATGTACACTTTGTCTTCAACGCACCATTTACACAGATTTTACTTGTTGTGCTACTTCTGTTCTCCCACCTTTTTGTATTTCTTTGTGTTCCTCTAACGTCTCCCATGTATCTCCGCAACGCTGTATTATTTGCTATCTTTGGTATCAAACCTATCTCCTTGCTATTTGACCTTTTTATGCTAAGTGACGTCTCCTTATATACTACTGAAAAATTTTATCAGTAGCACATGCCACTGCATTACCCATAGGTCCCAGACTCGGTCCCTGGTAGGATGGTGGGTAAGGCTCGATGAAGAGTCCTCAAGTAGGTTAAAAGAGCTGCCTGTCCAATGCTCTTCAGTTCTCAGTCATCTCTCTAACTGGTTTGGGTTCGTCACGAGGGATATAGAGTATGGCAATATGAGGCTAGTTAAGAAATCATATGGATACACTGATATGGTTAGTAGCGATAGATGTGCTGGAAACATCGTCATATATTTATGCATCTATCGCATACCACATAAACATAAACTGTCTAGGTAGTAATAAAAAAATTGCATATAATAAGAAAATTTTAGTTCCTGCTGTATGACCTAGTCTTGAAAAATGGATCAATTAAAGCATAACTTCATTAAAATCATTAAAGCTTTACTGACTGAAATGTTCCCCAATAAAAAGTATGTTGACTGGAAAACAGATTATCTTTTCTCTTTCATAATTAACCATCAGTTTTTGACTGCTTAATTATTCAAATCTCACATGAAACTGACATGAAAAAAGGGAAGAAGAAGAAGACGTGAAAACAAAATCCCAATTTTTGCCATCTAGATTTTGATAATACTCGTTTAAAAATTCTTTTTCAAAGGCTATAAATAGAAAGCATTGTGAATATAATTCCAGTAAATTTATTAGCCCAGAGCATTTTCTCTCATTTTTATATATTCCAGTTAAGTTAACAAAGGTGGAAAGTCACTTCTTTATGGTCTGCTCATATTACTTAGCTACCAGGATCTCGTTTGCATTTCACGTGTGATCACGGATTAATATCAGTTAGAGAACCACTGAAAACAACTCAGAAGTATTAGATGGCTGTTTCTAGCTACTTTAGGACTCAAGGTGTAACCTTCAGAAAATCAACAACCAATCAGAACAGTTTATTATCAAATGACCTAGCAGATCTTGCATGTTTATAAATTTGGTTTACTTCTCCTTTCATGAAAAAGTCTGTTACTAAATGTCTTGTCTTCTATAGACACAGTATTATTATTATTATAATTGTTTCTTTTGATTCCTAGAGGAACATAGGGCTTCAGCCGCCTAAGTCTCCATTGCGTTCGGTTCTCTGCTACAGTCTTCACCTGGCTCCAAGTCTGCCCACACGCTTTCATCTCCTCTTCATATCACCTCCTCCAAATCACCCTCGCACTTACGACCAACTCGCCTCTTCCCTTTCGGGTTCCACTCGAGCGATGGTTTGTCTAGTGATGTCATTTGATGGTTTGTTTCCTCAGAGTATGGCCACCAATCCATCTCCATTTCTTCCTGCCTGTTTGTTTCACAAACGGTTCCTGCTGGGTTGGTTCACTCATTGCCAGAGATCTCTGTTGCTGATCTTTTCTGACAGGTCATCTGATCTTCAGTGGTATTGAGCGAAGACAGCTGTTGATGAAGGTCTGTAGTTTGTTTGAGATGCTTTTTATGAGGCGCCAAGTCTCTGATCCGTATAGTGAGTGGCTTTGACTTCACATTGGATTTGAAAATCCAGATGTTATTTTTCATGCTGAGTAGTGCTGTTGACCTCCACACAGACTTGAGAGTAGTGAAAGCTTGTCTTGCTTTTCACTTTCACTTTTCACTTTCGCTTTCAAAGTCTCTGTAATACTGTCGTATAAAGAAAGAAGATCAGAGATCCTACGCAGAATTCTTAATAAGCGTGGAACAAGTGTGGCATTTAAACCATATCTCAGTGATAATCTTTGTTGGCTTACGGACCCGATAGATCCAATTAAGAAAAATTGTGTAATTTCCAGAACACGGCGTAATGACTCTGACGTCACTTAAACATAGATCAACCTGAAAAATTGGGAGCAATTAGATAATCAGAACAAAAAAATTCAGCTGCGGATAAAATTTTTGAACCTGCTGGGCTAAATAATCCAGAAAAAAGATCGGTCATTGCATTGTATTCACTTTCAGGTAATCATAAAATACGATGGGTCAGGGTAAAAGTAGTAAAAGGTAATATAGTTGGGTGGAGAGAGAGATAAGTTAATCACTTAATCTTTGTTTATCGATTCAGCACCGCACATGTGCAGTCAAAATGATGCAACGCCTATACCGGAGATATAGAAAGTGGCAACAAACAACAGGGGGGAAGAGGGAGATAAAATATATATATATATATGAGTCAAATTATGAAGCCGCGTGACTAAATTGATGTGAATCTGAGCGTGTAATCCGGTGTAGCCTGAATGAGTATAGCAACATGATTGTCCAACTATAACATAGACTAGATTGTGTTGCAGAGGAAAGCTTATGTATAGGCAGTCATTAAGCCATCTAAAAAGTTCTAAAGCGAAAAGCGTGGAATGGAGATGCGCTGCTTGAGCCTCATGTTCCATTCAGAAGACACTTTCACTTTCATGTGTACCAGTTAAGCACATGATACCAGGTTGGATCGCAAACTGTCACTAGCTAGAGAACCAGGGGGAAAACCAGAAAGTACTGGATGGCTGTAAGGTGACAATTTACCAACTTTGTAGGAGATCAAAGAAGGTCGTTAACTCCGTTGAACTTCAGCCGTTTCGCCGTCAACGACCAATTTGTTTAGGCACGTGGATGAAATACAATTTTCAAAGGACACGAGCTCGGCAGCTTCACTGCGATGTGATTATCTGCGTGCACACTCTCTGTAAATCAAGGTTAACAGATGCATCTTACAGCAGCCTTAAGTTTTATATTCTCCTTTCACTAGCTGGAGTGGTGTTAGGAACAGCCTGGTCACCCAGTTAGTTGGACCAGGTTTAAGAGTCGCCGGGTAGTGTGGCTAAAGCTCAGGTCTAGTAGGATTAACCCCGCCACCAAGTATCAAACCTAGGATCTACAGTTTAGGAGGTGAACCAGCTGACCACTTAATCACTTAACAGAATCCAACTGACAAACAACAGCTGCCAGTAAAAGTTGCTGGCAATTATTTGTCCTTACATCCGAACGACACGAACCAAACTGGCCATGACCACTCAACACGACTTCAGGCTACTTCCTAACTTTCAACAGTCCCCCCCAACTGATCTCTTTTCGTGAACCAACTTAAAACCGAATTGTTTGGACGTAGGAGACCGGAGTGTGAATTGATAAAAGTGTGCCGGGTTTCGAAGCAGTTCAGGAAGGGTATGGATCATTTCAAATCTCCCGAATTCAAGTTGGCTACATAGGTCCCAAAACGAGCAAGCTAAATCTTTATTTCCGACAGAAGTATGTACAACCCCTATGTCCACCTTGGGTGTGGAACAGAAAGCGACGGCATAATCAATTAGTTATTTTTAATTTCTTTATTAAAATCTCTTCTCTGCATATTGTATGCTTAAGAACCAAATCTGCCTATGATAATAGGACACTTCTCACTGGACAGCCGCCTCATCAATACGCACCCACTGGGGTTCGAATCCAGGACCTTCCGGTTACCAAGCATACTGTTGAAGAGTCTCAAACTAGGATGAAACGGCTATCGAGTACTCCTAGGTGGTTTACTAATGGTTCTCTGACCGATGTCAGCTCATCACTATGAAATCCTGTAGTCAATCAAACCTTTGCAAATCAACAGTTGGACACTTCTCATTTTATTTTTTTGTTTTGATTTTTATTATCCAATATCTATTCACATAACTAATCTTCATTAATTAAAAACGATTGTATCTCTTTTCTTCTCTATCAGACAATAAGGTTATCGTTATATTTTGAAATCTTTCAATCTTTTGTTTTTCTTCAGTAGTTAATAATTTATTAAATTATTCAAAACAAAATCCTTTTCTTCTTCCCCATCTTCTGCCCATTTTTTTAGTTATTTCGTTCAAATAGAAAGAGATTTCATCATTGTCTTTTGGTTATGTTCTCTAAGGAGATAGCTGATTTAATAGCGAAGCTTTCGTTGTCTTTCTGGACAGCATTTTCAGTGCAACCTTTAATATGAAGTGGATTCTATAAATGAAAGGTATAATTGTATCTTCAACTGACAACCTTTGTGATGATTGGTTGTTAATTTACATCTCTATTGATTACTTTTATTGACTTAAAATTTGAACTTTCCTGTGGACATGTGCCTATTCTTTATTAGTTGAACAATTTGACCTTTAGAAGTAATGTGTCTGTTAATTACTGACTCATCTAAATACCAGGCTTATAGGAATTCCTTAGGAGTAATGATGTTTTGAGTGTGTGTTTCAAAATCTCTACATTCTTCCAGTCAAACTGGAGCATGGTAACTGTCTGTGTTCATCAATAGGAAAGAATGCATGTCGTGTTTTTTTTCAGAGCTAATTCATGGTCTCGGATTTTGTTTTTTTTAAGGATATGGCCATTTTCGCCAATACAGTGCTTTTTACTATGTAGATGTGATTGATCTTATCTTCTGTTGGCGTTAGTTTCTACGGTCTGCACAATATATTGAATGAAGTGAATGTCTTTTGGTTTGTAGAACTTTTGGCAACTCTAAAGAATAGGAGCCCAAACAGAAACGACCTACGAACGCACAAACGACCTTGTCAAGGAGAACTTCGACCAATCAGAAGGCTCGAAATAAACGGCGCATAATTGTAAAAAATCGTTTATATAAAAGTAATGCAATGTTAAAAAATAGTTACAATGGATAACGTTCTCGTGTATGTTGCAAAAAGCCTCCCAATTTCTCATAGGTGTCTTCATGCTGATGTTAAACCAAGTTCTATACATGAACTCATCAAGATAACTGTATATCATTGAATTTCTAAATCCATTCACCAATCTAATCCGCTTTTTTAGGTGACTCCAGAAACTTTCGATTGAATTAGTATGAGTTCCATCCAAAGGATTGTGAAAACCGTTGGTGTGGTTGACTACATGATGAATATGCCCGAGATTCGACAACTGACCATAACTGCTCTATTCGTCTGTGTGAATAGTGTTCCCAGGTGCCACTAAGCGCTGGATAATAGGCAATAATACACCTGCACTGCGATTAGGAATTGCCTCAATATATCCTTTTCGGAGAGTGGTGTCATAGATACCCAAAATCTATTGGTGGTTTGCTCGTAATCTGCCGCGATTATATTTCCTTTTCATTAATACGGTATCATCAATTTGAACGATTACGCCGAATCCTCCAAAAACGAGATCCGGAGCGAATTTACAACGCAAAAGTTGTAAAGCGTCCATAATTACTTCTAGAAACAACAGACTCACCCGATTGTTTTCTCAAGGTCGTTTGTTCGTTCGTAGGTCGTTTCTGTTTGGGCTCCTATTCTTTAGAGTTGCCGAACTTTTAAACGGTAGAAACATCAAATGCCAGAGAATTCCTAAAAGCCTGGTACTCAGATAAATCAGGGATTAACAGACACACTACTACAAACCAAATTTACCAACCAATAGAGGATAAATCACATGACAGAAAACGTTCCAATTCCACTCTATTCTATTCCATTACTGTATCCATGACACTGAACAAGTATTCATTTTTTTCTTCATACGATTTCTTTTATGTTACACCGTGACACCCAATTAGTCGCGTCCTACTTGCGTTTCCATCAAAGACCTAGCGTATGATGCCATCTGGATACTTTCTCACTGTACGTCCAATCCATTTGAATCTAATTAGTATACTCCTTGGGCAGTAGAGTAGATTCGTTAGCTGTTTTGTTGCGTATCTTTTCTGTGCTGTAATCTAATCTTCAGAATTAAGTGAAAAAAGCAAGTTACATGATTTTATAATCAGCTGATATTGGCTAGAGAACAATTGGGGAACCTGGGAATACTGGACAGCAGTTTTATCCTAGGTTGGGACTCTTCGTCAGTACGTAGTCACAGGGCTTCGAATCCAGGACCTTCCAAGTACAAGGCGAGCTCAGTGGCTAGCCCGTGGATTCTGACTTTAGTGATGAACGATATAGCACAAGTTCTAGCCAAAGTGCCAATCTACAAGCTGACTTTGTAACCGTAAGGTCCCAAGTTTGAACCTCAGTGGGAATATACTGCTGAAGAGCTCGAAACCGGGACAAAACAGCTGTTCACTACACCTTGATTTCCAAATGGCTAGTTATTTAACCTGTAACCAATCAAATCCCCTAAAGCGACATCTAAATAGGGCATTTTATGGGGAAAGTTGAGATAAGTCCGTTAGAAGGGTTTTTGGTAACGTGTGCAAGTTAAGTTCCTAAACCAGAAGGAAGCAATGACTTGACATTATTTAGCTGTTTATTATGAATCTTCACGCCGACTTCATATTAGTAACAGATTCTGTCAGTTGTGCACATGAATAAATAACTTCAGGAGAGATTTAAGTAGACTTTTCCCGTCTGAATGTACATATATATATATATATATCCATAGAATTCAGTGTGCACCGACGCCAACGATCAACCGCATCTTATTAGTAACTACCTAGTGTAAAATCAATATATATAAATATATGTGTTACAGTCCTACAGACAGTCAGTCTCAAACCCAAATAGCTTAGTGGTATTATATCTGATTGTAGAACTCGGTCACCCGGGTTCGAACATCAGAAATGACATAAGTCTCCTCAAGACTACAGATATGCCTTGCTTGACGAGAGTCAACAAGCACAAAATCTACGTCTAGATCTCCCTTCAGACCGCCTTCTAACATCTAACAAGAATTCAGAGTGCCTCATGACGGCGATGCACCCAGAATGCTAGCTACATTGTAAAAACTTGACTGTTAGAATTCAGTATGTACCATACGAAGGGCAGGAGTTACGATATTAATTATACTACTGAGTGTCCAATCATCATATGAAATTGATTTTTACTAAGAATAATCTAATTTTAAAGAAAAATAATATAAATTAATTTTGGTTTGTTTATATTATTATTATTTTTATTGTTGGAAATGAAAGCAGAAAAGCTTAAAATAATCAACTTTTAAGAGATAAACAAACCTGAAAATCAACTTCAAGTTTTACAGTTGAGACTTTCGTTTGTCTAATTTTTATTTTTTTTCACCTGAGTATCCCAGTGAGGTAAAATATTTTTTTTTAAAGAAATAAGGCAGAGAACAATAAGTATAGCCTATAAACTTACTCTTATTTCATCTTTCATCACTATATCTATGAATATATATATATATATCTAGTTAATTAACACTTCCTATTTTGATATTAGTCAGGTCAGATGAAATACTGTGTTATAAAGATGGAGAAAGTATGTTTGAAAGAATGTCAGAATGTCACGAGTGTAATGATAATAATAAAGTTGATAAATATTCCCTGGCTTCAATGGTCTTTGATACATGCTACTATTATTATTTCTCTAGGATTTGCTTGTGCGTTTGAGCTTCTGTAGCAGTTTGGTTGGTTTTCTGAGGTGTAGAGTCTCTAGACTCATGCCAAACCCTTCCTGTTTATCCGGCCGGAATCGGGACCAGTCGGAAGACACTATCGAGATAGTAAACTAGGCGAGGTTTAGCGCCTGAAGTGGGGCTCGAACCCCATACGACAGTGAGATTAAGAGTGTCATGCTTTACAGACTAAGCTAGCCACGCAACAGCTATATGAAAATAGCACGTGTCACATGATCTATAGCGGAAAACTCGATGAGGCGTTTGAAGTGGAAACAGAAGTAAAAGACAAGGTTGACTGCCTATTATCAGCGATGAAATTCCTAATTGTGATGGACTGGATTATGCGTCAGACTTTGCGTAGGAAGCGAGGAGAAAGGAATACTATGAACTGGTTAGACCACTCTAAAAGATGTGGATTTCGTAGATGACTTATCTTTAAATTGAATATCTACAGGCGAAAACCAACCAAATGGTTGAAGAGGTTGACAGCGAATACATGACTCCAGATGAATATAGATTAGACGGAGGTAATGAAGATAACGGACCAACCAACCAACAGTAGCAACAACAACAACAAGCAGCAACATTCATCATCAAAAGAAAAGATTTGACAGAGGTTACTTCCTTCACTATTTTGGCTAGGCAGAATCTTTTCAAACACAGGCGGACAGTGTGGATGAAGATGCCTAAGTCGGCCAGAATGGAAAGGCAAGATACGCCTTCATCAATCCGGAAACTGTTTTGAAATCTTTTCCACTCCACAGTATGAAAACCTAATTCGCATTTTCAACACAAATGTAAATTCAATCAGTTATTCTTTACGGGTCAGAAACTTGCACTGCATGTCACACACGGGATTTCCAATAAGTTACAGACTTTTATCAACAGCTGCCCACTTCGCTGGCTCCATATTGGAGATCAGATGGTCAGTTAGAAGTAATTAGTAACAAGAAACTCTGGCTGGAAACAAGCCAACTAAAAGCTGTGAATTGACATCACGCGTTAGCCAGGTTATCAATCGAGTAGAATCCACATAGGAAGCAATTAGTGGGTCGTCAATGCGAGAGTGATATGGAGGGCATCGTACGAGTAGGGGGAGATAAGAGATTATGGGCAGCCGTAGACCCAGTTGGAGAGGACTATAAAAAACAGAACAAAGTGGAGGTGTGTTTTTGAAGCCCTTTGTTCCACCGGGAACTCAAGTAGATAATAAAAAAGAACACACACAATACTCACTTGGGTTCTAAGTGGAACATAGCGCTTCAAAAGCGCATCTCCATTTCATCCTTTCCTATGCAGTCCCCTTTACCTGGCTTCACGATGGGCTATAGGCTGGCATTCCTCCCTCACACCATCTTCTCCACATCATACTTGGATCCACTCCACTCGAGGGTATGCCTGTCACTCAGTGTCACTCAATTGTCTTTTCAGCGTGTGTCTGACCCATCTGCATTTACTCCAGTATATTTTTTGGAAAAAAAATTCCTGGTTGGTTTGCTGTCAGAATTTTTTATTGCTAGTCCCTTCAGGTTAGACATCTGATCTTCAGTTTGGAGCGAAGTGGAAAGCTCTTGGTGAAAGTCTACATTAGTTCGTTTGAAATGCTTTTAATTACACTGCAAGTCACTGAACCACATAGAAGAACTGGGTGCAGTTGTTCTTCTTTCCTTTTCTTTTCGACCCCCAACACCCCCACTATTCCCAACTCTCACCTTGTATCTCATCAAGTAGAACCAGAAATCAGTATAAAATAATTTATCCTCGTACAAACAAGTACAGGAACTCAAAGATACCATACTTGGCCCGTGTTCTAAGTGACAGAGACATTGTTAACCGTGAAACCTATGACTTGCTTTGTTGTTAATAATCATAATTTTAGGCTCTTTTATTTCTCTCTTATTTTGCATTCTATAGTGAACTCCTTCTTAAACATACTTAGCTACCTAAATTGTTGACATTGGCTTACTTTTTTGTATTTTACTGTATTCCTTCTTTTGTGTATCTACTGGTTCCGACTCTATTAGCACTATGAGTAGTACAAAATTGTTCTGTCATTAACCATCATGTAATTATTAGTTTTTGTGGTTGTTGTTTTTTTTGTTCGGCAATATTAACTGACAATCATTGGTTGTGAAAGCCATTGTCACCACCTTAAAATTTCGTATTATGCAGGATTACTCACACTACCACTAAAAACACTGCATTAGACCTGACAATAAAAAACAAAACAACCCTGAAATGTTATTTTGTGATTGTTTAGTGTTGTTTCAACCTTCATCTTGGCGATAAACATTCTTAAATATCATTTCATAACTTCTTGTATGACTACAGCTTTACTGTCACCATGCATAATCACATCATAGCTTCCACTACCCAATACTGAGATATTATTTTATGCTGTTTATTTTCCTTTCTACTTCTTGGTATCTTTTAGTATTTTTAAAATTATTTTTGTGTTTTTTTTGTTTCTTTCTCTATATTTATTTTTTGAAATACTCCTTTTAAATATTTGATTAAATTAGATGCAAATATTATAGATATGTGCTGAAAATTCTACACTGTACCACTAGCACTGTTTCTGGAATAAAGCGTCGGTGGCACAGTGGTTAGGACTCTAGTCGACCATGCACTTGGTCCGGGGTTCAATTCTCTGCCGACGCACTCCTCGCTAAGCCAGAAATAATGCTGGTGAAGAGGAAAGATTGGGCATGAGGCTAGGAACCTCATCCTGTAAAATAAACACTGCTGCAGAATCTTCAAGCCAATAGCTTGAAGCCCTATGTTCCACTGGGGAACGTGAAGGAAAGAAAAACAAATCGTAGAACTCACTCAGTCAGCAAATTAATCAATGACCAACAGTCCAACAAATATGCATGAACGGAATATTCCCATGTTGATTGGATGCAGGATTTCATCATGAGCTGACATCATTTAAAGAACCACTGGAAAACCGCCTGGGAGTACTATCAGACAGCTGTTTCGTCCTAGTTTGGGAATCTTCATTGACCTGAGGTTCTAGTGGGGAGCCGTGTCCAGTAAGATACAGAAGGTTGAAGGTGAGGCCGTAACTCATTAAAGAAGACATCGTGAAGTGGTCGCGCTATGTCATGAGTTGGTAGAAGTTAGAATTCATGTCCTGGACATTGAAGAGTCAGGCCCCATTGGATAACAAGGTCTGCGACCTCGCTAGCCATGCAACCAGAAGGTCGTGGTTTCGAACCGTGGCGTTGAGTGTGTACTGGTGAAGAGTCCCGAACTAGGCTGACAAAACAGCTGTCTGACAGTACGCCTAGGTGGTTTTCCAATGGTTCTCTAACTAATGTCAGCTCATGATGAAATCCTGCATCCAATCAAACAAAATAATCCCTACAAAACCAATACTTGAAAATTCCCATATGGAATCATAAGAAAAATGACGAAACGGAGGAGAAAATTTTCCCTTTCGGTGATTAATTTTCAAAAGCTGTACACTCATATTTATTTTTAAAACAAAGAATACATAACACTAATCAGAAACCAGCAAATCTCTTCTAAAAAATGTATTACTTAATATGAGATGTATTCTAGAATTGGATGACTACTTAGAGACTTGTAAATTACCGTGGAAGTTGAGATGACGCAATAGGCATTAAAATTACCAATCAGCATAACTGTACAAAGTGCTCAAAAACTTAGACAGTGAAGCGTTTACATAAAATCTGTATAAAGATGCAATATCATAATTAAAGAACAATAAAATGATAGTAAAATAAGGATAATAGTAGTAAAATCACACAATAAAATGAAGCAAAATTATAGTAAGGACGTTAATATATCCACGGTAGGGCAAGTAAGTGTATTTAGTGATTTTGAACGCAGAGGTTCAGGTTTCAAATCCCAAAATAACTAATGATTCGGCCATGTATAGATATCGCATTAGAAGTCCTTCCGTACAATATTTAGCAATTCTGTGTAGCACTGTGAAAAACAGTAGCAAACCCAGAGACGACAGCAGATATGATGACTCCATTATTGCAAAACGTCTCGAAGTAGGGAAAGGTGCCTACTGACTGGCGGAAAGGTTACCTCGTGAAACTACCAAAGAAAGGCGACTTACGACTCTGCAAGAACTGGCGAGGAATCATGCTACTGTCGACGCAAAGTAAAATTCTGAGTCGCATCATCCTGGAGAGAATAAAGGAAGCACTGGATAAAGAACTCCGACCAGAACAAGCTGCATTCAGGAAAGGCAAATCATGTTCTGACCAAATTGCAACTCTACGCATCATCATCAGAGAACAAAGCATGGAATGGCAATCAAACCTCTACCTCAACTTCCTTCATAGACTTTGAGAAGGCCTTCGACAGTGGTGATCGCGAAGTAATTTGGAAACTACTCGAGTACTACGGTGTACCTCAAATATTCATCAACCTTATTCAACAGCTGTACGACAACGACACATGTCAAGTGATCCACAATGGAAAATTCAGCGAGGCGTTTGGAGTAAACACAGGAGTCAGACAAGGGTGCTTATTATCACCAGTGATATTCGTAATCGTGGTGGACTGGATTATGCGTCAGACAGTGGGAAACGAGAAGATAGAGATATCCTGGACTGACGTGAAGAATCTTAAAGACCTGGATTTCGCGCGTGGATGACTAATGTTTGATGTCACAAAAATCGAAGACTTACAAGCGAAAACCGACAAACTGGTCGACGAAGCAAGAGGCGAAGACAGGACTCCAGGTGAACATAGACAAGACGCAGGTTATGAAAATAACCAACCAACCAACAACAACAACAACAGCAACACCCACCACCAATCACCATCAACGGGAGGGATTTGAAAGAGGTTACTTCATTCACTTATCTAGGGATCATTGTCTCAACTACAGCAGGAACAGGCGAGGATGTCAAATCGAGAATCGGGAAGGCGAGAAACACATTCATCAACCTGAAACCAATCTGGAAATCTTCGTCACTCAGCCTGCATCAACAACAAAATTCGGATTTTCAATACAAACGACGTCAAGTCAGTCAGTTCTTCTATACGGATCAGAAACTTGGTTAGTGTGTCACAAAGAATATTTCCAACAGCCTGTTGCAGACCTTTATCAACAACTGTCTTCGCTCTATACTGAAGATCAGATGGCCGCCGGAAAGAATCACCAACAAGAAACTATGGGAAGAAACAAAACAAGAATTAATCGCCCAACAAATATGCAGGAGAAAGTGGAGATGGATTGGACACTCGCTGAGGAGGCCGCTGGGCGACAACGCACGTCAGGCCATAGCTCGAGTGGAACTCGAAAGTGAAGCGGTGAGTGGGACGTCAGTGCAAGGGTGACATGGAGGAGATCGTGTGATGAGGAACTGAAACAGTATGGATTAATATGGATGCAAGTGAAAAGTACGGTAGAAGACAGAAACAAGTGGAGACGTGTAGTTTAAGCCCTATGTTCCACTAGGAACCCAAGGGAACAATAATAATAATAGGTGTGTAACAGTCAAGCTGGGTGCTTGATGTTTCGAGTTGACAAGGTGTTCAAACGTGGAACTACTGGTATTCTTCTTTTGATCTCTGACTAGCCAGGCTGAACAGTGTTCCAGGATACGTTTTATGACTTAACACTGCGTGTGTCCGATATACCTTGCTCCACAAGAAAGGGTAGACTGATAAACACACACTGAGGTGATCAGAAGCGGTATCTTATTCCTAACGCTTGAATGAATCAACTGTCAGCTGGAGAATGTTTGTATGGATGATAAGCTGGCGATGGATTGGACGTACGCTGAGAAATTTGACTGACATCATGCACCAGACCCTGTAGTGGGCGCTGAAAAGGGAGCAACAAGTCTCGAGGCTTTGAATTCTCGGCATCGACGACATGCTGTTTCCATGGAGTTGTCAAACTGATAGCCAACTTTCCCCCATCTGTTAGTTTATCAACACATAGTAAGATAGGCCAGGTTGAAAAGTGCGTCGCTTAGGAACCAAACTTGAACATCCTGCGTTGTTGATGAACCTACTACTACCATTCGACATCCCATTTTTTATGGCATCAGTTTCAGCTCAAAGAAAGCCAACCTAATTTGTCAGTGTGAGGTTCTCTCCGTAAGGCAACGATGACTGCGGATTAAACTGCTATGTAGCACAATATGCTGTAACTGAGTCTTCAATAGTGAATATTCAAAAGATGACTCAAATCTCACAGCCTCTTCTCAAGTTTACTTAGAGTTTTGATTGTATTTTTAAGAACTTATTTCTAATTTCATTAAATTAATAAAATGAATAATTTAGTTAACACTAACTGTGGTAATGAAGTTGATTTCGTTCATACTAACCAACTACCCCGCACTCGAAAAAAAACTAAGCAAAATTAAAATCGCATGACAAGTTAATATAAAGCGATACATAAAACTACTTATAATTTTTCCAAAATTCTAATGATCTGGAAAAAACATACTTTTATTAGTTTATAGCTCCTTTAATTTGTTACTTATTAAAATTCATCCATTATTCATTATGCGACCTCCCATTGTGTCTTTAATGACTAGGGATTTCAAATATTAATTACTACCTATCTTAACTCCTTCGCGTTTGGAGTGAAAAAAGCTGAACTTCAGAATTTCGCTTTGAAGTTTCACTATTATTATTATTGTTCCCTTGGGTTCCTAGTGGAACATAAGACTTCAACTACACGTCTCCACTTGCTTCTGTCTTCTACCGTAATTTTCACTTGCATCCACGTTAGTCCATACTGTTTCCACTCTTCTTCACACGATCTCCTCCATGTCACACATGGACGTCACACTCGCTCCTTCCCTTTCGGGTTCCACTCGAGGGTCTGACGCGCGATGCCACCCAGTGGCCTCCTCAGCGAGTGTCCAATCCATCTCCACCTTCTCCTGCATATTTGTTGAGCGATTGGTTCTTGTTTTGTTTGTTCCATAGTTTCTTGTTGGCGGCCATCTGATCTTGAGTACAGAGCGAAGACAGTTGTTGATAAAGGTCTGTAACATGGTGTTGGAAATATTCTTTGTGACACACTGGCCAAGTTTCTGATCCGTATAAAAGAACTGACTGACTTGACGTCGTTTGTATTGAAAATCCGAATTTTGTTGTTGATGCAAGCTGAGTGACGAAGATTTCCAGGTTGGTTATTCAGGTTGATGAATGTGTTTCTCGCCTTCCTGATTCTCGATTTGACGTCCTCGTCCGTTCCTCTTGTAGTTGAGACAATGCTCCTTAGATAAGTGAATGAAGTAACCTCAATCAAATTCCTCCCGTTGATGGTGATTGGCGCTGGATGTTAGCATACAAGAAGTCCTACATCTTTATTTATTTAAAGCATTTCTCGGTGTACATGTGATGAAGTATTACTTGGGTCCATAACCAGCTAAATTAGCTAACTAATAGGTATACGTGTGCGTTGGTAGTACAGCGAAAGAACGCTCGCCAACCACGCCACAAGTGGTTCGGTGTTCGATGCCCAGCCACCGATGCACTACTATATCTCGCTAAGCCAGTAATAAGACTGGTTAAGAGGGAAGGCTGGGCGCATGAGGCTAGCAACCTCATCCCTAAATATAAGAACTGTTGCTACCGAAACTTCAACAAGCTCTGGCTTGAAGCCCCCTATGTTCCACTGTGAATGTAAAGGATAAAGGAATAAAAAAGCAAGTATACGTAGTGCGTCTGAAATTTAATGTAGTTAGCTCCTTACATTTTAAAACCCTCGGCTTATGTTCCTTGCTACTTAGATAAATCCTAAGTATATTAACTGACTTCATTTTTTAACTGATACAGACGGATTAAATTTACACGAAACTAGATTAAGACAAATTTATTGAAAGTGAGAACGACTGCCATTCGTGCGAAAAATGAAGTCTGGAGAATTTTTTAAACGTTAGAAGTAATAACCATCACTGTAGAAGGATAAAATCACACGGTAAGTAATTCAGCCACCGAGTAAATTAAGTGAATAATTGTCAAGATCTGTTTTGCTTCAAGCTTGATCACAGACTGATAGCAAATGGTCTTCGTCTAACAGACTTAAGCTGAAACCTTCCAAATGTCAGAATGTTAGTTTTAGTTTCCGATGTGAATGGTAGTTAGATGAAGCCGGCGGTTCCTATGACCCTTGCAAAATTGATGATACTGACAAAGAAAGTCTGATGTTAAGTATCTTTGATTAATTCTTTCTTCTGACCTATCCTAGTCTTCCTATGTCTTAGCGATTTCTAAAAGAATATTTCGTCTGACTTTTTACATTAGGAAGTTAAGGTGAACAGGCATTACCCAACCCCTCCTCCTCTTAAAGTTTGTCAACTCGTGCGTCTTACATATTCTTCCTTACTCTTCACTCTAGTTCTTTCCTGGATTGCTCATACTATGTCGTAGAACTCTGAAGACTGAGTGTCAGTAGAACGAGTGGTATCCCATTGGGTCATATCGTTGACATTGTCACTGATGGACGCTTGATGTCATGCAACAAATTTGCTAAAGGAGCACCGACTCTACCTGCAGCTAAAACCTTGTGTCTCCTCAGGTAAAACAAGAAGTCTTTTCAGAAGACTTTATGCACGTACGTCTAAGTATAAAAATTTCACTGTACTATATTTGGCATGTACTTTATGTGATGAAAATAGTGTTAGGCATGAACTAACTAACCTTGTTTGCACTAGTAAATAAACCATTTCCTTCACCTTTATAACATCAAAACTTTATTGTTATTGTACTTCTTATATTTATAATCCTCTCAATTTCTTGTTATTGTTTATTTTTTTCATAAATGTGAACATAATTTAAGCTGCGTCATAACCGTTAATTTTGTATTTCCCCTCACCATACTATATCAACAGAACATTAGATCCAATAATCTATAACATGCGAAAGTTTCCAAACTGAATCGACAATACTGTTTGAAACAAACTCACTGTTATTATCATTATATTTAATATTCTCAATTCGTACTTCGAATATTTGTGACTTTATATTGTAAATGTGGACAAATTCCTCTGGTTAATTTTATTTTAATTTTTAATTTTATTTATATTTTAAGTAAATCAGATGCAATAATGTGAAAAATCCTGAGAAACCCATTCCGCATTATACGTACTGTTTTCGGAATAAAGTAGATTACTATTATTTAAAAAAATTTTTATTAAGTTAGAAAACCATTGAAAGCCTTCAAGGATTACCAAACCGATGTTTCATAAGCCAAGTTTTCGACTCATCGATAACAGTACGCGCTCACTACCATGATTCGAACTCAGGACCTTTGGACTACAAGTCAAGCTGAGGTTGACCATTCTGATACTTAAACATGACTCAATGGCCCATGAATTCTGACTTCCACCATTCTGTGATTTTAGCGTGTCGTCGACGAGTATTTGTCCTCACTTCCTACCAAGTGAGGTCCGCTGGTCATCACTCCTCAGCAGAAGCCTAAGCAACTTCGTCCTATAGTCAGGCAGTAATTAGTGAGTATCAGATGAATTTTCCAGAGTTTGATTGCATGAAGGATTTCATCATTAGCTGACATAAGTTAGAGAACTACTGGAAAACTTGGGAGTACTGAACAGCTGTTATGTCCTAGTTTGGGACTCTTCGGCAGTACGCGCCCACCGGGATTCGAACCCAGGACCTTCTGGTTACAAGGCGAGCTCGTAGACCATTGAGCCACCGGGACCCGATCCAATGGTCAGGCAGTTAACCTGGGGTTCTAGTGGGAAGCCGTGACCATTAGGGTACAGCAGGTTGAAGATGAGGCAGTAACTCATCGAAGCAGAAGACATTGCGAAATGGTTGCGCTATGTCGTGAATTGGCAGAAGTTAGAATTCAAGGACCATTGGATCGGGTCCCAGCTCAATGGTCTACGAGCTCGCCTTGTAACCAGAAGGTCCTGGGTTCGAATCCCGGTGGGCGCGTACTGCCGAAGAGTCCCAAACTAGGACATAACAGCTGTCCAGTACTCCCAGGTGGTTTTCCAGTGGTTTTGTAACTGATGTCAGCTCATGATGAAATCCTCCATGCAATCAAACAAACAAAAATCCCTACAAAACCAATACTTGAAAATTTTCAAGAGTTTGTTTGTGGTGATTCAATCTGTTTCAAGCCTGAACATGAAATAATATCAGTTAGAAAAATTAAAACTGTTCGTGGTTCCTTCTCAGATATTACTCCTCAAAACAATTATTCAAACAAGAACAACATAAAACCTATCAATTTCGCTTGTAAATACACACAACAATTCACACTGCATCAGATTCTATCAGTAGAAATCACAATACTTTGTTCTAACTAGACAGTTAGGTTCCCCCTGGTGCATGCCAGTTCTGATGCATTCAATCATCACATAAAATTAGATAAAAATTATATATAGAGAGTTAGGTGCGCGCCAAAAAAGATATTCGTTGCTTGTTGAAACAGTCAATAATATGGATGAATGAACTATGTATTCAAGTTAATGCAAACCGACGTACGGAGGTTTCATATCCCAACGCTCGCTTTAATCTTCATCAATAGTCAGTCTTCCATGCTGCTGATGACATCATGATATCCACTCGCTCAATGGACCTACTGTTGCAGTCTGGGTAACCTGTGTAGATTACTAACTCTCCAGTTAAGCATTTGGTTAGTCCAAATCTATTCCTGGTACTTCCATCTAATTTCTCCTCATCTCTCTTTGGCAATCCCAACAGTGTTCCCAGCTACTTCCAAAGACCGTGCAAACATGCCGTTTCCTTATAACCTATTTATGCTTTCATAGAAACAAGACATATTGGCTGACTGGCTTCTCGAATGACTTTCACCAGCCCGCATCATTTCGTCTCTCCGATTCTAGAAAAGAATAAGTTTCTCTTCATATGTTTGCAGTACTTTGCAGCACATCACTGCACGTCACTAATTACTACTTTCAAGCTTAGCTAAGTAAAAGCGTAGATTTTGTTAATGTCAGTGAATGTCAGATTTTACTTTAAAAAACACTTAAAGAAAATTTCGTCTACTTTAGACCACGTATTCGAATGGTACATATGGCTTCAAGATATTTTAGCTTTGAAGTTTCAGTTTCTTACATGGAAGGTTCGCTAGACTCTTGCCAAACCTTTCATTATTTCTGAACTTATTACTAGCCAGGTGAGGCTATAAAGTTACATAGATTGAGATGGCTAGGTCACGCGCTGCACATGCCTAGCCATCGCCTCCCCCAACGGACTGGCATTACTAGCTGATATAGGTGAAGTTTGGAAAAGAGTAAGTGGTGGCCAAACAAAAAAATGGCCTCATCAATCCATGAAATCCTTGACAGTTAAAATGAGTTAGGTAGGGAGATGCAGACTTCCGGATTGGGTTCCTCGGGACTCTAAGAATCAATGGCTGGAGACAATAGCTGACATGGCTAAAAATCGTTGTCGATGGCTTATGCAGATGTATTCAGTCTCTGTAATCTTTCATATTCCTTTCTACCATTACTCATTCTGTTTCACTCACTCTTATACTTGTCAGAACTCTATTGATTCTCTTCACTCATTTTCTTGTCTACCTTTGTGTGCTATTTGGAACGTGGTAACTCGAAGTGCTGCACTTCGGTGCCGAGTTCTATGTTGAATCCAGCCAGCCAGCCAGCCAGGTGAGGTTTAGAAGTTAGTCGGCTGGATACAGAGCCAAGGCCATATGAGGACTGTCAGCCAGCCGTGCACGCATCTATGCGTATTTCTCTCACTGATCACTTTTTGTTTCCACCATACCTGTAAACTTTTAAAGTAAAAAGTAGTGAACAATTTTTTAGTGTTAGTCTATGGGAATCTGAATTGACTACTAATTGTATCATCAACTTACTTTTAATCTATTTTTTATGTTCCATGTATATTTTCTAACAATTTTGTGAGAAAAGGAATCCATCCTGTAATAAATATCATTCGGTGTTATTTTCACCCGATAAATCCCACCGTATTCTGCTGCATTCTAAGCTGTTTTATCAGAAAATGACATTGCGAATATATATGTCTACTCTTCCCCCAACGTTTTCATCAAGTGTTTGGTACCCATACATATAGTATAACATCAGCTATTTTCCCAAAAAATCGCGAAGTTAAATATTTAGTGTACGTTTCTGGATATTTGAACTCTTTCAATGAGAAAAACCAAGTTCTGTCAGAGGTAAACAGAAAGTGAACAAGGTTTCCTCTAACTCTCCTATATATTCATAGGTGTGCAGATAAAAATTAATGTTGCACTGTTAAAATGGACAGTATTATAGATAATTGAAAATTCTGGGGAGAAGACTGACCTTGGTTTCTGTGTGCACTATGCATAAATATTGAAAGGTAACAAATAGGCCAACTTGTCTTCTGAAGGCTTTCATCCTTCCCAGTTTTAGCGGGAATGAATACGTTTATTTTGGGAAAAATTAGTGCTTTCTATGAATTTAGACAAAGCAATAAAAAGACGTAATTTTTCTAAATCATGAAATACAGGGTATTTACCAGTCTAAATTTACTTGCAGACTCGTCTGTCTTTGCGATCAGAGAATATCCCCATAAATGGCTGCAGAAGTGATTCGAATCCTCTGTAAAGGAGACCTAGCTCATCTATTGAGAAACATATTATAGAGACAGGACATAAAATTGACGTTTACACATCTTTTAGACCTATCTATGGGACGTGTTTGGGTGTATGCTAAAGTTTGTGGAAGCTCTAGCTGGCAATTAGGAAGTTTAAACTACCTTTATGCGTTCAAACACAACAATTCGTCATCTCACATTAATCCTCGTTCCTTGGTAAACTTTGTTTTGATACCAACCAGGGTATATATACTGTTACTTCGCTTCCTTGGTGTATTGATTTCTATTGTTGTTTTGACCTTCAGTATGTCCTTTCAACCTGATCTAAGTATATTTTCTCACCTCTTAACTCTTTATTAATTTCATATATATACAATCCTTTGGCAAGCCCATGTGTGATCAGATTGTTCGTAATGTGATGCTCAAATGCACATTACACGATTAAGACAAATTACGTCTTCCTTCTTATTGCTTTGTCTAAGATTATTTATATTGTGCTTTGAAGTTTTAGTGACAGTTGGATAGTGTTTTAGGGATGGGAGTGCTAGGACCACTCTTAACCTTCCTACATTTTCAGGCTTGTAAATAAAGTGAGGTTATATCCCTTAAAAGACTAGAACCGTCATTATACATATATATATATATATATTCTAAAGCAAGGGAATATTCGTGGAAGAAAGGAGGAACAAGTGTCCGCCTTAAAATCTGCTTCTTTCACGGAAAATTTCCAACCAGACATTAATCAAAGCATCAAAACTATTTTGTTTAATGAAGATTCTCTTTTCGACGAATTGACTACCTTTAACCGCACAACCCCATTGACATACAACTCTTTTCACAAGAGAGAATAGCAATAAAATTGATGAGTTGTCAAAATCATAGTTGCTATCATTAGTCAATATATAAGAGGAGCTTTATAAATGTCCTAGAGCTACGCAATCAGGGGAATGATTTCCTGAATGAGTTATCATCAAGATGCACCTACAAACGAGTTCTAAAGAAACATAAGAGTTATGGGGAGTTAGAAAACACAAACAAACAAAAATCAAGCCCATAGAAATCATCAAAGTTGTCACAATAATGTGAGGGATGGTTGAATAACTTTCCTTTGTATGCATAGCTCCATCTCAGTGACTAAAACTTCAGCATTACAAAAGATACGAAGGCATATTGCTTTTCACAGGTTGTCCTTCAATTTGTAGATTACTTTGGAGGAGACGTTTGTGGAGAAGGAATGACCAGTGTTGACAAGGTGGTCTATTATCTCACTTCTACATTAAAAAGTTAAGACAATCAGGTATCAACCAACCTTTAATTCTGCAATTTTTAAACTCCTGTATTTTACCTATTGTACTCTATTGCTCTCCATTAATTTTCCCTCGGATTCTTAAAAAAGACTATGCCATATTACGAAAGGTATTAAATGCTGTGAGTAGGGTTTGTGGTTTGCCGCTGCGTGAGCTCGCCAATACTATAGTCGAGAGACACATAAATTCCTATACAAAGTGGGCAAAGGCCGTACTGTCAGATCCTCTGCACTCCCTTTATTCACAACTATCCCCTTGTATCTTATCAGGTAGGACGAGAAGTCAATATAATAAGTTATATGCTCGAACCACTAAGTACAAAAATTCTACAATACCGAATTTAGCCCGTATTTTATGTGATGAAGACCCTGTTAGACGTGAAACATATAAGTTACCATGTAATTAGCATAGTGAATCGGCCCTTTCATTGTTTATCTTTCTGTAATTTTATGGAGTTACCCTTTTTATCGTTTAATTATAACTTTGCTATTTTTATTTTAGTTGTTGTGCGTCATTGTCACAGTGGTTAGGACTCTCGCCGACCATGCACATGGTCCGGGGTTCGATCCCCTGCCGACGCACACCCGATATCTATGGTCGGCCTGTAAATTTTGGGCTACCGATATCCATGCTGAAAATTCCATACTTGTACTGAAAAAAATACGGTGTGGCATCAAGCTGTAATAAAAAAATTACACAAAGAATTTCTAGAAGCTTAGTGTTCAGGTTTATCTACAATCAATAGATATATTAATATAAATTGGATGTATGAAGAAAGGAAAAGATCAGATGGACAGGAGAATTGATATCAGATCAACAAAATCAACAATACCAAAACAAGCGAACAGAAGGATCAGAAAATCTCTAAAGAAAACTAATCACCTTTAATTTCATAAGGGGATATTTTTATATCCTCTTCAAGGCTATTGAACACTGAAGTTTCATTAGCAATATTGTCTTTCCTTTATAGAGTGAGGGCTTGTTAACCTCGTACCCAACCTTACTCTCCTTACCGTGCTTATAACTAGTAAGTGGGATTTAGGAGGTCGCCTACTCTGGATTGAACTCCTGACCACGAGGGTCGGTCGGTCGGTTTTCGACGTAGAACTTTGCACATATGTGCGTCAGTTCAAGTCGCCACACTCCCTCAATGTAGCACACAAAGCAAGAGAAGAAAGTAGGAGAAATACATATTAGAGACAGTAAACAAAGGTGTGAGATAATGGAATAGTAATAACGAAGAACAAAACAGTTTCATTGGAAATCACAAGTCACAAGGAGTGGATGCATCTTCGCTAGCCATTGAGAACGATGAGTTTGAGCCATATCACCAATTGTTTCCAACCATTGGTTTTTACCGTCCCGAGGACCCCAACCAGTCAGTCAGGAAGTCTACACCTTCCTACGTGGCCGGCTTAGACCAACTGTTGTAGATTTCATTGACTGGTGCCATGTTTCCGTTTGACCTCCGCTAGCTCTTTTCCAGCCTGACCCTATTTCAGCTAAGATTGCCCGTCAGTCGAGGAAGGCGATGACTAGGCGTGTACGTAACACATGTTCAAACCACCTCAGTCGATGTAATTTCACAGTCTCGTCGACTGATTTCCCCTCCTTACCTAGCACTCGACGCCTAACCTCAATTTTGCTTAACCTCGAGGGTGGTTGGTGACTATTCCAATACTGAACTTTCGATGAACACACGCATTATCAGGATGAATTACATGCATACAGCATATAGCCGTACAACTATGTAATCAACTATTAGGTTACGCAATATCCTATCAACCCTGGCAGATATGGTTACTTAACCTAAAGGGAACACCATCAGACTAGATACACCATCAAAGCTTGAGAGACTGAACACCTGTTATATTCTAGTCTGAGGTTCTTCAGCAGTACGCACCCATCGAAGATCGAATTCAGGACCTTCCTTTTACAAGGCGAACCCGTCGAACATTCAGGAGATCAAGGTTATTACATTCATGAAGAATTCCGAGTGTTCTTTTTGTCTCAAAGTGAAAGCTACAGATACTGGTAAAATGGACATTAGAAGCTTTACAAATACACCGTCAAGTTGAGACAATGCATTGTCACTAAGTAATTTAAAAGTTTAATCGCTAAATCCAAGGGAATCGTTGATTATTTTCCAAAATTAACAGATTTCAGCTAACTGAAAGTCCATAGTCAGTAAAAACAGATATTGAATTAATACCACTTCTGTAACAGTGACAGCGTGTGAAAAGAAAATTTTCATCATTTCCAATCCGATTTCCTCCATATTTTTCATAATATCGCATTTCAAAATTGATGTTTCTTTTGTCTGATAACTTTGTTCCATAAAAAGGATTTTAGATAAAAAAGAAAAATTAATTTTACACCACCTATCTGACTGTTATTCATGTTTTTGACAGCTTGTTAATGTCACTGGACCACCAGTATTTTTCTAAGAAGCATAACGCTTCAAACTGACTTAATTTTACCAAATTTTGACAGTCAAATTACGCCTTTGTAGAAGAAAGAAATCTGTAGTAGTCATGGGCATTTTTGAATTGCCATCAGTGTAATGTTGATTATCTTTTACATGGAAAAAACTGTCAGGATTTGAAGGATGTCTCGGAGAGAACAACATTCCACTGAATGACAGATTGCAGATTGCTATTTAATCAGGCTGTTCTGTACACTTATTAGACACAACAAGCTGAAAAGACTCATAGCTCTTCATTATTATTATGATTGTTAGTTATTAGTGTTTCCTCTAATTCCTAGAGGAACACAGGGATTCAACCGTGCGTCTCCATGGCGTTCGGTTCTCTCCTAGAGTCTCCACCTGGCTCCAAGTCTGCCCACACACTTTCATCTCCTCTTCACATCACCTCCTCCAAGTCACACTCACACTTGAACTGACGGCCAACTCGCCGCCGCTTCCCGATCGGGTTCCACTCGAGCAATGGCTTGTCTAGTGATGTCACTTCATGGTTTGTTTCCTCAGAGTATGGCCAATCCATCTCCATTTATTCCTGCCTATTTGTTTCACAGTCGGTTCCTGATGAGTTGGTTCGCTCATTGCCAGAGATCCCTCCCTGTTGCTGGTCGTTTCTGACCGGCCATCTGATCTTGAGTGGTATTGAACGAAGACAACTGTTACTGAAGGTCTGTAGTTTGTTTGAGATGCTGTTTATGACACGCAGTGCAAGTCTCTGATCCGTATAGTAAGTAGCACTGACTTCACATTGGAGTTGAAAATCCGGATGTTATTTTTGATGCTGATTAGTGCTGTTGACCTCCACACAGACTTGAGAGTAGTGAAAGCTTGCCTTGCTTTTCCGATTCTTGCTTTTATATCCTCATCAGTTCCGTCCGCCTGTAGTTGAAACGATGCTTCCCAGGTAGGTAGGTAGGTGAAGGAGGTAGTTTTTTCAGGTTCCTTCCATTTATGCTGATCGTTGTCTGTTGTTGTTGCTGTTGGTGTTGTCCAGGAATCTTCATCACCTCTGTTTTCTCACTGTTCACCTGAAGTCCTATCCTTGATGCTTCTCCTGACAACTTGTTGCTCTTCATAGTGGTATTATTATCATTAGTAGCGACTTTATTATGAACTGGGATGTGAACACCGGAAACACTGATTTATATCATTATTCAACGTACTCTGAGACACCCTTGTTATTACTTCTTGACACCACTACTATCTTCATGGCAGCCTTTTTAAACGATTCGGTTGCTTAAATTTTCAGCCAGTTAGAAGACACTAGGAAATCTAGACTTTGTAGATGTTGATTCTTTATTTACAAATGTACCTCTTTTTTTACAGACGGTTGAAATTTTATGTGATTACATTTCTGACAATGATTTCCTATTACCAGTGTCCATATCTTATTTAAAAAAGAATTACTGCTTCTATGTACTAACAATGTTAAGTTTACATTCGAGGATGAGAATTATAGTTAGATCGATGGTGTAGCTATGGGAAGCCCCCTAGGTCCATTGTTAGCTAATATATATATATATACATATATATATGTCGCATGTTGGAAACCTAGTGGAGGAAGAAATTGGAGAAGTTTATTTTCATAAGAGATATGTAGATGACATAATAGTCATTTGTGATAAATCGACAGACGCCATAGAAATCCTGAACCGAATCAATAGAGCACAAAACAGTATATCACTAACATACGTTAAAGAGAATAATGGATGCCTGCCATTTTTAGATGTACTCATAACCCACCGAGAAGATGGGTCAGTAAAACGATCCATCTACAGAAAGTCCACATGGACGGGATAGTATCTAAATTACCATAGTTACTGTCCACTACAGTATAAAAAGGCGTTGGTTGAGTGTTTGTTCAAGCGCATTCACCGTATATGTACTGCCGACACAATTGAAGAAGAAAGACAACACCTCACTGAAATATTGTTAGATAACAATTACCCACTGAGATTTATTAGGCGTTACGGAAGTGTCAACCATAGAGCTCTACCAATCCAATCAGCTCCCAAAAAGGATGTTTACATATCCTTGCCGTTCAGGGGTGATCAACAAAGTCTGGTCACTAGACAAAGACCCCAGGCCACAATTATTAGAACTTATTAAGCAGCTAAACTTATCTTTATAGACAAAATGAGAACTATGCTGTCCTGTAATCCCTCACATTATCCAAACGATAGTGTCACATCTCACTGTGTTTATCAATTTTCATGTATGTGTGAACACACGTACATAGAGAGGAACCAACGGTCTCTGCAGGTTAGGGCTACAGAACATATGCCAGAGTGACTCCAACAACGAATAAAATCGCCAGGCACAACTGCCCCCGAAAATAGATGTCCAACTTCATTTAAAGCGAAGCACATTATAGAGACGGGTCATAAGTTTGATTTCAACAATGCCTTAGGCCAATATATAAAAAAAGGTTGGGCCACATACTTAAATTCGTTGAAGCCTTAGTCATAAAAAGAATTTCACCTGTCTTATATGTCCAAAAGTTATTTGTTATTACTTTAAACCTGCCTTGGTAATACAACTTAGAATCAAGGACCAATTTACTTCATAATATTTTCAACCCCTTCTTTGCTTTGTTTTTCCTCTTTTTCTCTTTCTTACCCACACCTTTGCGTCTCCCTACCCATTATATGAGACCCTGACCTGTACACAATCTAACCTGTATTTTAATTATTCGTGTCTTCTGCCTTCTATAAAAAGACTGTGTAAGACAAGTACGCGTGTGTGTGATCAGAATGTCTGAGATGTGTTGCGCAAATATACATTACACATTTCAAATAAACTACATGTCTTCTTAATGTGCTGTCGGAACTTTGTAGATAATTTGTTTTCAAAATTCTCGCAAACTTCAAAATTTAAGGCCAAAAATATCACAAAGTTGGCAGGAGGAGATGGCAGAGAAGAGAAGACTTCAAGTGAACACAGAAAAGACATACGTGACCAACATAACCAAGCAATAAAAGCAATAAGCGAAAATCACTGTTGATGAAAGAATTTTGAATAAAACAACACTTTATTCGCTTATCTACTCAGGATTGTTTGATTTCCCACAAACTGGAAGATATGCAAGTGAAAAGCAACAAGTTGGCAAAAGAAGTATCCAGAGAAGATAGGACTTCAGGTGAATATTGAGAAAACAGATTTGGTGATGAAGATTCCTGGTCAACACCCTCAATAGTAACAACAACAACAACAGACAACAATCAGCATAAATGGAAGGAACTTGAAAGAAACAACCTCCTCTACCTACCTGGGGAGCATCGTTTCAACTACAGGCCAACGGAACTGACGAGGATATCAAAGCAAGAATCGGAAAAGCAAGACAAGCTTTCACTACTCTCAAGTCTGTGTGGAGGTCAACAGCACTACTCAGCATCAAAAATAACATCCGGATTTTCAACTCCAATGTGAAGTCAGTCAGTGCTACTTGCTATACGGACCAGAGACTTGGCCAGTGCGTCATAATGAGCATCTCAAACAAACTACAGACCTTCATTACCAGTTGTCTTCGCTCAATATTTCGCTCAAGATCAGATGGCCGGTCAGAAACGACCAGCAACAGGGAGGGATCTCTGGCAATGAGCGAACCAACTCATCAGGAACCGACTGTGAAACAAATAGGCAGGAAGAAATGGAGATGGATTGACTGGCCATACTCTGAGGAAACAAACCATGAAGTGACGTCACTAGACAAGCCATCGCTCGAGTGGAACCCGAAAGTGAAGCAGTGAGTTGTTCGTCAGTGCAAGGGTGAGGGTGACTTGGAGGAGGTCATGTGAAGAGGAGATGAAAGTGTGTGGGCAGACTTGGAGCCAGGTGGAGACTCTAGGAGAGAACCGAATGCAATGGAGACGCACAGCTGAGGCGCTATGTTCCTCTAGGAATTAAAGGATACAATAATAATAATGGGCTACAAGGATGAAAATGTAAAGGCTGATGGGAATATCAACTGCACTCAGCACAAAGAACAGGATTCAGATTTTCAAAACTAACGTCAAATCAGTCAGTGTGTTCCATATGGTTCAGAGAACTGAAGCCCCCGCCACCAGTAGAATTCGCAGCAGCAGAATAATGCTGACATTTATCTATTATAGCTGGCCACTTGGCTTCCAAATGAAGACCCGATATCTGGACTGAAAGTATTAGCAACAAGGAACTTTGACAATGAGCCAACGAAGAACCTATTGCACAACAAATAGGCTGGAGAGAATGGAAACAGAGTGGACAAACACTGAGGAGACATCACTAACCAGTCAAATTTACGAGTTGGATACGAATAGAAACAACATATTGGGCATTACTTCGAGTTTAACATGGAGACAGCTGTGTAAAGAGGAGATAAAAGCCTACTGCCAATATTACAGTCAGCCAAAGAGGACTGCTGGAATAAAAGTGGCATTTAAACCTACAAACTCAATCAGAAAAGAGGATTGTAGGTTAAAGGATCCTAGGGAGCCAATTTAACATAAAACAATTTAGTTTATCTAGTGCCCTGCCTGAAATGATTGTCAGGTTAAATACATAGATCAAAGTAGTACAACAGGTGCAGTCACACTAGCCGAACATAAAAACCTATCAGCAAAATCTAGATTAGTTGACCCGAATAAGATGAGAAATCTAGAGAATAGTTCAGCTACACCACTCACTACATGCAATTACACACAACCATACAATAGGCTGGATAGAATAAGATAACAGTTTTAAAAGCTAATGTAACTCGATCGAGGGAGAGATTGATGACGGAAGCTTTGTTCATCGAATCAACTGCAAATACGTGCAACAGGAATGATTCAACACCTGTCCACCCAGATATCTGGAAAATTCTACTACCTTAACGACGACAAATAGGAGAGGACAAAGAAAACTATAAAACTCAAGTTTCAAAGTCGGGTAATTATAATTTATATGATTATGAACAATAAATTCTGTTCGAAACCCTGTCATCCAGTAAATAATACTGTTTCAATAATACAGTGCCTAATTGCCTGCTGTTTTCCACGCTAATGTTTCAAATCTATGAGGCTTTACCGAATTGCCACTCTCTCCAAGAAATCTTTGACATGTAGAGAAATCCTAAATTGAGTACACTAAAGATCCTATTTCTGAACTGAAGGAAGAGGCTTGTGCTTTTGATCATGCCGTGGATGAAATGAACCTAGTCTGCAGAATCAATTCTACCAATTTCATTTGAAACGTTCAGACCAAAACAAGCGTAAAATTTAGGAAACATTTCTCCAGGACCCTGGTTAAATAAATATTAAATCGTGGAAAATACCCATCAGGACATTCGAGGGAAAAGAACAAGAAGTTCAGCAAAGATGGCGATCTTTTCGGCAATTTCATTCTCAAAAGCTGTACAATCGCATTTATATACATCAGTTTACATGGATACAATTATTATTTATTTATTTAATTCCACATAGTAACGAAGGTGATAATAATTTTCAACCTGACATGAAAATTTGAAGTTACGAATATAGATTACAAGGGGCTTATATACAAGACTACATAGGATTAGAAAACAGTTACAACGTATGCAAAATGAATATTTGATAACTGGAGAAACAATTTTAAAGGCTGATAAATGGTGGTAATTATTTTCGAGTTGATATGAATTACAAGAGGCATAGCAACAAAAGTCATTCAGGGATCGAACGAATTACAGGTGTGAACAAAACGAGCATGGAAACAAATTGAAATCAAAATTTTCAACTTGAAGTGTAAGTTTTGAGGTGTGGATATAGATTACAAGAGGCATAGAAACAAAAAATTACACAGGATTAGAATATGATTGTAATATGTTTATTGTAAACGGATTACAAGTGCGATCAGGAGGAGCATGGAAACAAACTTGAAATAACTGATTTTATAACTGAAAACAATGGGATGAATTGAATGAAGACAAAGAGAGAAAATTACACACACACACAGAGAACAAAACAAAAAAACTGAAGGATAAGGGAAAATACCGACCTAGGTCCATGGTAGTCGTAAAGGCTGGACTAATTTCTTTTGAACACATAGCTCCGGCTTTTCGATGCATATGGTGAGAGCTTCTGCAGTACAAAGAAGTCGCAAACACACTGCCTTTGGTGGTGGATTTTTGTTTACTTTCTAAATGACTCTGAATGATGGGTCAGTTGAGATTCTGTGACAGGTGTTGACGAGGTGTTCAGTTATTGCACTTCTGATTGAACCAGTGCCTCCTCTTCGCAGCCATGCTGGATGATGTTCTCTAACACGTTTTGATAAAACCCGCATAGAACGACCTATGTACCTGGCTCCACAAGAGCAGGTCAACTGTGATATGCACATTGAAGTGGTCATATGCGGAAGTCTGTCCTTCGCGATGCTCCAAAGTGGTGGGTGGTTAGAGAATGTCTCTCTTAGAGTTGCCTCTGGAAAAGTCTTCTCCAGGGAACTGGATATTCTTCTTTTAAGGATATCTGTTCCTAGGCCTCCCCAAATAAATATTATATGGATGTGTTCCGGAGAATCCTGAAAATTTCGTTTTCAACTTGTCAAGTTAAACAGAGATTCAAGTGGACACAGAAGCACTTTACCAAGGATTCAAATTCCACATTCCTTCAAAATTGACGTTGAAACCCCGTTCGAGGGCTTCTGTTACAAAAATGTCTGAATTAAAACCAGTGGATGACGTTAAACAAGGTCGGTTTAAATCTCAACTTGTTGAGATTGCCAAATCAAAAATCTGAAGCTGCAACTGTAAAATTCTCAACTGATTTCTTTGATCGACTCTAATTATTAAACTATTCCAACCAGTTTCTTCTTTGAAACCCAGTACTACTGAGTGATTAAGTTGAGTAGTTCTATGCCTTTCACATCACTCACTGGTGTTTCCTAACCAAGTCGAAGTGTTAGATGAACACAGGATGGCCATTTTATTCATTTACGGTTAGGCACATCAACAGTGGGACTGGTCTGACTCAGCTAAAATGGTCGTATCAGTTCAAAGCATCTGATTCCTGGATGTAGTATCCAGCAGATTACATAATGTGTGTAATCTGAGTAATTTCTGTTTAAATTGTGAATTGATTGGCCAATTGCTAATTCAATTTATTGTTTATTGTTATTATTGTTTCCTCTAATTCATAGAGGAACACAGAGCTTCAGCCAAGTACGTATCCATTGCGTTCGGTTCGCTGCTACAGTCTTCACCTGGCTCCAAGTCTTCCCACACGTTTTCATCTCCTCTTCACATCACCTCCTCCAAGTCACACTTGCACTGACGACCAACTAACTCGCCTCTTCCCTTTCGTGTTCCACTCGAGCAATGGCTTCTCTAGTGATGTCACTTGATGGTTTCCTCAGAGTATGGCCAGCCAATCCATCTCCATTTCCTCCTGCCTATTTGTTTCACAATCGGTTCCTGGTTGGTTCGCTCATTGCCAGAGATCCATCCCTATTGCTGATGTTTTGTGACCGGCCATTTGATCTTCAGCGAAGTATTGAGCGAAGACAACTGTTGATGAAGGTCTGTAGTTTGTTTGAGATGCTCTTTATGAAGCGCCGGCCAAGTCTGTGATCCTTATAGTAAGTGGCACTGACATCACATTGGATTTGAAATCACGATCTTGTTTTTGATGCTGAGTAGTGCTGTTGACCTCCACAGAGACTTGAGAGTAGTGAAAGCTTGTCTTACTTTCCCAATTCTTGCTTTGATACCCTCGTCATTTCCATTGGCCTGTAGTTGAACCGATGCTTCTCAGGTAGGTAAAGGAGGTTGTATCTTTCAGGTTCCTCCCATTTATGCTGATCTTTGTCTGTTGTTGTTGTTGCTGTTGATGGTGTTGATCAGGAATCTTCATCACCTCTGTTTTCTCTCTGTTCACCTGAAGTCCTATCTTCTCTAGATGCTTCTTCTGCCAACTTGTTGCTTTTCATCACTTGTATATCTTCCAGTTTGTGGGAAATCAAACATATATCATCGGCGAAGTCTAGATCCTCCAAGCTTTTTGTGTGAGTCCATTTTATGCCTGTTTCCTCATTGCCCGCTGTTTGTCTGTCGCATTATCCAGTCAACTGCAATCATGAAATTCATTGACGATAGTAGGCAGCCAGCTTGTCTTACTCTTGTCCTCACTTCGAAGGATTCCGTAAGTTTCTCGTTGTGGATTACTTGTCATGCAGCATTGTTGTACAGCTGTTGGATGAAATGTATATTTGTCGGTGGCACCCTATAGTAGTGAAGCATTTGTTGTTCACAGTGAAACTCGAATCCATCACCCTTCGTTTCAAAAATAGATTTTTTCTTAAGGAGCAATGTTTTTGCAAAATACGCAAAATTCATTCTCATTCCTCAAATAATTAATTAATTTTACGAAATTCACTAACCTGAATTCACAGAAATACTGTTCAACAAAATACGAGTGAACAACAGAATTAGTAATAGAATAATTTAAACTTAGTGGGAAAACTCATCTCAAGATTTGTAAAATTTCATGAAAACAAAACAGTTGGATATTATTTTCTAATACAAAAGCTTCCTGCATTCATTAAAAAATAAAGAAATATAATAATAGGTAAGAATATTTTGAGGCTAGAAGGTTTGAAAAAAATATATGAGGAGCGGAAATCACAAAAAAAAGAAGGTTTGAAGTATGAAATCAGATAGATATTACTACTGACATTATTTCAAAGGGTTGATTTGTAAGGATTTTATTTGGATTACGAACTTGACCATAGCCTGATATCAGTTAAAGAATCATTGAAAACCACCAAACAGTAATAATAATAATAATTTTATATTTTCATATAAACATAAATTTACATGAAAATGCATGCCATTTTTACAGGCACGATCAAGTATGATACAATGTCAAATAGTAGATTGTCTACAAGTTAGTAATGTTTGAACAGCTAAATATTTGATATATGTATAAATACACTCTTTGTCTGACCCATGTCGTATCATTATTGAATTAAACAGCAGTCCTCCAGGTTGCGCAGGAAAATCGACTTCATTTCGTTTTCAACCCGTAGTTGTAGGCATACGATAACCAACCAATATTGAGGTAAGTACAACGTTTACAAGGGATAGTAAGCTGTTTTAGACAAGTAAAGGTGCAAAGGTGAATCATTAAAGTGTAATGAAATAGGTAAATGCAATGTATCATTAATATATGCATTCATAAAGGAAATACAATGGGAGACTATAATCCCTAGGCTGACAAAGTTCCTTTGCAATGTATAATGCTACCCTATAGGTTTTACTATCATGTTGTCCACTTTTGGTTTAATACAATTAGCCGAACGAAACGTTGGAATTACTTATTTCAATATCGCTGAGATTTTACAAATATAATTTTTTACAAATGTCTACTTCTCACTCGGCGCCCAAATATTTTAGAACTATTCGGTCAAATCTTGACGACAGTTCATTTGGAAAGAGAGTAACGTCAGTTTATTTTCTACATGGTTTTATATTTTGAATGTCCTACCTAAAAAAAGAGACAACTACGTGAACAGTTATTTATTCCTTAAAGTTATATGGAAGAGTAGTTGTTTTCCGCAGTGTAGTCAGGGACCGATCTCTCATAAACGCCAAACATTCACTGAAGGACTGCAGAACTGCTTATTTCTTTCTGCGGTTTACAATTTCCTTCAGCTAAGCATGTGGTTGTTTATATTTTTAGAACTTTTAATATATTTGTGCGTTGAAGTTTCTGTACCAATTTGGTAAAGTTTTGAGGGTGGAGTTGCTAGCACCACGCTCCAACCCTCCCTCTTTATCCGGGCCTGAGACCGGCCAGAAAACTGGTGAGCTAGTAGTCTAGGCGAGGTTTAAAACCTGGGAGTCCTGCACAGCTGTTGCGTCCTAGTTTGGGACTCTTCATCAGTACGCACCCACCAGGGTTCCAACCAAGAACCTTCTGGTTACAAGGCGAGCTCGCAGACCATTAAGCCACTGGTACGACAACGGCACATGTCAAGTGACCCACAACGGAAAACTCAGAGAGGCGTTTCGAGTAAACACAGGAGTCAGACAAGGGTGCTTATTATCACCAATGATTTTCCTAATTGTGGTGGACTGGATTATGCATCAGACAGTGAGAAACGAGAAGACAGGGATATCCTGGACCGACGTGAAGAACCTAGAAGACCTGGATTTCGTGCGTGGATGATTTATGTTTAATGTCACACAAAATCGAAGACTTACAAGCGAAAACCGACAAACTGGTCGAAGAAGCAGCAAAGACAGGACTCCAGGTGAACATAGACAAGACGGAGGTTATGAAAATAACCCAACCAACCAACAACAACAACAACAGCAACATCCAGCGCCAATCACCATCAACGGGAGGGATTTGAAAGAGGTTACTTCATTCACTTATCTAGGGAGCATTGTCTCAACTACAGGAAAAACAGACGGACGACGATGTCAAATCGAGAATCGGGAAGGCGAGAAACACATTCATCAACCTGAAACCAATCTGGAAATCTTCGTCACTCAGCATCATTAATAAGATTCAGATTTTCAATACAAACATCAAGTCAGTCACTTGTTCTGTACGGATCAGAAACTTGGCCAGTGTGTCACGAAGAATATTTCCAACAGCCTGTTGCAGACCTTTATCAACAACTGTCTTCGTTCTATACTGAAGATCAGATGGCCGCCGGAAAGAATCACCAACAAGAAACTGTGGGAACGAACAAAACAGGCACCAATCGCTCAACAAATATGCAGGAGAAAGTGGAGATGGATTGGACACTCGCTGAGGAGGCCACTGGGTGACATTACGCGTCAGGCAATTGATCGAGTGGAAGCCGAAAGGGAAACGGCGAGTGGGACGTCCATGTGTGACATGGAGGAGATCGTGCGAAGAGGAGTTGAAACAGTATGGACTAACATGGATGCAGGTGAAAAGTACAGCAGAAGACAGAAGCAAGTGGAGAGGTGTATTTGAAGCCCTATATTCCACTAAGAACCCAAGGGAACAATAATAGTACTAATAATAATAGGAATCTGATTGGAATTTTTTATTAGTCAGGCGATAGACTATCTAGATTTATCATTATGGGTTCCTCGTGGAACAAAAGGTTTTGGACAACACATCTTAATTTCATCTTGTTCTCAGAGTCCCTCTTTACCTAACTCTAAGATTTCTCAGTGTTCATCTGATCGATTTCTATTTCCTGTTGCATCTATGTTATGCGATGCGTTCTTGATTAGTGCATTAAAACAGTCGCTTGTCGTTAATTCTTTCTGGTCAGCTTTTTGATCTTCAGTATTGAGTGAAGCTATATTTATTGAAATAGTGTCTTATATTTTGATTCGTTTTCCATTCGGCAGAGAGAGACAGAGAGCGACTATCATACAAATTTCATTAGCTCATTATTTGGGGTAATCTGTGTTAGGTGTAATTCGCCTGATTGCGTTCGACACCAAATTTTGCCTCTTATGAATCCGATGTGTCAGAATAATCCATTGAGAAAAATAATGATTTTTAGCCTTCCCCCGTCGTATTCATTTCCATTATGTATTTGTTACTGAATGGGTTTCCAGAACAGGTGGCAAAGACAAGAATTCAAGTGAACATAGTGAAGACATGGATGATGAAGCTAACCACTCGACAAAAGCAGGCACAAATCACTATCCACGAGAGAAATTTGATCGATATCACTCCATTCACTTATATGAGAAACATCGTCTCAACCACAGGTGCTTCAGATGAGGATTTCAAAGCCAGACAGGATGGTCAAGGAAAAAAATACATTCAATACTCTGAAGTCAGTTTGTAAAAATCTTCTACATCCAACAGCATAGAGAACAAGATCAGGACCTTGAACACAAATGTAAAATCAGTTAGTCAGTGCTTTTATATAGTTAAGGGACGTGATCGGTCACTATTTAACATTTTTAACAGGCTACTTTAGGCTTTTATCAATAGCTACTTTCCCTCCATGTTGAAGAGAAGATATCTGGTCATAAAGGATATGTATCAGAGAAACTCTGAGAACGGATCAACCAACAACCTGTTGCCCCGACATATATGCCAAAGAAAATGGAGGTGGACTGAACACATGCTGAAGAGACTGTTAAGCTGTATTACTCATCAGGCTGACCGTCCAGTGGAACCCTTATGGAAAATGATGAGTTGAGCGTTGGTCATAGGACGGCATGAAAGAGATCGTGTGAACAGGAGATGAGAGGTTGTTGTCAATCGTGGAGCCAGAAAAAAGGGACTTCAGAGAACAGGCTGAGGTGGAGATTCGCTGTTGAAGTCCTATTTTTCACTCGATCAAACCAACTGTAAAAGACTGGATGTGGTTTGATCATCCCTAACTCTTTTCTCATGGTGATTATTGTTGTCCCTCGAAGAACGTAATGGTTCGGAATGCACAACAGGTATCTTAGTCACAACCTTTTTTACTAGCTTAACACTCCATGCCTAACTTCAGTATTGCTCACCATATTATACCACTTAACATAGGAGGTAGAATGCAAATATCTATGGTTAAACAGGGTTAACTTTTTTCATATCTTCCGGTTTTGATGGCCATGTCTCACAGCTATAAAAGAGAACAGGGTGAACTACGATGCAGTACACACGTCCTTTGACCAATAGCCATGGGGAATATCATGTGATGCAGAGATAAAGCCGTCAATGAATCAACTGCCTACGAGTGTTTAATTACATGACGGAATTCCTGGAGTTTCTGTGAAAAGCCATGATCATTTTTGCGTCAGCCAAGTCGAGTGTGACGACATTTAACCAACCTGCAATGACATTTTGAAAAAAACTGGAGTCATATTGTCATTTCACTCCATCCTGGTGGCTAAACGGTCGCCAGGCTGGCTTCATAACGTAAAGTATTTGGGTTGAATCATTATCTTGTGAAGGATAAGCTACTGAGTTTGGCCAGTTCAGTGTGCATTTATACATGTAGCTGCTCTTGCGGAGACAGTTACATAGGTCGAACAACTCGGAAAGACCACTGTCATATTATTTAGTATTGTCCGGAGTGATAAGTTAACGGACCTATACTGTTTCAAATGTTATGTAAAACCTGCTGAAAATCTGCAGAGAGAGAACGTATGTGCCTTAGTTGTGTCGTATAAGTGTCAAAGTTTTCTCCTGCTGGATATTTTTTAAGTTAGGAGTGAGCTAGTTCGCAGTAATCTCTTTGTTTTCAGTAGTTATCAAACTTTTTTCTGTGAGCAGTGACAACAACTCTGAAAAAACGGCTTCTATGCATTTCTGCTAAAATCTGTAATAAATATATATGTCCTTTTCAATAGACTGGATTCTGAACAAAGAATACTCTTTTCGATAACCCCTTCATCATCAGGCTCTACAGTTATATATACATAATAGTGGATGAATGAACTAGTGTTATGAACAACATTAATGTTGTATGAATAACATCAAATCAATGATATTTATAGATTGCAGTTCAACAGCATCGACATAAAAATAAACTGAATGTCAGAAAAATTAGGAAATATAATATTACAATCAATTCATGACTTTATAGTCTTCACTGAAGGCCCGTCAGGGCAGTGGTAGGGGCTGGCTGGACCGGTTTCTTCTGCACAAAAAACACTGGTTGTTTCACTCAAATTGCAATAGCCTCTGCTGTTTGGAGCATTCGGGCTTCAGTGTATTTAGTAATTTATCAAGCACACGGTAGATGATAGAAAAAGATTATCATTGCTGGCTGGCTACGTGTCCCGTCTGGACTTGATGGTCTAATATCGAACTGTTGATGCCTTTCGCCACACCTTTAAATAGCCATACTGAGGTAGGTTCTTGAGCACGAAAAATCAAGTTCCTAGAGCAACAACCGACGTAAATCGCTCCACAAGCACAGTTGAATTGGTGAATACAATTAGAAGTGGCTAGCTAGTCTAGGTACTTCATCTTTCATCACCATCGGTCGTGTAGAGAATAAGATGTGTAGTTCGCCAGCATTAAAAGTTCTTTGAACTGATTTTCTTAATTTCTTTGTTATTATTTCACTTGGTATATCGCCCTTGAATTGCAATCGTATATGAAGAGGCTTCTTGTTTGCAGGTGGTGAGTAGTTCTTTTTCCGTTTTCTTGTCATGTGTGTGTCTTGATAACTATTTTCAATCAAAGTATTATATACAATGCCGAATTCATTTTCAGTTACTTCTTCTGAACACATAGCTCTAACCCTGTGTGGCTGAGGGTCTTTACTAAATTTCCTTTGTGCTGGAGAGGAATGAAGCTATGAAAATGTTTATAGTATCCTGTCCATGTACTTTTTCTATGCAAATTTCTTTTTGTGCTACGATCCGGTTTTCTTTTAAGAAGGACATTCAGGAAGGCAATTCTGTTTTATGATTCCTCTTCGCACGTGGAATTCATAGCCAAATGTACTTCATTGAATTCAGTTATTATTGTACTCCTATCCGAATGATTATCACAAAGAGTAAAACGTATCGTCCATATACCGGCAATAAAATGAGAACTTTCTAATAAGGTTGTTCAAAGATCCATTTTCTAGTTTACTTAGAAAGAAATTAGCCAAAAATGGAATGCAATGGGGAGCCCATCATCTTGTTTACCTAATAATGAAGTGTATCGCTTATTGAGTAGCATCCAGAAACTAGAAATCTACAACAATTTTTTTCTTTTCGATATGGAACAGTAATGTGAGTAGGTTTGAGTGTATGAGCACACTAAGAGATTTATCAGTGGGAATATATTTTACATATAATGGTTTTGAAAAAAGAAACTGATGTTTAAAAGTAGACAGGAAGGAAATATGTAGTATGTTTAATACCTCTATTACAAGCGATATAGTCTGTTTTTGAAACGCTAAAAAAATATGTGACACTGAGGAGGTCTGAGAAATAGCTTTTCAGCTGAACACAGAGATAATGAGTTACTTAAATGGAATCCGGGAAAAGTGGAAAATGAACAGTGAGGAATTTTGTTTCATTTTTTAAAGTTTTTTGAAGAAAGGAAAGGGAAAGAGAGTAAAAAAAATTATATTTGTACAATCTCAGCGATATTCAAATAAGTAATTCCAACGTTTCGTTCGGCAATGTGGTCCGAACTTCTTCAGGGAAATTAATCAAAATTAATATAACAGAGGTTTTATATATAAAAGGCACATCTTTTTAAAAACTTTGTCCAATCATGATTCATAAACACAAGTATTAACAAGTATAATAAACAAAATTGTATGAGCTGTGATCAAAATTTGACCTCGGAATTACAAATATTGGTCTAACTTTGTTAAATACTTTAAACACAATGTGCATGCCTGTGTGTGTAAACAGTCGTAAAACACTTATACGACACAACTAAGGCACATACGTTCTCTCTCTGCAGATTTTCAGCAGGTTTTACATAACATTTGAAACAGTATAGGTCCGTTAACTTATCACTCCGGACAATACTAAATAATATGACAGTGGTCTTTCCGAGTTGTTCGACCTATGTAACTGTCTCCGCAAGAGCAGCTACATGTATAAATGCACACTGAACTGGCCAAACTCAGTAGCTTATCCTTCACAAGATAATGATTCAACCCAAATACTTTACGTTATGAAGCCAGCCTGGCGACCGTTTAGCCACCAGGATGGAGTGAAATGACAATATGACTCCAGTTTTTTTCAAAATGTCATTGCAGGTTGGTTAAATGTCGTCACACTCGACTTGGCTGACGCAAAAATGATCATGGCCATGTAATTAAAAACACTAGTAGGCAGTTGATTCATTGACGGCTTTATCTCTGCATCACATGATATTCCCCATGGCTATTGGTCAAAGGACGTGTGTACTGCATCGTAGTTCACCCTGTTCTCTTTTATAGCTGTGAGACATGGCCATCAAAACCGGAAGATATGAAAAAAGTTAACCCTGTTTAACCATAGATATTTGCATTCTACCTCCTATGTTAAGTGGTATAATATGGTGAGCAATACTGAAGTTAGGCATGGAGTGTTAAGTCAGTAAACGAGGTTGTGAGACTACATTTAGGTGGCTAGGATACGTGTTGTGCATTCCGAGCCATTACCCTCTTCGAGAAACAATAATAATCACCATGAGAAAAGAGTTAGAGATGATCAAACCACACCCAGTCTTTTACAGTTGGTTTGATCTAGCTACCTAGGTAGACATGAGCCTCCTGGTTAGGGTTATCTGGATTCTAAGAACCTATGGCTGGAAACTATTGGTTGAAAATGGTTGAAAATCGTTCTCAATGGTCCAGATGTACTCATTCTTTGTGACCTCCAATATCCACTAAATACTTACGATTTCCCATGTGAGTTTTCTTTCTCACACTCATTTCTGCTAACTACAGAAGTTTCAAATCCCTTTCCTTTCCCCTCTTTTATCTACCTGCGTGTCTTAAATGAAATGTGTAGAATTTGGAACTGCTGGACCTTAGTGTTAAGTCCTCTGTAGAAATTTAGTTGGATTTCTGCACCGAACTGAAGGTCATAGGTTTGATCTGTGTTTAAATCATATTTTCACGCTGCTGAAGAGCCCTAAATCTAGGCGAGACCACTGTTTCCTATAAATTAACACTTGAAAATTATGTTTTATCTCTTTATCATTCTTTACTATTCCTGGAAAATATTGATCAAGACAAGTGCTTTAACAGTGAATATTTTAAATTATATTATCGCCATTATTTACAATTTCAAGTACAATTGTCTGCTCAGACAATAAGCAAAGCAAAAAATCAAAAACTTTCTTAAAATAAGTTTAATGAAATAACAAAAAAGTTATTTTTTTCGAAATATGAGTGGTCATAACGCTAGAGTGGAAAAATCTGTTAGTGAAAGTGGTATTATTATTATTATTATTACGAAGTTAACACTAAAAATTGGTTTCTAGAAAGATTTATATTCCGAGTTTGTCTACGGATTGATATCAGTTAGAGAACCATTGAAAACCACCAAAGGAGTACTAGACAGCTGCTTCACCCCAGCTTGGGACTCTTTGGCAGTACTCACCCACAAACATGGTTTGAACCCAGGACTTTACGATTACAAGGCCAGGAAGCTAGTAAACCATTCAACCACTGTGACCCGACTCCTCAGTAGCCAGCCCATGAACTCTAACTTCTATCACTCCGTGATTTTAGTGTGCGCACAAATCATTGTCATAGGCGTGAACTCTATCTCCACTGCCGACCAGGTGAACCTCACTGTTCATGACTTCTGACTAGAACTCCAGGGTGATTTGTCCTGCAGCCAGTCACCAGCGACCATCAGATTTAATATTAATATGCTGCCTTGGGTTCATACTGAAGGTCAAATGGCCAGAAGGAATAAGTAACTATAAACTCTGGCAACAAACCAACCAAGAGCCGATCGCTCGACCAATATGCAGGAGAAAGTGGAGATTGATCGGGCATAGGCGACTGAGAAGGCCGCCGAATGACATCACTCACAGTGCAGACCATTGGTCGAGTAGTATTCAAACGGGAAGCGATGATTCACTCGTTGGTGCTAGGAGCATATGGAGGAGATCGTGTGAAGTAGAGATGAGACAGTTCGGTCAATCATGGACCCAGATGAAAAAGACGGTAGAAAACAGAACAAAGTGGAGATGTTTTATCGGAGCCCTATGTTCCACTTGGAATGCAAGGGAATAATAATAATACCGATAAATGTGATTCTTTATCAGAGAAGTTTGGAGTTGTATTCATTTTCTAGCTATTGAGACTGCAGTTTCACCCACCCTGACATGCTGTGACGACCATGAAAACGACCATCTGTGATCTAAACGCAGAGAATCGATCCTTGCCCTCTTCTGTATAGCTGTTCAAAAGTTCCTTCAGAAACACACAGTCACAAAAGACGATTGCTTTTTGATTGGAATCTATTTGTGCGCGGTTCCATTCAACAGTAATAAAACCAGAAACTCAAGACTACCTCAACAGTGACTTTAGACACAAGTACTGCAGAACAGAATTAGTTCACTAAAATTTAACAAGAAGAGAGGCAACTCAGAATCAAGTAGATTATTCTTAACAAGATGGGATCAAAAACATAGTCGATAAGAATCACACACCAACGCTTCCACTTGACAATCCGAGGTTAGATGATTTGAATTCAGTTGAATAAAAAATCACATTGTACAACACATTATGAATGTTCACACAACCTCATACAGAAGCATTACAATCAGAGATTAAACAATGACAAAGACAAATAATAAGAATCAAGTCAACGCATGATATGCAATAAAGATATACATACAGTCTTGGAGACAAACAGATAATAATCAGAAAGTTAGTTGAAGCCTCTAAATTAGCATAAATATTATAATTAGATCATTTGAGAGGGACTTTCCAAACAGTCTTTGCATAACCTCTATACACAATGCAACTATTGCTTCTTTAAGTGCTGGTTTTGTAGGGAATTTTGTCTCATTGGTTGTATGATTTCATCATGAGCTGATATCAGTAAGAGAACCATTGGGAAAAAACTACCTGGGAGCACTGGACCACCAGCTGTTTCATCAGCCTAGTTCAGGACTCTTCACCAGTACGTACTCACCGACACAGTTCGAACCCAAGACCTCCTGGTTACAAGGCTAACGAGCTCGTAGACCATTAAGCAGTCACTGGGACCCGACTCTTCAATGGCCAGTCCGTGAATTCTAACTTCATGACAGTGCGCGACCACTTAGTAATGTCTTCTTTGATGATTTACTGTCGCACTTTCAACCTGCTGCACCCTAATGGTCACGGCTTCCCACTGTTACCCCAGGTTAACTGCCTAAATAGGGCCAGTCGCTAGTGAGTATCAGATTAATTTTCAAGTTTTGGTTTTGTTTGATTGGTTGGAGGATTTCATTACTCCTTTAAACAAAATAATTAAGGGCGACCTATCTAAATCACTGGGCTCCCTAAATGTTTTCTATGCATAAATATACATCTCATTCGCTCAGTTTAATATTGTTTTAGTGATCTACCTGCCATACTGATTCATAATTCATATTGGCACACTATTTCAAATAATTCCCCACATTGAATCTTTCGAAGGAAATGGAAAAAGAATATAGTGAAGTAGTACTGGAGCGATTTCAGGTGGAACAATATTCCTTCATAAGATATATTACTAATCATAATATTTCAATAAAGCAAGAATAACATTGACTTTTGCAGAATAAAATGGTACCATCCTTTGATTATTTCGTTGGCTTCTCATCAGATACTTGCTTACAGCCCAAACTCATTATTAAATATATCTACAGAAACAGTTTTAACATACTTGCACAGATAGTTCACTTTTCAATTCTAGTGGGAAGTGATGACCAGTAGGGTCCAGCAGGTCGGGTGTGAGGACAGATAGTCGCCGAAGACACTGGCTAGTGGTCGCGCTATGTCGTGAATTGGCAGAAGTTAGAATTCATGGGCCATTGGATCGGGTCTCAGTGGCTGAATGGTATACGAGCTTGCCTCGTAACCAGAAGGTCCTAAGTTCGAACCCCAATGGGTGCGTACTGATGAAGAGTTCCAAACTAGGATGAAACAGCTGTCCAGTACTCCCAGGTTTTCCAATGGTTGTCTAACTAATGTCAGCTCATGATGAATATCCTGTAAAAAATCAATCAATCAATGTATGCATACAATGTAATCAATAGTGATAGTAAACACTTTATCCCAAAACAATAATGATCACACACAGTAGAATTTTTCGATATTACGTAATCATATGAAAAAGAGAAGACATTCAGCGAAGAGACTCTTTTCGGCGAATTCATTCACATAGCTGTACAATCGCATTTATATATAAATATTTGTGTGTGTGTGTGTACATGAGGTTTGTCAAGTTTAGATAGTTGATTAGTTAATACAAGAATGACAAAGTTAATCAGACAGCAACTAAAGTAAGACTGAGTTAAAAAACTAGATGACGTAATATAATTGGCTAAAATGTTACAACTTAGGTCAGGATAGCAACAGAGGTAATTACAGGTAGAGACTAAGTAGAAGTGAAATTGAGTGAATAAGTTGGATGACGTAACATGAATGACTAGAAACTGAGCGTTGTTCAAGTCAGTAACAGTGGTAGTGGGGTGTAGAGATTGAATCGGGTGGGGGTAGAGAACAAGAAAGTTGAGAATGTAAAATGTTACAATTGAGAAGACAAAATAATACTAATGAAGAGACAGAAAAAAAAAGATTAGGTAGAATTTACATGTCGGCTAATAAGATAGATTACGTCCATTGCAAGTGTAGCGATTGAACGAACTTCTTCTGTATGCAGAGTTCAGGACTTAGCAAGTGAATCGCCATTGCTTCTGCAGTTTGAAGAAGTCTGATTCGTACACCTTTAGGGAGACCACCTCTTACTCTGTAGACGACTTTGAAGTTTGTTTGCGGTGTAGCTTGGTGTCCGGATTCTATCAGATGTTCTAAGATGGAACTGCGGGGGCATCGATTTTCTCCTTTGTAAAACCATGCTGGTAAGTGCTCGGTGATACGTTTGGAAAGCGAGCGCTGGGTACGGCCGACATACCTGGCTCCACACGAGCAGGTGAATTGATAAATGCACATTGATGAGGCCAGCAGCGGTAGCTTATCCTTCACGTTCACATGAATCATAGGTTTTGTGGAGAAGGTTAGTCGTAGTTCAGCTGCGAAGAAGGTCTTCTTAAGTGAGCGCGACAGTCGATTTTTTAGTGTTTCCGCAGATAGATCTCCATTGAATTGGAGGTTCATGTAGAGTAGTTTTTTCTTGACGCTGAGTATGGGTGGCCTTTCTGGTCTAGGATTCATAGATTTTGCAATAAATCTTTCTGGATAGCAATTCTCGACGAGGATTCTCTTGAGGTTGTCCAGTTCATCTTCTACGGTGTCCGGGGTGCAGATTCTGCGAACTCTGTAGCTGAGTGAACGGATCAGGTTTCGTTTGGTGTATAGTGGTACCCAACTGTGAAAGTTAGTAAGCTGTCCGTTCCACGTCGATTTTCTGTGGATAGATCTTCTCAGTGTTCCATCCTGTTCTCTTCTGGTTAGTTGGACGTCAAGAAAAGATATTGTGGAGTTGGACTCTTTCTCCATCGTGAACTGAATTGCAGGGTGGCAGTTGTTAAACGACTTTAAGATGTCGTCTAGATTTTCTTCGTTGTTGACGATAATGAAGGTGTCGTCGACGTATCTTTTATAGATTTCGAAGGTATTGATCAGTTTCTTCAGGCATGTGTTTTCGAGTTTTGCCATGAAGAAATCTGCAAGCAAAGGGCCTAGTGGTGAGCCCATAGCTATACCATCCTTTTGGCGATATATTTCGTTGTTGAAAGAGAATTGAACATTCAGGGTACACCTCAGTAGGAGTTCTTTAAGATGCTCGGTGGGTATACCGATGTTTATTCCCATTAAGTGGATAAGTTCGCATATGTAGCATATTGTTTCAGTCAGTGGAACGTTTGTGAATAGTGATGTGACATCTAATGAAATCATTGTCTTGTTGGATACGTTGATATTTTCGATTGAGTCGATAAAGTCGAATGAATCTCGAACTGTGTGGCAGGAAACTTGTTTTCTGATTGGTTCAAGTAGATCTGCTAACCATTGAGCTGTGCGGTGATAGGGTGAATTGGTCATGTCGAGGATCGGTCGAAGAGGGATACCCTTCTTGTGTACTTTCGGGAGTCCGTAAAGTCGTGGTATATTTGAGCCAGACGGTCTAAGGGATTCGAACATTTCGTTGCTGATGAAAGATTCAGTCTTCAACTTACGAAGGATGTCCGTTAGCTTTTGTTCGGTTTGTTCAGTCATGTTTTTCTCGTTGATCGGTTTTGTGAATTTGCATTCATCGGATAGTATAGTCAGCATTTTACTGATATAGTCCTTGCGATTCATGATTACGATTCCTCCGCCTTTATCAGGACGTAATATCATAATCTCTTCATTTTTCATAAGTTCTTTCAGCTCCTTATGGTGCCTCTTCGTCAAGATGGACCTTCCGTTGTGTTTGGTATTTATAAACTTGTGACAACAGTCGAGGATTGATGCTTTGAATTGTTGTAGGTTTTCGTCTGATGTAGGTGTGAGATCGTAAGTCTGGTTTATTAGATTTTCGAACTGAACCTGGCATTGTAGCTTGTCAATACTTGGTGGTTTTACGCAGAATTTTGGACCTAGAGATAGTGCCCCTAGTTGAGTAGTAGACAGTGTGATGTCTGAAAGATTGAATACGTACTTTTCTGGATTGCTTGGGAACGGAGATTCGGTATTAATTGTAGGCTTTAGGCTTTTGAGCAGATCTGCTTTAGTCTTGTTACATTCTTTCTGAGTGACTTGTTGTAAATATTCTTCGAAGGAATGGCGTAGTTCTTGATCTAAGTCTTCGACTGCATGAGCTCTTGAGTAGACGTTTCGCTCTAGCTCAGGGACGCGTGATTGAATGGAGTCGATGTTGTTTCGTGTGTGTCGTCTGAGTGTTCTGGTATTCGGTTGGATGTGGTTGCGTCTGAGTGACTTCCAATACATCTTTGGATACTCATGTCGATCTATACAATCTCTTAAGAAATCAATCTTTGTCTTCGCTACCGCAAGCTTGACGGAGTAACGCAGGAAACCATCCAGCTCCTTCACCGTCACTGGGTCCTTGCAACGTTTGAGTCACTTCTACTTAGTCTCTACCTGTAATTACCTCTGTTGCTATCCTGACCTAAGTTGTAACATTTTAGCCAATTATATTACGTCATCTAGTTTTTTAACTCAGTCTTACTTTAGTTGCTGTCTGATTAACTTTGTCATTCTTGTATTAACTAATCAACTATCTAAACTTGACAAACCTCATGTACACACACACACACACAAATATTTATATATAAATGCGATTGTACAGCTATGTGAATGAATTCGCCGAAAAGAGTCTCTTCGCTGAATGTCTTCTCTTTTTCATATGACTCAATGGGGATTTTCAATTACGTAATCAGTTGAAAGAGAGGGTGAAAACATCCAGTTGCCAGGTAGGTCAAGGGAAGACTGATAACCGCTTCTTTCTGAATACATAAGTCTGGTTTCAGACGCTTGATGGAGATTGCTCCAGCAAACGTAAGGAGGACTGAACTCTTTTGCCTGTTGATAATTTTGAACTACGTCGCGATGTCCACCTCATGATCCGTGTCAAAGAGATGCCTGGTGATGGCACTGTTTGAAGCATTTGTTCTCTTTAGACATAAGCTTTTTGGTACATGTTCAGAAAGTTTGAGGAATGCCCTTCCTCATTCTGTTCTCCTAATGTAACTGCTCTCGCAGATAAATTTAAATTTGTATACACAGTTGGAGTTAACATGAGAAGGATATCTGACTACTTTTGATTGCACCATAGGGCAAGTTGTTAGATAAACGGGAACTAAATTAGCTAACTGCAGAATAAGCTTTGGCTAGTGACGTACTCAATTTTTTGTTCACAATTGTTGCAAAAGTTTCACGTTTAAAGTCAAGTTGAATGTAGACATGATTTTTTCTCACTGTGATTTGTTTGACATTTCGGGCTTCACATCTACCTTACTTGTTAATGAACCTTTCAGGGTAACCGTTGCTTTTCAACACCTTTCAAGAATCGTAAATTCTTCCTATGATTCCTCTGTAGAGCATAATCTCTCAGCTCTATAGTACAGAGTCTTGACGAGTACTCGTTTAAAGCTATTTGGACAAGAACTATTAAAATGTAAGTATTGCCCGTTCCATGTCGGCTTTCGGAAAATTGACCTCTGGAGACTACCATCTTCTAGGCGTTACATGGAAAAGTCTAGTGAATGGAACTTTCCATCATTTTCATGTTCCATAGAAAATTCAATATTTGTATGCGCGTCATTAAATAATCTGAGTAGGTAGGAAGCATGACTTTCGTTGTTGCACACTACAAATGTGTCATCGATATATCAAAAATAAGAAGTTATTTCGTCGACTGCATGGTTCAACTTTGTTCTTTCAAGGTTAGACATGAATATATCTGCTAAAATAGGGCTAAGTGGACCTCCCATAGATACACCATCTATATGTCAGTAAAGAGTGTTGTCAAACTAGAATTGTATACCCATGGTACACATTAGCAGAAGGCGTTTGAATTCTGACTCTGGTAGTGGGAGAAGATCAAACTGTTGACAAACGATCTCAATGGTTTCATTGACTGGGATCATTGTGAACAAGGAGGTTCCACCAACTGACGCCATGAACTTATCTGAAACTTTCATGTGATTCACACTTTCAGCAAAATGAAATGAGTCTTTCATGGTGTGCACGACGAATGAGTTCCAACTTCTCCACAAGCCAACCAGCAACCTTGTGTTAGGGCGAGTTGACCATCGAAAGTGTAGGTCTCAGGTGGACTCTTATTTTATGCGTTCAGAAAGAAGCGGTTATCAGTCTTCCCTTCAGCTACCTGACAACTGTATGTTTTCATCTCCCCTTTCTTCTGATCACGTAATGTCGAAAAATTCTACTATGTGTGATCAATAATTTTTGTGATAAAGTGTTTACTATTATTATTATTAGCATTGTACGCATCCGGTGACTGACTGATTTATGTTGAAAAATGAACTTCTTGTGCAAAGTATGTTAAAATTGTTTCTGTGGATATACTTAATAATGTCTTTGGGCTTTCGGCAGTTGATGAGAAGCCTACGAAATAATCAAAGGATTATTATTGTTATTGTTCCCTTGGGTTCCTAGTGGAACATAAGGCTTCAACTGCACGTCTCCACTTGCTTCTGTCTTCTGCTGCACTTTTCACTTGCATCCATGTTAATCCATACTGTTTCAACTCCTCTTCACACGATCTCCTCCATGTTACCCTTGGACGTCCCACAAGCCGCTTCCATACCGGGTTTCACTCGAAGGCCCGATACACGATGACACTCACGGCCTCCTCAGTGAGTGTCCAATCCATCTCCATTTTCTCCTGCACATTTGTTGGGTGATTGGTTCTTGTTTTGTTTGTTCCCATAGTTTCTTGTTGGTGATTCTTTCCGGCCATCTGATCTTCAGTATAGAGCCAGCGAAGACAGCTGTTGATAAAGGTCTGCAACAAGCTGTTGGAAATATTCTTTGTGACCCACCAAGTTTCTGATCCGTATAGAAGAACTGACTGACTTGATGTTTGTATTGAAAGTAGGAATTTTGTTGTTGATGCTGAGTTGAGTGACGAAGATTTCCAGATTGGTTTCAGGTTGATGAATGTGTTTCTCGCCTCACCGATCCTCGATATGACATCTTCGTCCGTTCCTCCTGTAGTTGAGACAATGCTCCCTAGATAAGTGAATGAAGTAACCTCTTTCAAATCCCTCCCATTGATGTTGATTGACGCTGGATGTTGCTGTTGTTGTTGTTGTTTGGTTATTTTCATGACCTCCGTCTTGTCTATGTTCACCTGGAGTTCTGTCTTTGCTCAAAAATAATCAAAGGATGGTACCATTTTATTCTTCAAAAACTGTTATTCTTGCTTTATTCAAATTTATTAAGAGGACTGAATGGATTAAATCATTATATTATTTGCAGATTCTGTACAAGGAAAGATATCGCGCAATGAAACTGACAGGAAATTCTATTTTGTGTATAAACACCAATTTCAGAACAAAACTATTATTATTAATAGCAGTAGTAGTAATAGTAGTAGTAGTGAGATCATAATGACTCTTAAATAAACCAGGTAGTAATGAACGTAGGGAAATCCAAACCTTTAGACATGTTATTTTGATGGCTGAGTCAAAAGGTTATGAAGAAACTTATCATACTAATTCTTGAAGTAAGTACCAGACTGTACAAGCAACGTGTTTCATTCAAGAAGGCAGGTAAGCTTAGTTTGTACATCCATAAGTGGCGAAGTACAATAACAGCGTCCCAGGAGTGTGAACGCTCCAATGACCTTGAGTGCATGCTAGTCGTTGGCTAACGGTACCTGTCATAACCATAGCTGAAATATCAACGCTGTTTAACAACTAAGGAGCAAATTTCACCCAGATCACGTTTTTAAGTACTGTTTGTACAATGTGTTAATAGCTCGTTGGGGTTAAGATTAGGGTTAAGGTAAGTATTGGGGTAAGGGTTTGGGTCAGGGTTACAATTACCATTAGGGTTAGGATTAACGTTTGAATAAGGGTTATGATTAGGGTTAGAATTAAAGGGACGTTTAGCGTTAGGGTCAGGATTAAGCTTATGGTTACGATTAGGGATAGATTTTTTTAAATTTTGATTAGAGCTTGATGCCACACTGTATTTTCAGTACAAGTATGGAATTTTCTGCATGGATATCGGTAGCCCAAATTTTGCAGGCCGACCATTGATTTCAGGTGTGCGTTGGCAGGGGATCGAACCCCAGACCATGTGCATGGTCGGCAAGAGTCCTAACCACTGTGCCACCGACGCACAAATAGTTGATGTCATTTATTTTAATTTTTTTATCCACGTTTTCCTGGTAAGTAGTCGTCTATCCTCTTGCTGGAAACCATAATAATTCAACCGAGGGCTTTTTTGGAAGACTGCAAGCAGGATGAGAGAGATAAACGATTCACAAAAACAGTTTATCTGTAGTCATCTTGGTGAATACATGTACAGAATTTAGTCTTACTCAGCAACTGATACTCCTCGTTACAACTAGGACGCATGTTGAAAGTCATGTCATAGAAAGATAACCTATTTAATGCGTTTTCAAGCATTTTCTTGTCATTATACATCATTTTTGAGCAAACATTCCTCATTTTTATGATTGGTCAGCTGAAGGTCACTCGTTCGTTCGCATTCCTGGGACGCTATTGTTGAACTTTGTCCCATAATTCTTCTGAATTACGCACAATTCCAGTCGTTGGTGTAATCATCAGTAGTAGTAATTTTGCACAAAATTTTACCAAACTCAAAAGTTTTATTGTGTTTGAGAAACAACCAATGAAATAAAATTCCAAACAACAACTGCTGGCCGATAAGATTCCCTTACATTAAATGTGATGAAACATAGTCAATTACGATAATCAATGACAATGGGGTTATAGACATGAACTACGCTGTAGAAACTCAGTATGGGATGAGATGTTATTGCAATGATTTATGATTTTCACTGACTTTGTAGCAGATGAAATCTACCTGTAAAATGGACCTAATTCCCACAAAAACAATATATCATTCTTGTTTATTAGACGTCATTGAGTTTACAGTTTACAATTTATTTAGGATAATAGGCTATATGCCTCTGTTAATCCTTTCGATTTGTTGCACACAGGAGATCCAATCTCGCCTTGAATGAATCAACGGATGGCACTGATACGACGTGTTCCGGTACGGAGTTCCAATGGTTCACAATTCGATGCGAAAAACGGATCTCCAGACGCAGACGATTCGACCGTGGTTTTTGAACCTTGAGGTGATGTCCTCGCAATTGGTTGGTGCTAGTAGGAAGAAAATAATTAGATAAATTAGCTCTAAAATCATTTTTAAGGATACAGTAGGCTAGTATTAGGTCACCCCTAAGTCGTCTGTATGACAGTGGAAATAAACCCAGTCGACTTAACCTCTCCTTATATGAGAGGGTTGAGAAACCCATCATTAGCTTAGTTCCTACTCTTTGCACCTTTTCTAATAAGTATATTTCGCATTTGAAACACGGGCTCGCTGCCTGGATCCCATCCTCAAAATGAGGTCTGATATAAGTCGGATATAATATACGAAATATATCAGCGTCAAAGTTCGCAAAAGCCTTGCGTATGGCCCATAATATTCGAAAATCCTTAGTGGCTGCAGCTCTACATTTTGTTGCTGTTTTCAAGTCATGCTGCACAACCACTCCCAAGTCCTTGTACTCAGTGATCACTGGGAGAGTGATGCCGTTCATTGAGTAATTGTGCACGTAACTGTGGGATACATGCATAACTACACTCTTGCCTAAGTTAATCTCCAAGGCCCAATGCTTACACCAATCACTTAACCAGTTTAAATCTTCCTGCAAAGCAAGTTGATCACTTTCATTGTGTAAAGCCCTCCATCTCATTAACATAAATCAGGAAAAGAAGTGGGCCTAGAATTGTACCCTGAGGAACGCCACTCTTAACCGATTCCCATGTTGATGTAACCCCGTTAAATCGTACTGTTTGTCTTCTGTCCTTTAGAAAGTCTTGAATCCAGTCGGTAACCACTTTATTGATTCCCAGACTACCTAACTTTACTAGAAGACCTGAATGAGAAACCCTGTCAAACGCCTTGCTAAGGTCGATGAATATGGCATCCACCGGTATATTAGCATCAGCTGAGCTTGCCAAACTTTCTCTCGCCAAAAGAAGGTTGGTCAAGCAAGAATGACCTTCATATGAAATAAAATAGGGTCTGCCAAGTCAGGTAAGACGAAAGTTACTCATTGATGACATTCGCTGGTTGCTGCTCTATATGTTGCACAAATTGCCAGGAGTTGGAATTCATGAGACCCTCCTGGATCAGGTCCTAGTGGCTGATCGATCTAGGAGCTCACCTTATCCAAGTCCTTGTATCAAATCCAATAAACGCGGACTGCTGAGAAGTCCTGAAATAGAATGAAACAGCTGTCCACTACCACATAGTTTTCGAATGGTTCTTTGAATAATGTCAACTCAGGAACAGACTAGTGGGAATCCGTGACCAGTAGGGTACAGCAGGTTGAAGTTGAGGCAGTTACTGATCGAAGAATAAATTGCAAAGTCGTCACTCTATGTTATGAATTTGCAGAAGTTAGAATTCATGAGCTGGCAAGTGAGGAGTCGAGTCCCAGTGACTTAATGGTCTACGAGATCTCCCACCTTGTAACCAGAAGGTCATGGTTTCGAATCGTGTCACTGGCTGCGTGCTGCTGAATAGTTTCAAACTAGGCTGGCGAAACAACTGGCTGTCCAGTACTCCTAGATGGTTATCAAATGGTTCTCTAACTGGTGTCGGCTGACGATGAAATCCTCCATCCAATCAAAGAAAAAATCTCTACAAAATCAATACCAACCAACACGGCAGCAACAGTAAGGAGAAAAACGTCTCTACTTTCTAAATTCCCCTTATCAAGTTCAAGTGGTGTTACCCAGTTCATCCAGATGGTGTGTATTTGTGACAATAGCTTATTCTACTGTAATTCATTTTCATATTATCCCAGCAGATCAATACATTGCCAGTTAACTTAAATTTATGAAATAGACTTGTTCTTGAATAAATAAATACCAAGAGTGTGTGTAAAGCAATAATAAATCAAATAAGTTCATTCATGTCCATTGAAACATTGAATGGACTTAAGTGTTTTGAATTTATTCGCCACACACTAACCTATAGTGATAAGTGACAGTTAAAAATAAACGTGTCAAACAAGGAAAACTCGTGTATTGTTGTTATTATTATTATTGTTTCCTTTAATTCCTACAGGAACATAGGGCTTCAGCCGTGCGTCTCCATTGCCTTCGGTTCTCTGTTAGAGTCTTCACCTGGCTCCAAGTCTGACCACATGCTTTCATCTCCTCTTCACATCACCTCCTCCATGTCACACTCTGACTGACTACCAACTCACCACTTCCCATTCCTCTTCCACTCCAACTATGCCCTGGTGTTTAATATCACTTGATGTTTTGTTCTCTCTGAGTATGGCCTCCAATCCACCTCCATTTCTTCCTGCATATTTTTTTCACAGTCAGTTCCTGCTGGATTGGTTCGTTCATTGACAGAGATCCCTGTTGCTGATCTTTTCTGGCATATCTTCCAGTTTGTGAGAAATCAGACATATATGTGTTATTGGCGAAGTCCAGATCCACTAAGACTTTGTGTGAGTACATTTTATGCCTGTTTCCTCACTGCCCGGCCCGCTGTCTGTCTGTCGCATTATCCAGTCTACCGCGATCACGAAAATCATTGGAGATAGTAGGCAGCCAGCCAGCCGGCATTGTCCTACTCCCGTTTCCACTTCAAATGATTCCGTAAGTTTCTTGTTGTGGATTACTTGTCACGCAGCATTGTCGTACAACTGTAGGATGCAATTTTTAATTGTTGGCGGCACCTCATAGTATTGAACTAGTTGCCAAATCACCCCTCGATTGATGTTGTCTGCTGAAGGCCTTTTCAAAGTCAATGAAGTTGAGATAGAGAGCTGACTGACACCCATTGCAAGCTCTGTTCAATGATGATCCATAGTGTTGCGATTTGATCGACGCATGACTTGTTCCTCCTGAATCCAGCCTGTTCCAGTCGAAGTCTTTCATCTTGGGCGTGTTTGATTCTCTCCAGGATGATGCAACTTACTATTTTACTTGGGATGGACAGGAGCATAATGCCGTGCCAGTTCTTGTATTGACTTAAGTCTCCTTTTTTTGGCAGTTTGAATAAGTAGCCTTTCTTTCAATCCGCAGGTAGGTACCATGCCCTCTTTCCACACCTTCTCCAGTAGTAGCGTGATCATGTCCACTGACGTCTCTGGGTCCATTTTCAGTGCTTCTGCCAGTATTCCGTCTGGTCCTGCTGCTAACCGGTTTAAGCATCTTGACTGCCTTCAGGATTTCTGTTCTCGTCGGAGGGTTGATGTCCACTAGTATTTCTGCCTCCGCCGTTAGTATTATTGGGCGCGTTGTAGGTAGCGGTCGATTTAGAAGCCTTTTGAATAAGTAGTCTTTCTTCCACTCCAATGATAACATCTTTTTTCGGCTTAAATACTGCGTATTTTGCCGAGGAATCTTACTCCTTTGTATACTTACTGTATGATGCAATGTTGGTCGACCGGAAACAAGACTGAATCGCCAGTCATAGTTTTCTTCCTTTCCTTTCTTGATGTAATCAGCAGGAGGTTTGTGAGTGTGCACGTTCCAATACACGAGCATAACTTGATAATTAGAGCGAATATAATATAATGAAGTTTATGCACTACGCAAGAATGAGGTTTAGGTAGCTCAGTAATTCAATCAGAACGCTGTATATCTGACTTACATATTTCATAACGACAGACTGAGTCTATATGCACACAGAAGCCATAAATTGTTCTCAATATACCATTACCATACCTGTATTCTCTTACTGAAACATAGCATCTGAAGTATTGTAGGGGACGAAAGTTGTCAGCGGGTGCACAAATTAACCAAACATATTTCTGCAACACATTTAAAACAAGTACTTTTCACAATACTATAAGAAAAAATAATAAAGCATTAAGGGATGAGACTAGAGACTCATATCAAGTTAAAAGGACATGTTGAAGGTCAAAATAACAATGGAGATCGCTAAACTAAACTACATCTACCCTGGCTGGTATCAAAACAAACTTCACCAATTAACGTGGTTTAGTGTGATGATGAATTGTTGCTTTGAACGCATAAAAGTGGTTTAAACTTTGTAATTGCCAGCTAGGGCTTCCACAAACTTTAGGATACGCCGGAAACACGTTTTACTGATATGTTTAAAAAACGTTTAAACGACAAATTCTTGTTCTGTCTCGCTAAAGAAGAGGTAGGATGTCTGTTCCCATCATTAATGGATTCGGAGGATTCTATTTGCCTCTGAAGCCATTTAGGGATATGCTCTGAAGCCAGCCCTTACTTGCAAAGGTCGATGAGTCCTCCCTCCTATGTATGTATGTCAACACTTACATTCAAATTGGTGGTAAATACAGTGGGATGTGACATGATTTTTCGCATGTTCAAAGTGTTTAGACGGATATACATAGCCTTCACAGCCTCAAATATTCCGACCTCAGATGCAGTGAAGACAGTGATCAATCTTTGTTTAGCCATCAAGCTGTTATTGAACGCCAACTCCTACAACACTTGTTCACTATGACCGTAGAACCATTAAAAGTGGGAAATATATATTACGCGATCAGAAACATGAATCAGTAATTAAGCGTCTGTTTACTTAACCTGAAAGCGTAAATACGAATCACAGGCATACAGCTCACCACAATGACTATGACACTTGACCACATACCTTCAGATTAACGAGTCGACTTAAATTGTGGAAGTTAGCACCCAATGTTGAATGATAAAAACTGTAGGGTAGCAATTATGGATTACTATTCACCACCACAGTATAAACAACCTTACAATATGTTTTTTACGAGTTGATCACGGACTGATATCAGTTAGAAAAACTTTGAAAACCAGGGACTACTGGCAGCTGCTGTTTCATCCTAGTTTGGGAATCATCCCCAGTACGCACCCACTGGGATTCGAAC